>CM049872.1:25000-160000 GCA_027474115.1 Schizopygopsis malacanthus
TATAATTAGTATAAGGAAAACAAAAACATTTAATATGTGTGTGTACAGTATATATACAGTGGGGTAATAAGTATTTGATCACCTACCAACCAGCAAGAATTCTGTCTCTCACAGACCTGTTAGTTTGTCTTTAAGATCCTTCACTCATTACCTGTATTAATTGCACTGGTTTGAACTCGTTACCTGTATAAAAGAGAGCTGGGACCACAGTCTCAACGGTTACCTTTATTAGCACACTACACCGTCAGGGATTAAAATCCTGCATCACGCACAAGGTCCCCCTGCTCAAGGCCCATCTGAAGACCATCTGGATGATCCAGAGGAGGCGTGGGAGAAGGCCGTGTGGTCAGATGAGACCAAAATATAACCTTTTGGTATAAACTCCACTCGCCGTGTTTGGAGGAAGAAGAAGGATGAGTACAATCCCAAGAACACCGTCCCAACCGTGAAGCATGGGGGTGGAAACATCATACTTTGGGGGTGGTTTTCTGCAAAGGGGACAGGACGACTGCACCGTATTGAGGGGAGGATGGAAGGGCCATGTATCGAGAGATTTAGGGCAACAACCTCCTTCTCTCAGTAAGAGCATTGAAGATGGGTCGTGGCTGGGTCTTCCAGCATGACAATGACCCCAAACTAGAGATCGACCGATATATCGGTTTACCGATATTTAAACATTTTACCATAATCGGATATCGGTTTTGTAAAAATAAAAATATATATATTTTGTCATACATAATTATACAGAGTATAACCAGCAGTGAAATGTGTTCTCTGTATTTGACCCATCCAAGTACACACACTTGGAGCAGTGGACACACACACATACACACACACACTTGGAGCAGTGGACACACACTTGGAGCAGTGGACACACACACACACACACTCGGAGCAGTGGACACACACACATACACACACACACTTGGAGCAGTGGACACACACACACACACACTCGGAGCAGTGGACACACACGCATACACACACACACTTGGAGCAGTGGACACACACACACACACTCGGAGCAGTGAACACACACACACACACACACCTGGAGCAGTGAATACACACACACACACACACACCTGGAGCAGTGGACACACACACACACTGTTCACTCAGGAGAAGCTCCAGCACGGCCACCGCATGTAACTTTATACAAGATTCACTCGTTTGAAACACACTAAATTATATTAACATTTACTATAGAACCATTATTTCACCAATAAACATCTAAATAAATACATCTCTATCTAAATGAATGATTTATTATCTCCGCAAGCGATCGCAGTTTGAGTATAGTTCTGTGTAAATAGATAAACCGCTGTCAGCAGTTTTCATAATTTAGACAAAAACATTTTAATAATTCTGATAAAACAGTTAAGAAATGCAATAAAATACGATGTTTTGTTTGTTATAGCTTATTTCAATATTCCAGAGAATATTATTCAGTGAATTATTCTTCACTCTTTAGTCTATTAAACAGCGTTTAAACCTAAAACTGTAGTTTAAAATGAATTTATATGACTTCTGTCCTTTATTTTCTCCATTTGAAAACATTAGACATTATTTAGCTTATTGTTAATATCAGTGTTGCTGATGATGCTTTTTATAAATAAAATGTTTTTATTATTGTAATTTGAAGATTAAATTTAGCATGAAATAATGTTAATTTCAACAGTTTTTTGTTGTTGTTAAGATGACCAAAGAAGACTTATTTCACTCTGTTATTGATTTACTTTATAACAGTGAATACTTATCGGTTCTGCATATCGGGAACATAAACATGCAAATAATTGGTATTGATTATTAAAAAAAATGTATATCGGTCGATCACTACCCCAAAGACACAGCAAGGGCAACTAAGTAGTGGCTCCGTAAGAAGCATGTAAAGGTCCCGGAGTGGCCTAGCCAGTCTCCAGACCTGAACCCAATAGAACATCTATGGATGGATCCGAAACTCTGTGTTTCCCCAAAACCTGAACGATCTGGAGAAGACGTGTGGAGGAGTGGACCAGAACCCCTGCTGCAGTGTGTGCTGACCTGCTCAAGAACTACAGGACACGTCTGGTTTCTGTACCAAATATTAAGTTCTATTTTTCTATTGTATCAAATACTTATTTCATGCAATAAAATGGGAGTTAATTATTTAAAAATCATACAATGTGATATTCTGGATTTTTTTTTAGATTCTGTCTCTCACAGTTGAGGTGTACCTACGATGAAAATGACAGATCTCTCCATTCTTGAAAAATCATCAGTGTATCAAATACTTATTTGCCCCACTGTATATATAAATACAGTTGCAAGAAAAAGTGAACTATTTTCCAGTTATCTGCATAAATTGGTCATGAAATTTGATTTGATTTTTACCAAAGTCACAAACACAATTCGCTGAGAAAACAAATAATCATCGTCTTTAATGAGCTCGCTCATTAAACACACAAAGTGATGGTGGAAAAAGTAAGAGAAATACTAGGCTTCTGGTGTCACTAAACGCTAATTAGAGTCAGATGTTAGTAAACCAGGAGTCCAATCAATTAAACGAGTAAAGGTGTGGTTTAGGGCTTATATAAACACCTAAACAGTGTCAGCGTGCTATTCACAAGCAACATTAGCTGATGTGAGCCATGCCTCATAAAAAAAATAAAAAAAGAGACCTGGAAAGGGTTACAGAGTAACCTCAATGACTTTAGATATGCATCAGTTCATGTCTATAAATGGAGTCGATTTGGTACTGTGGCTATTTTCCATCGAAGTGGGCCAGCCAACATCTCTTCAAAGGCACAATGCAAAAAGCTCAAAGAGAGTAACAGCTAAAGACTTGAAGGATTCATTGAAGCTGGTTATCATTCACGAGTCAACCATACGTAAAACATTGAACAGGCATGATCTCCATGGAAGGACACCATGAAGAAAACCACTGGTCTCCAAACAAAACACTGCAGCATGCCGAACGTTTGCCAAAGACCACCTTGACACTCCAAAACACTACTGGGAAAATGCATTCTGGGCTAATAGAACTAATTGGGAATAACTGGAGTTAAGGAGATCCTATCTACAGTATGTCTACCCTACTTCGTGTGTGCCGACATCATGAATCATCTTGGCTAGATTGCGGAGATGTGGCAGAGGAATACAGTTCAACAACCTACGACGTGTGGATACACTAACATCAGTACAGGCCAGTACTCAACATAACACTTTTGATTGTACTGTAGCGACTCTAGCATTCGTCAATGCAAGAAGCCCGTTTCAATAAGGAGGTTCAAGGAGATCGTCAAGTATTGTAAGAATTTTAAAGCCAAAAGGAAAAAGAATAACCGTTGCATTTGTAGGAAATTAAGATTAATAATAATAATAACAAATTATTCAAATTTTTTTGTTATATTATTTAGATAGGGACAGATACAAAATAACATTGATACACTTAAACAGTCATCTGATGTATGTATCATAGTGTTTTTAGCAGAAGCTAATTTACAACACTTGTCCCTAGTAGGGATTTTGGTTAAAACTAATAGTACAAATTAACATTATTAAAAATAAAGTAGAAAAAAAAAATATATATATATATATATAAACATATATAAAAAATTAAAGAGTAAACAGAGAGAACACAATGTAAAAACTAAATATGAGAGCAATATTGTTCCCTAATTAGTCACAATTTGTTTTGTTTTTTTTAAAGTTGCTAATGTTGGGATACATCTCAAGTGGTCTGGCAGAGAGTTCCATGATTTTGCCCCTTTTATTGAAAAGGCAGTTTGGGCAAATGATGTTCTACGGAAAGGGTTACTACAATTGCCTTTTAACGCTGATCGGGTGGTGGATCTGGTACCACTTTGCGGTCTTGTTATTTTTTTGCAAAGGGATATGGGATCAGCGTTATTTAGGCATTTGAAGACCAATTTAACAAAATGCAAGGAGGTAAAATTTGCAAAACTTAAAATCTTATATTTACTTAGAATTTGGCAGTGATGGTACCTTATTCTCTTCTTGTCCAGGACTTTCCAGGCTCGGTTATAAAGACACTATGATCTTAACTGATGATTGGTGAGCTTGGGACCATGTGGTTAAGCCATACGATATGTGTGAAAGAATCATAGAATTTATAAAAATAAAAGCACAGTCAAGAGACAAACAATTTCTTATCATAAAGCAGCCCAGGTTGGCCTTGATGGTTTTACAGATTGTCTTGATATGACTTTTAAAATTCAACTGATAGTCTATATTTATTCCCAGATACTTCACTTCAGATACTTGTTCAATGAGCTCCCCATTAATTTGTACATTCAGAAGTTGTGTGAGAGGCAGTTTTTTAATGGAAAAGCAAACAGAGTTTTTTTTTTTGTGTTTAAAGTTAAACAAGATGAGGACAGCCAAGATGATATTTTGTCTAAGTTGGCATTTAATTTGTCAGCCACAGAAGTACTGGTATTACCAGATGCATACACCACTGTGTCATCTGCATACATCTGTAGAACTATATCTTGACATATGTCTGGAAAATCATTAATATAGAGGCTGAAGAGTATGGGTCCCAAGACAGTGCCCTGATGGATCCCTGTTTCAAGTTTATGAAAGGTGGATCTCGCATTATTAATTCTAACACTGTTCACGGCCTTTTAAATATGATTCAAACCAGGACAGTGACAGTTTAGATAAATTAAACTTAGCTAATTTTGAAATTAAGATATTGTGATTTACTGTATCAAATGCCTTTTTTATATCTAGAAGTACTGCACCAACTACATTTCCCTTGTCAAGTGATTGTTTGATATTTTCAGTTAATAAACAAGTAGCGGATTCTGTAGAATGATTGTGCCTGAATCCAAATTGCAGTGGACTCAGATAATTTTGTCAAGATAATGAATCAATTTGTGTTTATTTAACAGCTGTGGTTATGGCATCTCGTAGCTATTACCCCTCCATCTGGCATCCATCCATTCCATACAATAATCTGATTAATTTACTGAAGGTGCATTTATACTTGTCATCAATGCATCCAACCACAGTGATCGACATTCTTGGGTTACTTCCAGAGGTCACAGAAAGATGTTATCAAGTGAACGTCATTTATCAGATTAGCCTCATTAAAACGGATTTCTACACCTACAGTCCTGTGAAACTCCTCTTTGACGGATTTGTGCCCAGGAAAAAATTATCAGAATTAGTGAGAGACCAAATGTTCTTGTTTGCATTAAGATAATTTTTCTTACCCTATGGCAGACAGTTTTACCTAAAATGCAATTAAAAAGAAAATCCACCAGGAAATAAGACAAAAATACTTGGTAAGAAAAGCAATATTGCAGCGTGAACGAATAAGTTATTCAAACATCGCTTTAAGATGGGGGAGACGATGGATAGAAGCTCTGGGTTTAGCAAAGAAAACCTGGGATCCGTTCTTCGTACCTCGCTTAATACATCTGAGATGATTTGAAAGATTTCAGATCTTATAATCTTTATAACTGATCTCTGGCTAATTTGGTTCCCTTATCAAAAGCTACTCTCGATGCTGCGCTGAAAAGCGCTATGGGAACATTCTTTGTTCGACCGGTTGTTGAAGCATGTGTGTCAAACACGCCAAATTTTGGCTTAATAACCTCGGTTAGGTGACGTCACTCGATCACGAACACCTGGAGGTATAAATAGATGTGACGTGGAAACATCCTCAGGTCTTTTTGTCTTCAAGGACCGCATTGTGTGTGTGTGTGTGTGTGTGTGTGTGTATTGGAAAACTACTCACTATGACAGATCAGGTAAGGAGATGTTTACCTCCTTGTCAGAGGCAGCTCTCTGATGAAGATATCCATGCTTTCTGTTTGAGTGTTTGGAAGAGCACGCGATCCGTGGGCTCGAGTGCGAGCACTGCGATCTCCTCTCGATTTAGGTGCTTCGCGAGCCGCCTTCTTTAAAAGCTCGGGGTGATCGCATGTCGGTCTGCCGAGGCACGTGAGACGGATTCACCCCCTTTCTCTCGCGCTCTCGCCGGATCATGAAGCCCTCGCGTCCGTTTCTCAAGCGCGCATCGGCGTTTCTTCTGAACGGGCCGGCGAGACTTCATCTCTTTCTTCTGTGGAAGTGGAAAGTGCCACCTCAGTGCGCTCCTCTCGTGATGATAAAGCTTAAGAGGTGGTTACTCAGGCAGTCGATCGATTACATCTAGACTGGCCGCAGGAGCAAGAGACCTCCAAACGGTCAAAGTTAGACGACAGATATCTGTCGCGTGGCCAGGGGGAGGAGCCTCAGTGACGGTCTCTCCCCTTCTTTGGTGATCTCCATGACGAGGTAGCTCGTTCATAAAAAAATTAAAAAAATAAAACGTATACATCCCGTGTTTTTGTGCTATCGATGTCGATCTAATCGACTATCGTTGATGCAAAGGCACGGGGCTATATGATGATGCCTCAGACTGAAGAGACGCTCGCGGGCTATCTCTCTCCTGGGGGTTCATCATCATTAAAGAAAGCAACTCTCCCCACCAAGCCATGCAGAGTAACATCTTCACTGGTGGGGAAAGCCTTTCAAGCAGCGGGTCAGGCTGGTGCTGCTTTGCATACTATGGCGGTTTTGCAGGTATGCCAGGCTGACCTGCTGAAAGATTTGAGCACAGGCGGGTCAATTGACGAAGGGGCATTTTCCGTGCGACCAAGCAGACGGCCTGTGCCATCGGCCGTTCTATGGCTGCCAGGGTTCCACGGAGAAGACATCTGTGGCTCAACCTCACGGGCGTCAAGGTCAAAGACCGCACTTTCCTCCTTGATGCCCCCATCTTACCTTCCGGCCTATTTGGCGATGCCGTTAACTCCGTCGCCACTAGGTTCGGGAGGCAAAGCACTACGAGGAGGCCTTGTGAGGTTTCTTCCCCGCCGTGCTCAAGAGTCGGGAACGTCGGCCACCCGGTCCCGACCAAGACCGGTTCCTCTGAGGCGTGAAGCACAAGGAGAGTGTGGCGAGCCGAGCACCCCCTCGTAGAGACTGGGATGCGGCTCGCCGCGCTTCACAGTCCGCCTCAAAGAGACTGGATCTGAGGAGCATCATCTCCTCCAAGGGAAGGTCCTGAGGCTTGCGCGCCCAGGACCCCGGGGGTGTGCCCCCCCTGGGAGAGGTGTGTGAAATTTCAACAGAGAATAAAGACTCCTTCCTGGCACCCTCAAGAGGCCGTTGTTCAATCTCTGCCGCCACTGGTGTTTCGGGGAGCAGCGGTCTCCAGCGATTATGTTACGTGTTCGGTTGCTTCCTGCCACGTTTCAGGACACCGCACATCTAACATCCCCCATCAAGGCGAAGTGTCAAAACTAGTGCCCCTTTCAGAGAAGCTGGCAGCGTGGAAACTACTGCCAAATATATCTCTGTGGGTAGGAAGGACTGTAGAGAAAGGCTACAGGATTCAGTTTGCATATCGGCCTCCGCGTTTCAACGGCGTGGTCTCCACTTCCGTGAAACTGGAACGAGTTGATTTATTGACACAGGAGTCGCAAGCTCTGCTGTACAAGGGGGCCATAGAACATGTTCCCCTGCCAGACAGAGAGTAAGGGGGGTTGCATCCAATTTTAGATCTTCGCGGATTGAACCGCTACCTCAGATCTTACAAGTTCAAGATGTTGACAATCAAGATGATTGTGTCTCCGATCCAATCGGGGGATTGGTTCGTGACAATCTATCTCAAGGACGCATATTTTCACGTAGAAATATTGCCACAACACAGGAAGTTCCTGAGGTTCGCTTTTGGAAGCTTACCAGTATCGGGTTCTTCCATTCAGCCTAGCTTTGTCACCCCGCACGTATACGAAATGCATGGATGCAGCACTGGCTCCTCTGCGACTCCAGGGCATCCGCATTTCAAATTACATAAACGACTGGATGATTCTGGACACAGTCTCAAGAGCTTGGACATCGAGATGTCAACCTAGCTCAGAGAACAACGTATCGGGGGGTTGTATGGATTCGATCACGATGCAGGCACAGCTGTCTCCTGCACGTGTCGAATCCATTCCAAAAGCCCTAATAACATCAAGCTAGGCCAGAGAATTACTGTTCATTACCTTCAGATGGTTCTAGGTCTCATGGCAGCTGCATCCACGGTGATACCCTTGGGCCTCCTGCAGATGAGATCGTTTCAGTTGTGGCTCAGAGCCAGGGGATTTCATCCAAGGGCCAATCCCCAGAGGCAAATAAGGGTACGCGCCAGGGGCTTCATACCCTTTCTATGTGGTTCAGACCCCGGTTTCTGACTTTGGGTCCCACTCTAGGTCCGTGTTGTCGTCGCAAGATGCTAACGACAGACGCTTCCCTCACGGGCTGGGGTGCGGTCTTGGATGGCCGTCCAGCCCAAGGGATTTGGAGAGGCCATCTTCTCGATTGGCACATCAATTGCCTCAAAATGATGGCTCTATTTCTGGCCCTGAAATACTTCCTCCAGGAGTTGAGAGGCTACCATGTCCTAGTGCGGATAAATCATCAGGGCGGACTGCATTCGCGCCGCCTGAACAGACTAGCGCAGCAGGTTCTGCTTTGGGCACAGGACAAGTTCCTGTCCCTCAGGGCGATCTACATCCCCGGGCATATGAATGTGGGAGCAAACTTGCTGTCCAGACAAGCTGTGAGACATGGGAAATGGAAACTCCACCCCGAAAAAGCAGCGCTCTGCTTCCGGGAGTCCTGGCAAGGTCCGTCAACAGGGGTCTCGCCTCTTACTGTTAGCGCCCCGTTGGTCGACCAGAATATGATTCTCAGATCTAATATCCCTCTTCGACGGCTCGCCGTGGGCGGTCCCGTTCAGGAGAGATCTCCTATCTCAGGCACAGGGGACAGTATTTCATCACAGGCCCGAGCTCTCCCGAGTCTATAGTTTGAAATGTTCATGCTACTCCAGGCTCGCACGTCCTTGAGTCGATATCCCAGAGTCATGTCTGAGACCTCTTCAATGTTTGTGCACACACTACACAACGTTGGGGGTCCAGACACTTCCAGTGCGGCGGCGTTGGTATTCTCGTTTCCATAGCGCTTTTCAGCGCAGCATCGAGAGTAGCTTTTGATAAGGGAATGTCTCGGGTTACTTGACCTGTTCCCTGAAAAAGCGGGAACGAGATGCTGCGCCTCAATGCCGCACTGTAAGCGTGACTGGACGTCCTTTCAGACAAAAGTTTGACCTGAGGATGTTTCCACGTCACATCTATTTATACCTCCAGGTGTTCGTGATCGAGTGACGTCACCTAACCGAGGTTATTAAGCCAAAATTTGGCGTGTTTGACACACATGCTTCAACAACCGGTCGAACAAAGAATGTTCCCATAGCGCTTTTCAGCGCAGCATCTCGTTCCCGCTTTTTCAGGGAACAGGGTTACGGTCAAGTAACCCGAGACGTTCTTCAAACAAATTTGCAGATTTAATGAAAATATATGGATTAAGTTGTCTAAGATTACTTTGTGTTCTCGTGCTCCCTGAAAAGGGCAGATGTATCGATACTCGAAACCACGATCGATCAGCAACGCAGCGATTGGCCGGCGGCACAACAGCAACATAATGACATCATATAATTAAAAAAAGACACCTGACGAATAACTTAACATGTTTCTGGACTTTTATAAAGGAAACAGCCAAGCAAACAAAACTACATACATGTTATAATAGATAAAAGAAATGTACACTGTTTATATTTTATTTTATTGCATGATTTCCAATTATTATTCACTATTTCTAGTATTTGTAAAGGCTTTACTTTTTATTTCAATAACGATTAATTTAATATTACCTTTGAAACAGATTTGTTACGTGACAGAATTAATTAAAGTTTCTTAAGGATCAAGATCAAGTTATCTGCATCTCCTGCTCTCCATCAAGGCCCATCCCATAATATATATTACCATTCAAATGAATGCATGGCTCAGATTAACTGTATAGAATGTAAGACTCCAATACAATTATAAAGTAATTATTTAATCACTAATAAATGTCAATGAGCAAAATTGGCTGTATTATAGGCTACACAACATTATTGTTATTTTCCAAAAAATCCGTAGAGTACTCTTGTAATAAAGTAGCTGTAGCTGGGACATATTTTAAGTATCAATTCCACCTAAAAAGTTGCAATCTAATCCTGTTTACATGAAATAAACCCAAATAAATTCTAATTTGCTGAGATGAGTTGGTGGGTTTTTGTTAAATGTGAGCCAAAATCATCACAATTAAAAGAACCAAAGACTTCAACTACTTCAGTCTGTGTGCATTGAATTTATTTAATACATGAGTGTCACAGTTTGAGTTGAATTACTGAAATTGTAATTTATTGAGATGCACCTGTAGTCTAGTTGAATGGAATCGGAACACCAATGATCTGGCTATATATAATATAAGGCCTTCATTTTAAGATACGCGAGGAACATCGCTCGCTATCTTCTTCGTGCTAAAAGAGGGTTTCTTCACTCACTTTAGGGCAGATAAAATAGCATCAAGACATGCTATAAAAGGTTTAGTTGTTTTATAGGTTCAAATTTATAAACTGCTGTTACCTTAAGTCATTAACAGTGGCTGGATCCTCAGCGAGAAACTCGAGAAATGTTAAGGCATGGAAAGTGGGCGTGTAGCCTACATTCATTCACAAAAAGACGCAGTTGGATAGTTTGAATAAACACACATAAGAAACTATTGTTACTGAATCTGCTCACAGAACTAGGTTTAAAACGTTGCCCGCATTCTCCACCAAAATTAACAAATTAGCTCTAAGTGAGATGAACCTAATTAATCATACTAGGTTATTATCAATTATATATACATCTTCAGGAATTAACTGTAGCATTAATAGTACAATACAATTATTTGTTTGTCCACCGTACGGACAGTTTGAATCGTCTATTGACTCTAAGGAAAATTATCTCTCTGGACTTCTAGAGATGAAGATTTTTTTTTGATTACATGTGGAATTGGACATCATTTTCTTTTGTTTATGCTAGCTGAGATGCCACTAAGTAAATTCTTTCAAGAATCTATTTGGGTATGAGAAAGTTTGGGGGTTGGGAAAACCCAAAGCAAATGTAAATGCAAATTACACATGTTGTTTTAGAGTCATGGTCTCTTCAAAGACTGAGAATCATATAAGTGTGTAGTAATTTTTGTAAAATCTAAAATAAAACCAAGCTATAAGTTGTATTTGTTAAGACTTAACTTTGAACCATGTTGTTGAGCCAAATATTGTGAGATCAGATATTTCCAATACATTTAATTTTATTAGCTAATTTGACTGTTTGACTAATTCTCCCTCAGGAAAAGTTGTGGATGAATGTGTTTAACCCTCAGGCTTGGTTACAAGCCTCATCAAAATTGTCATTATGTGTATTACAGTTGTAGATTTTGAATTTCTAATAATTCAGTCACCGGGAATTCTGCATGGCAGCAGTAGTTATCTGGGACTGAAGCATAATTTTTTGCCAGATTAAAGTTTCTTCTGAAATTCTCAATTTTTTTTATTTTATTGCACTTGTCTTGCCCAACTTCACTTTAACATACAAAAGATTCCATTTGAGAAATTATATTTTTAGTTCATCCAATCACAATTTCTCTTAAATTCTTTGCACATAAATGTTTGCTTTTAAAATGTGTTATAGTTGTAAAGCCAATAGACAATAGTGACAGTACATTATTAATATTAGAGTTAAGGTTGCAATGTATTGCCCTTTGTTGAGTACCAGAATGTAGATTGGATGATGTTATTCCAATTTTAATTCGGTTCAAGAGACTTCATTCCTCATCTACTCTGCCGCTATCATGTCCCTGTCAATTCATGTGGTTTCGTCTAATTCTTAAGCCCCAACGGGTTTCTGCGGTCTTCGGTCTGAGTATTCTGACTCATTCTACAAGAGTACGTCTACATGCACCCCATGTAGACGTACTCTTGTAGAATGAGTCAGAATCTAAGCTTTCCCTCAACACTTCTAAAAAGGCAAATAATAACTGACTTACCACAGCAGCTGGAGAAAAGTGAAGAAGCTCAGACCTCTTTCTGGAGCTTTTTTGGACATTGCGCTGAAAAGACCCTCGCCAACTTGGGAGATAACGTCAGAGTCACCAACTGTAAGGATCCACCCGCCAGCCCAAAAAGAATAATACAGCGGCCTGGTCGAAGGTTTAATGCATGTTCAGTCTTTTACTTTTGCATCTGAATTTATCTGGATTTAGTTTCAATTTTAGTCTAGCTCTGTGTTCAATCTCACTCCTATTTCAAGTGATCATTAAGTTTAGGCAATATTCTTAATTAAAAACTGATCACAGATATCGGCTGTATATAAATTTATATATTTGATTATTCTGGAGATCCCATACTTTCAATTATTCATTCATTAGGGACCAAGCTTTGCAATTCACTCGGCCAACTGTGAACGCACGGACACAAACTTGCCAGTTCTGTGCTTACTCAGAGGATAAAGGGTAATTATAATACCTTTAAGTGCTGCACCCTGCTAGCAAATAATAAAAAGTGTGTTTTTGTCTTATAATCATGAAAACTGTAACTTGTTAAGTCAGTGACAGACAGAAATCAGAAGATCCCTAATGATGAGCCCCCGCTTAATTCATTGGTACTTCAGTATGACCTATCCTGGATGCAGATTTGCAGAAATACCACTACACATTAATCTACTTGAAAAATAATTTCAGAAGGGATCAGAATAAATCAAATATAATAATTTATTATTAGTCAGGTAAAAACCTGTCATGCCAATTACATAACTAAACAATAAGAAGCCAGAACAAAACCAAAGCAATCTTTAAATCGGTTGTATAAACATAAAATACCTTTTTGTTTTTGGGTTTCCGTGCTCCAGGGTCACACCTGGCAGGAGATAGATAACTATTCTCACAGACCCCCGACGGGGGACACGCCCCCTCCTTAGCAGAACACAACTCTACAAAAGTTTTCCATCTTTCTCATAATATACTGTAAGTGACTGCTGTGAAGTGGGGTTGTGTTGTTTGCTCTCTTTGAAAATGTCTTTTCAAGATAAGTTTTATTGCATGGCATCTGTTTTGTGTGAGTTCTTAACACTTGGTTTCATGAGGAAATAATTTCACTCCTTTCCCAGGCTTCAAGCCAATTCTCTTCATGATGCCAATTTGTCAAAGCTCAAGAAGCAGAGTTCCGTATGTCAAAATAAGACTTTATTTAACACCGCAATAAAGCATAGATGACAGCTGTCACATCTGAATGCAAGTCAGACAGGCAGAGTTCACACACAAGCTTCAAACACAATGTAGGCAAGGCAGAATCAGAGTCAGAGTTCAGGCTTAGGATCGGGGCTGGCAGCAAACACTCAGGGTAATCAGTAAACAAGGCAGGTAGGATCAAAGTAGGCAGGCGGCGGAGAATCAGAGTCCAGTAAACAGTCCAGGTCATACACGGGGAATCATACACGGGAGAAACGCTCAGAAATGGTTGCATAGCAAAACAAGACTTCGCAAGCACTTGGGAAGCACAGCTTAAATAGACCAGAGTCAATATGGGACACCTGTGCGGGTAATCAGCCACAGGTACGGGGTATATGGGAAATGGAGTTCTTGACTGTTAATACTCGGGTGACGGTTCCCTCTGGTGGCGATCGGAGGGAGCCACAGAGGCTGAATTCGTGACAGTGATATGTCATGGCCACGTGATATTCATTTGTGGGAATGTCATATTATTGTGTGGAAACTTGATAATATATCGTTGCCACAAGATCATTTTGTCAAGGTAACGACATCGTGGCCACGTGATGTGAAGTCGTGCTATGATGTTTTAAGGCTCATGGCTTCTCGCCTCGTGGTGCCATCACAGAGAGGCAGAAAAACACTCTCCAGAACGTTTTCGTTCACTGTTCCTGGCTGGTGGAATGAACTCCCCCCCCCCCCCCCCCCCCCCATCCGGAATGCTGAATCCCTGACAATTTTCATGCGACACCTGAAAACTCATCTCTTGACTTCTTAAAAAAAAAAAAAATGCTCCCTTTCCTTAACTTTGCATTCTTTTCCCTAAACTCTCACCGTCTGGCTAGAATTTGTTCTGAACAATGCCTAGAAATTTGTATTACAAGCATTTCCTGTGTCTGTTTACCTCTTTATAATGTATTGCTTATTGTATTCCGCAATTGTAAGTCGCTTTGGATAAAAGCGTCTGTTAAGTTAAAAAATGTAAATGTTGAATTAAGAAGTTTTTATATTAATTATCTTAGAAAATATTACATTATTAAATGATTATATTAACCATAGACCTTGGCTATTGGACTGTTTTGCACACAATGTAGACAGCATGCAGTGCAGTGCAGTGCAGTTACTGCAATGCAGTTTAAATTTAATATATTTCAGCTAATTAATAGACTATAATTATAAATAACATAGTGTTTCATTTGAGGAATGAATCATTCACGTAGTTTCATTTGTAAGTTAATACACAACACGCTCATTTATCATCACACACTGGCATCAATAAAATCATAGTCAAAACTTTATTGACATAATTGTCAGGCATTTACAGTATTTTTAATAATATATTGTAGCAAATACTAGCATAATTATACACAACGTTAATTAGGTAAAGCGATACACAAATAGAAAAGGCAAATAAGCATATATAACATCGTGTGGCCACGACATAAGGATGTCGTTACCTCAACAAAATGATCTCGTGGCCACTATGTTATCACATTCCCACGAGTTAATATGTCATGGCCACGACAAAACTAAGTGAACCAAACATGTCCCCTCCCGCTCACTGTACTTATCTCACTAGTTTTGCTACAATTAATTCATACTCCTACTGGTTTTACTTTCTAGTAGTAGACTCCTGCTAGTTTTGAACCATTTTCCTGATAACTTTATTCTCACACTCTCCCTGGATGCAGGTGTCCTCGTGGGCCATTCATCGTACTTGTTTGTGCCCTCCCTGACATATTCTTAGAAGTTACCAAAAGTTCACTGGTTCACTCTAGTTCATTGGTGCTGCCCAGTGGAAAGCACCATCCTTGCCCACTGGAGAGCACCTAAGACTCAGTCTATATTAAGACATCTAATATTGAAACAATCATCGAAACATTTACCATATTGATTATAGTTATAACCAGTGTTGGGGAAAGTTACTTTTAAAAGTAATGCATTACAATATTGCGCTACTCTCTAAAAAAGTAACAAATTACGTTACTTATTTACTTTTTATGGAAAGTAATGCGTTGTTACTTTGTGTTTTTTAACATATTTAATTATTGCAGACTTGCGTCATATTCTGAGTTTGCATTTCACTGTTTCAGATATTTTCTTGTAAATTAAAAAGTAATGCGTTACTTTACTAGTTACTTGAAAAAAAGTAATATTACGTAATTCGCGTTACTTGTAATGCGTTACCCCCAACACTGGTTATAACCATAAATCATATTTTTGAATAATATACCACAACACATTCACCAACCAAGCTTGGCTGAGGCGGTAATTGAGCATTTTTCTCTCTGATGTGATGTCCGGGGTATGGCCACAAGAGGTTTATCATCAGCGGGAAAACCTCTTCCCCCACAAATATAAAAGGGGAGAAGCCCCCACTGCTCTGCTTTTTTGGCAGGTTTTGCTCACTTTTGGGTACAAATTTATCCCCAAAATATTATGTACACACACACAATTTCTGCTTGAAACCGCTTGAAATTTAACGTCATTTAAAAGGTATTAACCACTGATTTATAATATAATAAATGATTATCAAGCATTAACCTAAAAATAAAAACAAACTCCACAGTTTTTCATTAAATGTGTGACAATAAAAACAGTAACTCGAGACACCAGAAGACACAATCACCTTGTCAATCACTCCTTGTAATACCTGTGTCATACCCATGTCGTTATATAAATTTGTGTCCTCATAAACCATATAAACATGTACACACGCACACCCACACACTGAGCTTACTGTATATATGAGGATTTATTACACAAATTTATTCTGACGTTATTTCACTAACTGAAGTTCAGCTGCAGTATTGATGTCATGAAGAGACTCTATCAACGCAAAACTCCAGAATCGGACATTTTCCGGAATAGGATCCGGCTCAAATTAAGTGCTGTGGGTCACCATACTTGGCCGTATGTCATTTCACTTTCACTTTTTCAACAGTTTCACTGATGATCCTTTAAGAACATTAAACCCAGGATAGAGCGTCTGAGTGAATGTGGTCTGGACTGTGTGGATGAGGTTCATTGTGTCAGAGACGCTGTAGAAGGACAGAGTTCCTGCACTGCGATCCACATACACTCCTATTCTCCTGCTGGTGGACTTTACAGAGAGATCAGTCTGTATGTTATTGTGTATGAATGAGTAACTGGAGGGAGAGCAGATCAAACTCCAGGACTGATCATTATATCCAAACCGACACTCTTTATCCCGTGCCTTCCTGTTGATGCTCTTATATGACACTGATATAAACACACCTCTATTTCCACTCCACTCCAGCTCCCAGTAACTGCGTCCACACACACTCTCTCTACACAGCACTTGACGATACACATCAAATCTGTCTGGATGATCAGGATACGACTGGACTGTGCCAGCAACAGTAATCACTCTGTTGCTGTCAGACAGACGGAGGTATTTATGTGCTGTGTTCAGATCCAGAGTGAGCTGATGGGAATCTGATGGAGAGAAAACACATCAGAATCAGGAATTATGAATCTTTTCATGTAGCTGAACTCTTCAGGCCCTATTTTAACAATCTAAGCACATGGTCTAAAGCGCACAGCGCAGGTGCACTTAGGGTGTTTCCAAATCCACTTTTGCTAGTATAACGACCGGAAAAATGGTCCGCGCTCCCGGTGCATGGTCTAAAAGGGTTGTCCCTAGTCTCTTAATGAGTAATGGATGTGTTTTGGGGCATAACGTGCAATTAACCAATCAGAGTCTCATCTCCCATTACCTTTAAGAGCGAGTTGCGCTCGTGCCATGGCGGATTCGCTATTTAAACGTGGAATTTTAAGGCGCACAGACTGAACGTGTCTCTAGAGAGCAAACAGGATCTGCTCATGCATAGACTAAATAGGTAGACTAATTCTGATACACGCAATGACTATCCATTATGACATGTATGACATTTTTATATGTATATAGCCAACACAATACTATTCTTTTACATTGTAATCCTATAGTTTTTAATATTTGGCATATTTGTGTGCTGCTGCGCATCCCTGTGTGTAGTATACAAAGTATAGGCGTTTTGTGGATCCACCCAGAGGCGCATTTTCGACTAACATGCTCTTTAAATACAAAATATTGCACCATTGACTTTAGACCAGGTTTGAGTTGGTCTATGGCACAGTCTATTTTCAGTTCCTCAAAATAGCAACGCGCCAACAATGAGCCTGTACACACCTCTTTTTTAGACCAGCACGCGTATTTAAACAACGCGGCGCAGGACGGGAAAATGAGAACTGCGTCGGGCTGAAACTAGCAAAAATTCTTGTGCCGCGTGTATGATAGGGCCCTTCATGTTCAGTGTATCATCAGTGTCTTCGTACAGATGAGCAGATATCTGTGCAAATCATAATTTACTTAATACATTATAAAACTCTTCTTTCACCTTCTACAGGAACAACATGAACACACTCAGTGAGTTTTTCTGCTGGTTTTCTTACTGACTTACATTGTAGGACGTCCTTCCTGGTCCTGGGAACAATGTTGGTGAATGTGACTGTGGAAATCAACAGACATGAACAGTGTGATTCTCATGATCCTGCATCCATTCCTAAGACATTTCTAATATGATGTTCTCCATGATATGAGATGATGATGGACTTGTTTCTGAGAACAGATGAATCTCCAGGACTTTACCTCTGTCTGAGATCTTCTTGAGCTCCTCTTTGAAGAAATCCTCCAGTTTGTCTCTCAGCTGATGGACAGATTCTCTCAGATTATCAGAAGAGATGAGAGAACTGAAGGGATCGTCATTTACGTCTGTAGATTCAGGAGGTGCTGAGAGAGACTGGAAATTCTACAGAAAACAGAAATCAAAAACAGAAATCAAAACTCATCAGCTCCACACTTCACCCAATAACCTGCACCAACATCAGATTTGACTGATCTTTAGTTACTCAACTCAATCCAGCTCTTTTACAGCATCAGCTTCATTCATCTCATATTCATTATATCACATTAGAGCTAGAGATTATAGTATTTTCCAATTACACTATATGGGAACTTTCTAGAAAAAGTTTGAACGATAAAAAAAAACCTCTGCTAAGAATTTAAACGTCCATCCAACAGCTCAACACATCAATGGAGTCTCATTTGCTCAGGAAAAGCAGCTCAAAGGCTACGATTAGTTTGACCATTATTTATAACTTTAGAGTGGTAAGAGACACTGAAACTTCACAAGAACCCTTAAGACATGCTCACGTTTGGTTTGGTTCCAATATGCTGAAGCATTGCTAATATACAGCATGTCTTCATGATCAAATTCAATAATGTGTTACAGGCCAATAAAAATCAATAATTATCAGGTTTGAGGATCATCTGATACAATTTTTATTGTTACTCAGAATCTGTACTATCGAGTTCACTGATTTCATTGTGACGTAATGAATCGGAAGAAAAATGTGGTGAAAAGTTGAAATGTTAGTGAAATTTTGAACTGTTGATGGTGTTTGACAGCTAGATATATTTTCTAGAAGAAATAGCTGAGATAAATGATTCCTGAGAGTCCACTATGAACCTGTTCTTCTAGATCTGTGTTACCTGCAGGAACTGGATGTGATGCTGTGTGTGTGAAAGCTGCTCCAGCTCAGCGTCTCTCCTCCTCAGATCATTGATCTCTTGCTCCAGTCGCTCCAGTCGTCCTTCAGCTCGACTTACTGCTTGCTTTTCCTGATCTCTGATCAGCCGTATCAGATCAGAGCAGCTTCTCTCAATAGATGAGTGGATGAGCTCAGTAAAGATCCTCTCACTGTCCTCCACTGCTGTCTGTGCAGAGCGCTGTTAGGACACACAGTGATTCAGGCTTCAGTGAGTCTGAACTGAGACTGAGACAAACTTCTCTTCTTCTCCAGACTCACCTTCTGAGAATCCACAGTCTCTCTCAGCTGCTGGAGATCTTTCTCTCTCTCCTGGATTCTCTGCTGGAACGTCTTCTGCGTCTCCTTCAGCTGATTCTGCAGGACAAACAGATGAAAGTGAATCTCACAGAAAACTACTGCCACTAAATCATCAATGAATACAAGAAAAGTGGAACTGATAACTAATGGCTGTAGGTTCAAACTCCAGAAATGAAGATCGTTACAATCATCGAACACAAATTATAATATTAAGATATGATATTATGACTTGTTTCACACTGCAAGCGTAAGTATCATGAAAGTGAAACTGACACAGACGTAGAGCTTCACACTGACAGTGTTTCTGTGTAATTAAGCTGTGGTTCTACACAGACAATAAACAGACGACTTTGAAACACTACACTGAGTATTTATCACTAGTTAAAAAATACCTGTTTCTCTGTCCTCTGTTCTGCAGCTGATACAGTGTCGTGGTTTTTATGCTCATCCATCGTACACAGCACACATATACATTTCTGGTCAGTGCGGCAGAAAACCTCAAGGAGCTTCTCATGTTTCTGGCAGATCATCTCCTGCAGTCGTCCAGTGGCTTCAGTCAAAGTGTGTCTCTTTCCTTTAAACCAACTCTCATGTTGTTCAAGGTGATTCTGACAGTAAGAGTTCAGACACATCAGACAGGACTTGGCGGCTTTGTATTTTCTTCCAGTACAGACGTCACACTGCATATCTCCAGCTCCAGCATCACAGTCAGCAGGACGTTTCCTCTTCTTCAGTTTCTCCAGCACTTGAGCCAGCATGGTGTTTCTAGCTAAAGCAGGTCTTGGACTGAAGGTCTGTTTGCACTGAGGGCAGCTGTAGACTCTCATCTGATCCTCCTGATCCCAGCAGACTGTAATACAGCTCTTACAGTAACTGTGTCCACAGGGAATGGTCACTGGATCCTTCAGAAGATCCTGACACACTGGACACAAGAACTCATCCTGAAAAACTCTTGCTTCTGCCATTTTACTGCTTGAATATGGAGACACCAACACACTACAGCTCAACAGCAATTCAGTTTCTCTTTCTCTGAGTTTCTCTTTCACTCAGTGTTTCCTGTTTGCTGGTTCTGTGTTTGAGGTACGCAGTGTTGTGGAGTAAATGTAACTTCTGCTGCCTTCACGTGCTATCGGAATTATCGTAAATACAAGTTTCCTAATCGGAAATTGGACATGAATGTGTCCTCAAGTCGTATTTATTACTGGGGATTTCAGAAATAATTTTGATACCTGAGTTTCCGAGTTGGGTGTGTCATAAACATTAAACATGGTGGAGGGGACAACCATTGCTGCTGTCAATGCTGTTCTCACAACAACTACATCCCTTTGTCTTGTCACTAAAGTAGTGTATTTATAGGCTAGATATGAGCGATCATTCAAAGCATATTGTATGTTTATAAGCAGTGAAATAAGCATGTATTTGACTGAAATTCCAGAATTGTCAGCAAACTGCATGTATAGCACGGTGAATGTTTATATGATTTTCAACCAATGGGATGAAATATTTTATTCTTTCCGACATTAAAGTACTTGAATACGACAAGGTAATAATCACGACTTCATAAGTGGGATAGCACTCGAAGGCAGCATAATTACTGTACTTGAGTATCTTTTCGGGTACTTTGTAGTTTCACTGAGTATCAAAGATATTAGCAACTTTTACTCTTTACTTCACTACATTTTTTTATGACTATCTTTACACTTTACTCCACTACATTTGAAATGAGTGTTGCAGTTACACATTACATTTTGCATGGCACCTAGCTTTAATGCAGCAGTTTATTTCTGCTACAAAAGATGTGAAATCTCCAACTACACAGCACTGAAAGTATCCCTCACACCCAGCCCACTCTCTCTTCCAACTGTTGCCTTCTGGTCGGCGCTACAGAGCACTGACCACCAGAACAGCCAGGCACACAAACAGTTTTTTCCCGCAGGCTATATTAAGCCTGAACAATTAAACTTTCATAATTATACATCATCTATCTGACATATTTTTTACACAGAATCCAAAATTAGTACACTTTGTAAATAACATATCTACACACTTATAACATATTTGTACATTTATTAAAAAAATTATTTCTATTTCTGTATGTAGTACATTATTTAATTTCTGTTTTGTCTCATATTAGTGGTGTATCCCATCCCTATGTTATTCCTATGTATGTCTACACTATGTCTGTACTTTCTTCTGCTCTGGAAGCTCCTGTCGTCAAGTCAAATTCCTTGTGTGTGTAAACATACTTGGTAATAAAGCTCTTCTGATATCTTGTGCATTTTGCCCGTACTCACCCAATATTTGTTATTTGTTTTTCAATTAAATTTTTACATTTTAATTATTTATTTACATTTATGCATTTAGCAGACGCTTTTATCCAAAGCGACTTACATTTTCAGGCTTTACATTTTTTTTTATCAGTATGTGTGTTCCCTGGGAATTGAACCCACAACCTTTTGCGCTGCTAACGCAAATATTAATGCAACTGCTGATATTTATTTAATATTTTGAGGTGTTCGGTTTTATTTTGGTTCTCACAAATCTGCTTACTCTTGTTTGTGTTACATGTTCTCTGTGCCTTTTCTTGGACTTTTGTCACTTCCTGTCTCCCGTGGTGTTTGTATCTTATCTTGTTCAGCTTGTTAGCCTCCCATATATATATTTATATAGCCCTAGTTATTTGTGAGTTATTGAATGTAATGGTTGTCTGTTTGCCTATCCTACTGTTCTTTGTTCCCTGTGGTTATTGGCTTATTGTTTGTTGTAGCTTTTCCATGAAATATCTGCACATAGATCCTTGTCTCTGCCTGTTTTATCCAGCTTCTCCACAACATTACACTTTTTCACTGGAATGTGTCTTTGACTAGTGCACCTTTGAGCCTATATTTAGTATAAGTAAAATACTTAGGTACTGTTAAAATCAGATACTCTAATACTTTTACTCAATTTGCTTTGGAATTGGTGACTTGTAACTTGTAGTGGAGAAATTTTCACTGTAAGGTACTTTTACTCATGTATGGATTTTAGGTACTCTTTACACCACTCACACACACACACACACACACACACACACACACACGGACATATGCACACGTTTGTTTCTGTATATTGTGGGGACTTTCCATCGACTTCTATTACTTTTATACTGACAAAACAATATTTTCAACCCCCTAACCCTAAACCTACCCCGTACAGAAAACCTGTTTGCATTCTTAAACTTTCAGATAAACATCATTTGCTATTTTTTTTTATTTATTTTCGTAGGGACTGCAGGCCAGTCCCCACAATGTTAAAAAACGTCAGGGTTTAGTATCCTTGTGGGGACAACAAGTACACACACACGCATACAATTCAATTAAATTCAAATCAAATCAATTCAAGATTATTTGTATAGCACTTTTTACGATACAATCATTGCAAAGCAACTTCACAGGAAATTACGTTTCTAAAATAGATTTATATTGTAGAAACTCAATATAATTAACTTATGGCAAAATGTGGTTAATTCAGTATAATCGCTGATGGTTGACGACTTCTGAGTTCGTCCGAGGGGTCATCATCTCTTCTCAGGTGTTCGGTCATCTCAGATCATTTAAGGGTTGGATCAAGACTGACGCTTGTGTAATTACGGAATGTTAATCCAGAAGCAGAGAAACAAATAGAGACAATTAGCGTAGCAGTTGTTCCATCCAGGAACAACCGTCGATGAAATGATCTGTTCAACCCAAGCTAAAGCATAATAATATGGATTTGATCCGATATACCTGCAGAACAAGATTGTGAGATGCATTATATGAATGCTTGGCTAAAGCGATGTGTCTTTAATCTAGATTTAAACTGAGAGAGTGTGTCTGGACCCCAAACGTTATCAGGAAGGCTATTCCAGAGTTTGGGTGCCAAATATGAAAAATTTCTACCTCCTTTAGTGGACTTTGCTATCCTAGGTACTACCAAGAGTCCAGAGTTTTGTGACCTTAGAGAGCGGGTTGGATTGTAGCGTGATAGAAGATTAGTTAGGTACGCAGGAGCTAAATAATTTAGGGCCTTATAAGCAAGTAATAATATTTTGTAACTGATACGGAACTTAATAGGAACCCAGTGCAGGGAATGTAAAATTGGAGTAATACGATCATATATTCTTGACCTGGTAAGGACTACAATTTTAACACACTCTGTTAGTTTAGTTCATTTAGAAGTTTAATCTGGTCTAGTTGAGATATATAGATGAGTGTCATCAGCATAACAATGGAAACTAATCCTGTATTTTCTAATAATATTATCAAGGTGCAACATTTTTTAAATATAGCAGAGGACCTAGGACAGATCCTTGTGGTACGGCATACTTTACTGGTGATAACTGAGATGACTCCCCATTTAAATAACGTGGTAGCGATCGGACAGGTAGAGTCTAAACCATCTTAAAGACTGCCTTTGAATAACTGTATAGTCTTATAATCGATCTATGAGTATGTCATGATCTATAGTGTCGAACGCAGCACTAAGATCAAGTAAAACTAGCAATGAGATGCAGCCTTGGTCTGACGCATGAAGCAAGTAATTTGTAATCTTAACAAGTGAAGTTTCTGTGCTATGGTGAGCAATGTTCCCTCAATTTTTTTTTCTTGCTGAGCAAAGCTTTTCTCTATTGGGCAGACATTTCGGCCACCTTAGCAAAAAACATTCTTTATACCTTGTACAGCGCACACACCAAAAAGTGTGTAACTTTTAACTTAAATGTGCTATTTACTGTATATTTGATTTGACCTTGATGTAACTAAATTATGTACATTTTAGGTTACCCGAGAAAACATTTTTTTACAGTATAATACACTGCTGTTTAAAAGTTTGGGATCAGTAAAGTTTTTTTAAAGAAGTTTCTTATAAACACCAAGGCTGTATCTATTTGATAAAAATATAATTAATATTGGGTTAGGGTTAGTATATTTAGGGTTAGGGTTAGTAACCCTAACCCTAAACAAAATAATATTATGAAATATTATTACAATTTAAAATAAAACATTTATATTTTAATTTACTTTAAAGTATAATTTATTCCTGTGAAGCAAAGCTGTATTTTCAGCATCATTACTCCTGTCTTCAGTGTCACACGATCCTTCAGAAATCATTCTAATATGCTGATTTTTAATCAATGTTGGAAACACTTGTGCTGCTTAATATTTTTTGGGACCTGTGATATGTTTGATACATAAAAAGTTAAAAAGAACAGTGTTTATTCAAAATAGAGATTTTGTTACAATATACACTATTCAAAAGTTTGGGGTCAGTAAAAAAAGAGTCTTTATTCAGTAAGGATGTGTAAAATGGATAACATTTAAAGTAAAGACTTATATTGTTAGAACAGATTTTTATTTTGAATAAATGCTCTTATTTTTTAACTTTTTATAAATCAAAGAAAAAAGTAAAAGGTTTCACATTTGTAAATCAGCATATTAGGTCAGCAACACATCAGCATATTATAATTATTTCTGAAGATCATGTGGCACTGAAGACTGGAGTAATGATGCTGAAAATACAGTTTAGCTTTACAGGAATACATTATATTTTAGGGTTAGGTATTACGATAGGAAACCAATATTACAAATTGCAAAAATATTTAACATTATCATTTTTTTTCTTTTTTTCTTTTTGAAGTAAATATAGCCTTGATAAGCAAGAGACTCTTGATAAGCAAGAGATTAAAAAAACAAGGTCATTATTAATTAGGTTTATAATATAGGCCTAACATATTATAATATCAAAACAAACTAAAGCATTTTAACTGATAGAATAGAATAGAAAACTGAAGCAAAACTTTAATATTTAATTAGTTAAATATTTAAAAATAAACGTGAACATGTGAATTCTTACATAGTTATCTAAACATCGCTATGAAATAGGCTGCTCGATACACCTGTGTGTGACTCTGTCTCTGAGATTTGTTTCCGTTCTGTGCCCACCCTCCACTATTTACAGCCCTTAATCAAGCCACTCTTCTTTAAATACATGAGGACGTTTTATTTCATAGTAATTTAGTGGGTACAGGATCTAATAGGAATGTTGTTGGTTTAGATGCAGTGATAAGTTTATTTAGCTCTTTCTCTCCTATAGTTGTAAAGCACTGCACTTTTTCTTTGGGTGCGATGAATGAAGCTGAAGTACTTGTGCATGTTTTGGAAGGCACTATGAATGCTGAAAGGTACAGTATATGCTCAACATATGCTCCCCTCCAGATGACGTCTATTTCAGGGAAGGCCTTGTGTATTTCAGCAGGACGATGCAAAACCAGATACTGCAGCTATTACAACAGCATGGCTTCGTAGTAGAAGAGTCCGGATGCTGAATTGGCCTGTCTTCAGTCCAGATCTTTCACCTATAGAGAACATTTGGTGCATCATTAAACAAAAATATGTCAAAGACGACCACGAACTCTTCAGCAGATGGAAACCTGTAACAGGCAAGAATGGGACCAAATTCCAACACCAACACTCCAGAAACTCATAACCTCGATGCCCAGATGTCTTCAAACTGTTTTGAAAAGAAGAGGAGATGCTACACCATGGTAAACATGACCCCAACCCAACTATTTTGAGACCCATAGCAGACAAAAAATGTAAATAAGCAGATTTTGTGCATTAAATTGTACAATTTCTCAGTTTAAACATTTTTGTTATCTGTGTTCTATTGTGAATAAAATATTGGCTCATGTGATTTGAAATTATTTTAGTTTTAATATTATTCAAATTTAAAAAATGTCCCAACATTTCCAGAATTCAGGTTGTAGTCTGGGGTACTTTTCCCAACAGCATCGTTAGCCAACTATGGTCGCAATTTCTGTCATGACAAACAGAGTTCAACAATTCTGTGTTTCCCGAAACCATAGCTCAAACAAACATTTGTAAACAGAGTTGCAAACTTACTGTGTTACTGGGTTACTGTGGTTAGAAGCATAGTTTCTTGTTAGTAAGACATTTGGGCTTAAATAAATTATGCTCTTGGGCAAAATAAGCAGGCTGATATGCAGTACAATCTATATCTTCAACTATATCTAAATATAAATGCATTTTAATCTATATATTTTTGCGTGTTCTCAATAACTGCTGTTTTGGAAGAGTGTGCATGTGCATAAATGCCTAAGGTAACCCCAGAGTATGACGTAAGAGGGAACCTGTGATCAATCAAACATCAAATAAAGCAAAATGACAGGGAAGAAATAATAGTAAATTAGTCATCAGGTGCCATGTTCAATATAGCTGCATCTTAGAGATCTATAATTAGTTAAAGAGCTGAATTTTTTACTCCACCATTACTTAAGTTGAATAAATGTGTTTTCCTTCCTAAAAAGTTCTTAGCTTAAATTCAAAACCTTTAGAGCTGAGGAGATAAATGAATGTCTAAACCGATTAGTTTTACTAATCATGGTTCTATAACGAATACCAGAAGCGAGAAGGTGAAACTCGTGATACACGGGGTGGGAATCACCTAACAACATGCTCTGGGCTTTACCCAAAACTTGTCTATGATATAACTGGGCCATAGTCATCTGCTTCCTCCCTGTTATTTTACTTCCCTGGTTTACAATCCTCTCAAGACCATTCTTGTTTTCCACATGAAGAGAATTAAACCAGCACAACAGTGACTCAATTTAGGATCAGTAGAACATTCACATCAATGCTTTATCCAGATTAAATGACCTTAGTTTCCGCAAGCAATACAATCTTGTTTGCTCTTCTGATCGTGTTTCTTGAGTTTCTTCTCTGTGATCTGTGTTTATAATCACTCGTGACCGGAGGATTGACGCCACGTTCATTAGTCTTAATGTTATTACGGAGGAATATGAAGCTGCTAGAAGAGTTTTAGTGGCATTACAGGAAGTGATGTCAGAGGAACATGCAACAGTTCTCGTTCACTGCAATAACCCGCTTCACTGCAGCATGAACGTCTGCATTTATCAAGAGAACAGAGATTATATAAAGCTATGTTTAAGTTTTCATGTGTTTGCTGTGCTAATGTATATTGATGTGACCTTTGACCTTTGTTGTGAATGTCGACTTATTTTTTCTTTTTTAAGAACACTTATTCTATCTGTGTTTCTTCAGATCACTGCCATGTGAGATTATTATAAATAATTAGCATGAGACCATTGATTATAAACAGGGCCGCTTCTGGCCAAATGGCTGCTCTAAGCAGGATTGTATTGCTGTGCCTCCTCCCTCAAATATTATGCAAGTAATTAAATAAATGTTATTGTTTACAATTGTACCTCTAGACAGTTATCTATGGCTATTGGCATATTTTATTAATAGAGATGTCTGATTTAGTTTATAGTCTCAAGCATTCAGAAATTAAGCAGTTTTACGATAAAACCATGGTTCATTTTGTAAGGGTTGTGATGTCCACATGGTTTTTGGTGAAATAATTATAGAGGCTGTGTCATCTATAGCAAAAATGTGATCAAAACTGAAAGATTAAGTATATATTTGAATTAAATGTTTGGTCGATAGCCTATTAAACAAGGATTTGATCATCCTGTAAGTACAACAGCAGACATTACCAGGCCTTTGCAGGCTTTTTTAAAACATGAAATGTACATAAATGGTTTATTTTGTATTACATTTTGTATTTTAACAGTGTTCTTCAATAATTATTAATTAGCCAACCATAATTACCTCATTGTTTTTATATAATGCACTTTAAGTCATTTTAAAGGCTGTTGTTGGCTTAGGTCTGTTTTTATAACCACAATATATATATATATTATTTTAGTACTGCTATTTAAATTATTATTTGAAGTAACAAAACCATGTTTAATTTGCGGTTACCAGCTACAAGAACAATGATATTTTATTTAGTTTTATTTGTGTAAAAACCATGGCTAACATGGAAACTCAGAGAGAATATTCGATGCGTTGGTGGTTGCACATTATTAACGCCAAATACGTTTCACAGTATTATGAATGTACCTGAAAGTGATGCACGGGCTGCGTTTTCATCTTCTTTTTTGTTTCTTTTTCTTTTCTCTGCACCGGATTGCTGTTGTCTATTAACGAGCATAGTTGTCCATTAATTATGATCATTTGCATTCAGCCGTAAACATGAGGTGCGAGCGGTTGCGGATGCGGGAATGGTGAGTCAGTCAACCAGTCAAATACAAACTGAGAATATTATACAAACCTGCAATAATTAAATATGTGTAATAAGAGAAATATAATTTATTCATTTAATCCCATTTTATTAACCGATATCTTTGCTACTGACCTTCGTTGATCCAATTCAACCATAATAAGCAAAAATGACACATTTGTGTTTGAGTTTAGTTATTGCTGAATAGTGTTGATCTTTCTTCTCCTGTATCATATTCTTCATGTGATTAGTTTGAGTGGCATCCTCTTATGTACAGACGTGATTTTACATTTCCTTCAGCCTGAGACATATTCATTCACTTTTGTTGTGAAAGGGATTTACATTTGTAAAAGAATAACTTTTTATATTAAAAACAAGCAAGCCCTGACCAAATTTAAAAAGTATCTCAATAGTAATGTAACGCAGTATTTTCCAGTAACAGTAACTAATGTAATTAGAAACTTTTTTTAGGGAGTAACGCAATATTGTAATGCATTACTTTTAAAAATAGCTTTCTCCAACACTGAACATAACACACACACACATTGATTTTCTGTCTATATGAGGATTTATTACACACATTTATTCTGACATGTTATTTTACTGACAGAAGTTCAGCTGCAGTATTAATGTCATGAAGAGAAAAGAAGAGACTCTATAACATCTCACTGTTACAGATTCATCATACAGCACAAAGCATTATGGGTAGAATCTCTCATCAATCTATTCTGATTCATCAACACTGATGAGTTTCACCGATGATCCAGACCCAAATCCAAACCCAGGACAGAGCGTCTGAGTGAATGTGGTCTGGACTGTGTGGATGAGGCTCATTGTGTCAGAGACGCTGTAGAAGGACAGAGTTCCTGCACCGTGATCCACAAACACTCCTATTCTACTGCTGGTGGACTTTACAGAGAGAGCAGTCCGTATGTTATTGTGCCAGAATGAGTAACTGGAGGAAGAGCAGATCAAACTCCAGGACTGATCATTATATCCAAACCGACACTCTTTACCCTGTCCTTTCCTGCTGATGCTCTTATATGACACTGATATACGCACACCATTATTTCCACTCCACTCCAGCTCCCAGTAACAGCGATCACACACACTCTCTATACACAACACCTGGCGATACACATCAAATCTGTCTGGATGATCAGGATACGACTGATCTGTGCCAGTGACCATAATCTCTGTGTTGCTCTCAGACAGATGGAGGTGTTTATTCACTGTGTTCAGATCCAGAGTGAACTGATGGGAATCTGATGGAGATAAAACACATCAGAATCAGGAATTATGAATCTGTTTGATCTTTTCATGTATCTGAACTCTTCATGTTCAGTGTATCATCAGTGTCTCAGTACAGATGACCAGATATCTGTGCAAATCATCATTTACATCATTTATAAAACTCTTTTTTCACCTTCTACAGAAGAACATGAACACACTCAGTGAGTTTTTCTGTTTGTTTTCTTTCTGACTTACATTGTAGAAAGTCGTTCCTGGTTCTGGGAACAATGTTGGTGAACGTGACTGTGGAAATCAACAGACATGAACAGTGTGATTCTCATGATCCTGCATCCATTCCTAAGACATTTCTAATATGATGTTCTCCATGATATGAGATGATGATGGACTGAGAACAGATGAATCTCCAGGACTTTACCTCTGTCTGGGATCTTCTTTTGCTCCTCTTTGAAGAAATCCTCCAGTTTGTCTCTCAGCTGATCGATAGATTCTCTCAGGTCATCAGAAGAAATGAGAGAACTGAAGAGATCGTCATTTACGTCTGTAGATTCAGGAGGTGCTGAGAGAGACTGGAAACTCTACAGAAAACAGAAATCAAAAACAGAAATCAAAACTCATCAGCTCCACACTTCACCCAATAACCTGCACCAACATCAGATTTGACTGATCTTTAGTAACTCAGCTCAATCCAGCACTTTCACAGCATCAGCTTCATTCTTATCATATTCATTATATCACATTAGAGCTACAGATTGTAGTATTTGCAACTTACACTATATGTGAACTTTCTAGGAAATAGTTTGAACGATAAAAAAACCCTGCTAAGAATTTAAACGTCCATCCAACAGCTCAAGCATATCAATGGAGTCTCATTTGCTCAGGAAAAGCAGCTCAAAGGATACAATTAGTTTGACCATTATTTATTACATTTACATTTATGCATTTAGCAGATGCTTTTATCCAAACCGACTTACAGAGCATTCAGGTTATACATTTTTTGTCAGTACGTGTGTTCCCTGGGAATCGAACCCACAACCTTTGCGCTGCTAACGCAATGCTCTAACCACTGAACCACAGGAATTTATAACTTTAGAGTGGTAAGAGACACTGAAACTTCACAAGAACCCTTAAGACATGCTCATGTTTGGTTTGGTTCCAATATGCTGAAGCATTGCTAATATACAGCATGTCTTCATGATCAAATTCAATAATGTTCTACAGGCCAATCAAAATCAATAAATATCAGGTTTGAGGATCATCTGATACAATTTTTATTGTTACTCAGAATCTGTACTATCGAGTTCACTGATTTCATTGTAACGTGATGAATCGGAAATAAAATGTGATAAAAAGATGAAATGTTAGTGAATTTTTGAACTGTTGATGGTGTTTGACAGCTAAATATATTTTTTGTAAGAAATAGCTGAGATAAATGATTCCTGAGAGTCCACTATGAACCTGTTCTTCTAGATCTGTGTTACCTGCAGGAACTGGATGTGATCCTGTGTGTGTGAAAGCTGCTCCAGCTCAGCGTCTCTCCTCCTCAGATCATTGATCTCCTGCTCCAGTCGCTCCAGTCGTCCTTCAGCTCGACTCACTGCTTGCTTTTCCTGATCTCTGATCAGCTGTATCAATTTAGTTAAGATCCTCTCACTGTCCTCCACTGCTGTCTGTGCAGAGCGCTGTTAGGACACACAGTGATTCAGGCTTCAGTGAGTCTGAACTGAGACTGAGACAAACTTCTCTTCTTCTCCAGACTCACCTTCTGAGACTCCACCGTCTCTCTCAGCTGCTGAAGATCTTTCTCTCTCTGCTGGATTCTCTGCTGGAACGTCTTCTGCGTCTCCTTCAGCTGATTCTGCAGGACAAACAGATGATGGCGAATGTCACAGAAAATGACTGGTACTAAATCATCAATGAATCCAGGAAAAGTGGAGCTAATAAACCATTGGCTGTAGGTTCAAACTCCAGAATTGACGATCGGTTACAATCACCGAACATGAATTATGATGAATATTAAGGCCTGTTTCACTGCAAGCGTAAGTTTCATGAAAGCGAAATTCACAGAGACGTAGAGCTTCACACTGACAGTGTTTCTTTGTAGTTAAGCTGCTGCTCTACACATAAAATAAACAGACTATTGCAGGGGTGTCAAACTCATTTTCACTAAGGGCCACTTCAACATTATGGCTGCCCTCAAAGGGCCAGTGGTAGTAGTTGAAAGAGTACTGAAAAAATATACTCAAGTAAAAGTGCCATTACCTTACAAAAAATGTAGTGTGAGTTGGAGTAAAAGATTAGCCTATTTAAAAGTACTCATGATTAGTGGGTAGTGAGTACTGAGCTATGGATTCTATCCCCTTAGAATATTGTTAGAATAATAAACACAGCTCTATCTCTCATTTCGACCAGATGATCCAACGGTAGCTGCACGGATCTCAGGCTGCCTGGCGGACATCTCGGCATGGATGAAAGAACATCACCTACAGCTCAACCTGGCAAAGGCTTGTCCTCCCTGCCACTCCAACTCTACAGCAAGATTTCACCATCCAGTTAGGTTCTTCTACAATCACCCCATCAAGTTCAGTCAGAAATCTTGGTGTAATTTTCGATGACCAGCTGACTTTCAATGACCACATTTAAAAAAACTGCTCGATCTTGCAGGTTTGCATTGCACAATATCGGAAAGATCAGGCCCTTCCTTACACAGCATGCAGCACAACTCCTTGTCCAGGCCCTTGTCATTTCTAGACTGGACTACTGCAATGCTCTTCTGGCTGGACTTCCATCAAACACAATCAAACCTTTACAGATGATTCAGAATGCTGTGACACGACTGGTCTTTAGCGAACCCAAAAGGGCCCATGTCACACCTTTCTTTATCTCCCTGCACTGGCTCTCGGTCGCAGCTCGCATCAAGTTCAAGACACTGATGCTTGCATATAGAACAGCCACAGGCTCAGCACCTCCTACATTCACACACTTATAACAATCTACATCCCCTCAAGAAGTCTGAGATCTGCGAGCAAGCGTTTTCCAGAACATTTTCATTCACTGTTCCTGGCTGTTGGAATGAACTTCCCACCACCATCCGGAATGCTGGATCCCTGAAAATTTTCAAGCGACACCTGAAAACTCATCTCTTCCATCATCACTTGACTTTATCATAAAAAAAACGATTTCCTTAACTTTGCTCTCTTCCCCTTAACCTCTCACTGTCTGGCTAGAATTTGCTCTGAACACTACCTAAAAATGTTGTATTACAAGCACTTCCTGTGTCTGTTTGCCTCTTTATAATGTATCGCTTATTGTATTCCTCAATTGTAAGTCGTTTTGGATAAAAGCATCTGCTAAATGAATAAATGTAAATGTAAAACAGCGCATAAACAGTATTCAGTTGAAGAAAAGATTAAAGTTGTTCTCAGTAAAATGATCTCCATTTAAATCATAAAGTTTGAAAAAGTAGATTTAAAATAATGTTTATATTTGGCATGCAATTTGTACTAAGAAATTGACTTTGGCATGCATATTGTACGCACGTGTTTGGTGTGCATATGATACGCAATCAGTACTGGAAGAGGAAAAAAAGAAGCGGTGGTACCCACTCCCCCACCCAAAAATAAATAAAAACAAACTAAAGTACTAAAAAAGTACTTTTCAATTTTCAAAATAAGCAATGAATGTATATAGTGCCACAATAAATAATTGTTAGTATAATTCACATTTATTTGCATAGCCCTTTTCATGATACACATTGCTGCAAAGCAGCAGACCACTAAACGAGCTACACTGACCCTACTGATCCATCACTGAACCACTGACTACTGCGCAATCTAAAGCACCTTCAGCCAGCATCCAGTATAAAACACACACCTTTAAGCCAAATAGCTACATACTGAAAATAATAATTTACTATTATCTGTATGTGAGTACTACTATATCCGCCATCTCTGTTAAAATCAGCTGTGCTTCTGTTCTTATCTTACCGTTTGAATGCATTTGCTTACTGGATCCTTGGACTTTCCCAGGAGTTTACCGGTTGATCTGATCGCAAAAATCTGCTTCTTTTCATTTTTATAAGGTATTGTTTTCATCAGAATATACTGATTCAAATCACTAATCAATTCTTATTTTATTACTCTGCAGGCATTCCAGTAAGCAAATGCATTCGAACAGTAAAATCAAAACAGTGCTAATGCAGAGAAAACACGCCCCTGACATGCTCTCGTGGCTTAGTAAACCCCTGGTAGACCGATTCAGCGTGAATTCATTGATGTGATTTGTGGAGATGAGAGGTAATTCCCGGTGCCCCTCCTGGGTACTGTGGTTTATATAGTGTCATTTCTAATCACTCAGAGTCAGACACTGACGCTTTGAATGTAAGTACTGGCAACATGTCAGAAGTACCAGTACACACAAAAAAGTGCCAGTACACTAAAGACTAAAATACAGACGTACTGCATACCAGCCCTCTTCATGCACTGTACGCAATGTCTTGGTGTACATATGATATGCTGTTTTGGCTTTCACGCACCTACTCTACACCCCTAATCCTAACTATTGCGTATAAATAGTATGCTAAATAGAAATAGAAACTTGTGGTATTGATAAGCACTTTCATAATTTACGATATAAAGCAGCATCGATTTTTATTTTAAGACAATCATATGCTCTCGTGGGCCACATAAAATGATGTGGCGGGCCGGAACAGGTCCACAAATGTGGACTATTGTATCACTACACTGAGTATTAACTTTATCACTAGTTTAAAAATACCTGTTTCTCTGTCCTCTGTTCTGCAGCTGATACAGTGTCGTGGTTTTTATGTCCATCTATTGTACACAGCATACATATACATTGCTGGTCAGTGCGACAGAAAACCTCAAGGATCTTGTCATGTTTCTGGCAGATCATCTCCTGCAGTCGTCCAGTGGCTTCAGTCAAACTGTGTCTCTTTCCTTTAAACCAACTCTCATGTTGTTCAAGGTGACTCTGACAGTAAGAGTTCAGACACATCAGACAGGACTTGGCAGCTTTGTATTTTCTTCCAGTACAGACATCACAGTGCACATCACCAGCTTCAGCATCACAGTCAGCAGGACGTTTCCTCTTCTTTAGTTTCTTCACCATTTCAGCCAGCATGGTGTTTCTAGCTAAAGCAGGTCTTGGACTGAAGGTCCGTTTGCACTGAGGGCAGCTGTAGTCTCTCATCTGATCCTCCTGATCCCAGCAGACTGTAATACAGCTCTTACAATAACTGTGTCCACAGGGAATTGTCACTGGATCCTTCAGAAGATCCAGACATATTGCACACTTGAACTCATCCTGAAAAACTCTGGCTCCTGCCATTTTACTGCTTGAATACAGAGACACCAACACACTACAGCTCAACTACACTTCAGTTTCTCTTTCCCTGAGCACACGTGTTTCCTGTTTCCTGGTTCTGTGTTTGAGTGACGTGTGTAACATAAGTCTGTAAAGCAGGTTCCTGTTCCTCATTATATATATGCAGACTTTATGATTATTTAGTGGTTTCCACTTTTTTCTTATGTTTTTTATTATAAAAGGAAAAGATGGAAAACTAACCTATTTAATAAAAAAAGATGAAGATGACTTACAAATGAAGAAACACCCATTTACAACAGGAAATGTCATGGAAAATATGAGATATGGACTATAAATGCTTTTTGAGACATATTGCTATTTATGACATTTATGCAATTTTGCCTATGAGGTGAAAATATATTTTAGAATGTTTATAGTCTATATTTTAATGGGAATAGATTTTTTTGCAGTGTAAATAACTGACTCACCGCTTCAATAACAAAACATTTTGAAAATAAAACCTAAAAATAAAGCCATTTTTAGTGTAGGAATAACATGAGAAACCACTGTCGGTAAACACAATCCGCCGTGCCATCTGCAGATTCCATATAAAGCTCTATCATGCAAAAAGGAAGCCATATGTGAACATGTGGTCCAGAAGCACCGTCGTGTCCTGTGGGCCAAAGATAATTTAAAATGGACTGTCTCAAAGTGGAAAAAGTGTTCTGTGGTCAGAGGAGTCCAAATTTGACATTCTTGTTGGAAATCACGGACGACGTGTCCTCCGGGCTAAAGAGGAGGGAGACCTTCCAGCGTGTTATCAGCATTCAGATCAAAAGCCAACATCTCTGATGGTATGGGGGTGCATAAATGCATACGGTATTGGCAGCTTGCATTCAATTCAAGTTTATATACAATATATTATATATTGCAAAATTTGGTAATTCTGTATATTGTCTGGGGGTTGGCATCCTCTGAGGTCCTCTGAGGGGTTGGTGTAACGGATGTATGCCAGTAAGGGCTGAGTGTAAACCTCACTCTCCTGACCTCAAAAAGAGGCGCTCTAGCGACTGGCGCTAGAGGCTGTAGCCTTTGGCGTACCTTGTTAGAGCGCCCGCCTCCCGCGCCGGAGTCCTGGGTTTGCGACCCGCTCGGTGAGTTGGTGCGGACCCGTGTCGGGGGGGTTACATTGGTGCCGTGACCAGGACGGGAGTGAGGTTTAGGGGGGTGAGTGTAACGGATGTATGCCAGTAAGGGCTGAGTGTAAACCTCAGTCTCCTGACCTCAAAAAGAGGCGCTCTAGCGACTGACGCTAGAGGCTGTAGCCTTTGGCATTACTTGTTAGAGCGCCCGCCTCCTGCGTGGGAATCCCGGGTTCGAGACCCGCTCGAAGCAAGAACGAGTTGTGGTGGTGTGGACCCAGGAGGGGTTGTTACATTGGCATCATCTCTTCTTGGGTGTTTGGTCATCTCAGATCATTGAAGGGTTGGATCCCCGTGGCAGAAACAAATAGAGACATAATTAGCATAGCTGTTGTTCCATCAAAGTAAAAATTATTTGTTCAACCTAAGCTAAAGAATAATAATGTGCTTTTGATCAGATATAACTGCAGTACAAAATTATGAGATGCATTATATGAATGCTTGGCTACAGAGATGTGTCTTCAATCTAGATTTCACGATTTCACACTTACATCTTTTAGCACGATAAACGTAATGCGTATTTGGCGAGAATGGTATTACGTTGTTGGCGTGCTGTCCTGGGGAAGGGCTCTGGGCTCGGGAATGGTCCGCACCCAGATGAGATGAGAATTCTAGTGATATTGGTGGAGAAGGGGTGGAGAAGTGGTGCTGCTTAACCATCAACTGAATGGAGGTAACTCAGCTGTATTTATATCCAAGTGTTGATTACCTTGATTGCATACCACTTGTGTTTGATTAGGCTAAGTATCTGAAGTACTCCTCCCGAATTTTGTTAATAAAACATAATTTAAACAGAGAGAGTGTGTCTGAACCCCGAACGTTATCAGGAAGGCTATTCCTGTCAGTCCTCTTTCGTGTGTGTGTGTCATGTGCTCCCGCCTTGTGTTTCCATATTTGGTTTGTTTCCTGTCCTTGTTTAATGTGACTTTGTTAATTCTGGTCCAGCTGTGTTTGTCTCATTAGCCTGTGTATTTAAGTTCCTGCCTGTTCAGTTTCGTGTGGTCTGGTCTACTCGTTACTCCCCGGTGTGCCTGTCTGTCAGCCTTGCCCTGCCCTGCCTTGCCTTGCCCTGCCCTGCCTTGCCTTGCCCTGCCTTGCCCTGATATTTACATTAAAGGCTGTTCATTTGAGTTTACTCCTTGTCTCCGTGTTCTTACATTTATGCATTTAGCAGAAGCTTTTATCCAAAGCGACTTACAGTGCATTAATTTTGTCAGTATGTGTGTTCTCTGGGAATTGAACCCACAACCTTTTGCGCTGCTAACGCAATGCTCTACCACTGAGCCACAGGAACTGTGTTCTTGTATCGTCCTTGTTTGTGCACCGTGACAATTCCAGAGTTTGGGAGCCAAATATGAAAAAGTTCTATCTCCTTTAGTGGACATTGTTATTCTAGGTACTACCAAGAGTCCAGAGTTTTGTGACCTTAGGAAACAAGTTGGATTGTAGCGTGATAGAAGATTAGTTAGGTACGCAGGAGCTAAATCATTTAGGGCCTTATAGGCAAGTAATAATATTTTGTAACTGATACGGAACTTAATAGGAAGCCAGTGCAGGGACTGTAAAATTGGAGTAATACGATCATATTTTCTTGACCTGGTAAGGACTTTAGCTGCAGCATTTTATACTATCTGTATCTTGTTTATTGAATATGCAGGACAACCACCTAGCAGTGCATTACAATAGTCCAGTCTAGAGGTCATGAATGCATGAACTAGCTTTTCTGCATCAGAAACACTTAATATGTTCTGTAGCTTGGCAATGATTCTAAGATGGAAGAATGCTGTTTTTGTAACATGGGAAATATGATTTTCAAAAGATAAGTTGCTGTCTATCCAATCTTTAAAAATTTTAACACACTCTGTTAGCTTAGATAGTTTAGAAGTTTAATCTGGTCTTGTTGAGATATATAGTTTAGTATCATCAGCATAACAATGGAAACTAATCCCGTATTTTCTTATAATATTACCAAGGGGCAACATTTTTTAAATATAGCAGAGGACCTAGGACAGATCCTTGTGGTACGCCATACTTTACTGGTGATAACTGAGATGACTCCCCATTTAAATAATCAAAGTGGTTGGGTTGGGATCGGACAGGTAAGATCTAAACCATCTTAAAGCCTGTCTTTGAATACAGTTTTGTAATTGATATTTTAGTATGTCATGATCTATAGTGTCGAACACAGCACTAAGATCAAGTAAAACTAGCAATGAGATGCAGCCTTGGTCTGACGCATGAAGCAAGTAATTTGTAATCTTAACAAGTGCTGTTTCTGTGCTATTGTGGGCAATGTTCCCTCTAATTTTTTTTCTTGCTTAGCAAAGCTTTTCTCTATTGGGTGGGCATTTCGGCCACCTGAGCAAAAAACATTCTTTATACCTTGTACAGCGCACACACCAAAAAGTGTGTAACTTTTAACTTAAATGTGCTATTTACTGTATATTTGATTTGACCCTCGATGTAACTAAATGATGTACATTTTAGGTTACCTGAGATTTTTTTTTTTTTTTTTACAGTTTAATACACTGCCGTTTAAAAGTTTGGAATCAGTAAAGTTTTTTTTAAAGAAGTGTCTTATGCTCACCAAGGCTGTATCTATTTGATAAAAAAAATACTGAATATTATTTCACAAATAATATTGTGAAATATTATTGCAATTTAAAATAAGTTTTCTATTTTAATTTACTTTAAAGTATAATTTATTCCTGTGATCAAAGCTGAATTTTCAGCATCATTACTCCTGTCTTCAGTGTCACATGATCATGATCATAATCATAATAATAATAATAATAATAATATGCTGATTTTTAATCAATGTTGGAAACAGTTGTGCTGCTTAATATTTTTTGGGATGTGTGATATGTTTGATAAATAAAAAGTTAAAAAGAACAGTTTATTCAAAATAGAGATTGTGTGTTAAATGGATACAATTGATAGTAAAGTCTTATATTGTTAGAAAAATATTTATATTTGTAATAAATGCTGTTCTTTTTAAACTTTTTATTAATCAAAGAATCAAAGCAAAAAGTAAAAGGTTTCACTGTTGTAAATCATCATATTAGATCAGCAACACATCAGCATATTATTATGATTTCTGAAGATCATGTGGCACTGAAGACTGGACTAATGATGCTGAACATTTTTTATTTAGCTTTACAGGAATAAATTATATTTTAAAATATAGGTATTACGATATGAAACCAATATTAGAAATTGCAAAAATATTTCACAATATCACTGTTTTTCTTCTGTATTTTTTAAATCAATATAGCCTTGATGAGCAAGAGACTCCATTAAAAAAACAAGGTCATTATTAATTAGGTTTATAATATAGGCCTAACATATTATAATATCAAAACAAACTAAAGCAATTAAACTGATAGAATAGAATAGAAAACTGAAGCAAAACTTTAATATTTTAATTAGTTAAATATTTAAAAATAAAGGTGAACATGTGAATACTTATACTTCATTGCTATGAAGTAGGCTGCTCGATACACCTGTGTGTGACTCTGTAACTCTGTGAGTTTTGTTTCTGTTTTGTACCCACCCTCCGCTATGTACAGCCCTTAATCAAGCCACTCTTCTTTAAATACATGAGGACGTTTTATTTCACATGTCACTGTATTTGCGTTGGCTCTCGATTTGAGCTATTTAGTCTGCACTCCGCAACCATTGAAGTAACGTTATTCGGTTTCTACAGCAAAGCATTTAGCGCATATCATTCTCTTTCTATGAAACCTGTAAACTGCATTCACCGGTTCTAACTCTATAGCAGCACCAGCTCTAGCAGTTTGCCCGAGCATTGCAATTCTTTCACTTTTTCTAGAATTCAATCAAATGATTTTTCCCGATAAATTTTTGAGTGTGTACGGCACATATTTCTTTGCGCACAGCTTAGAGGAAACATTGATGGTGGGACCTGAAACTTGACTGAAATTCTTCACAGAGATTATTTGTTTTGCAACAAGGAGCACAATTGAGCAAACACAACATTTTCTATTTTTTTTTACTTAAAAAGAAGATTTGAAATAATCTGTAATTTGCCAGTTCACTGGGATCTAGTTGAGGTTTCTTAAAAAGAGACTTAATAACCGCCAGCTTGAAGGGTTTTGGGACGTGACCGAAAGATAACGATGAGTTAATAATATTGAGAAGCGGTTATTCTGCTACAGGTGACAACTCTCTCAGTAATTTAGTGGGTACAGGATCTAATAAACATGTTGTTGGTTTAGATGCAGATATAAGTTTATTTAGCTCTTTCTCTCCTATAGTTGTAAAGCAACTATTTCTTTGGGTGCGATGAATGAAGCAGCTGGAAACCTGTATCAGGCAAGAATGGGACCAAATTCCAACACCAAAACTCCTGAAACTCATAACCTCGATGCCCAGACGTCTTTAAACTGTTTTGAAAAGAAGAGGAGATGCTACACCAAGATAGACATGCCCTCGTCCCAACTATTTTGAGACCCATAGCAGGCATTAAATTTGAAATGAGCTCATTTTGTGCATAAAATTGTAAAATGTCTCAGTTTAAACATTTGTTATGTTATCTGTGTTCTATTGTGAATAAAATATTGGCTCATGTGATTTGAAATTCGTTTAGTTTTCATTTTATTAAAATTTAAAAAACATCCCAATATTTACAGAATTCGGGTTGTAGTCTGGGGTACTTTTCCCAACAGCATCGTTAGCCAACTTTGGTCGCAATTTCTGTCATGACAAACAGAGTTCAACAATTCTGTGTTTCCCGAAACCATAGTTCAAACGAACATTTGCAAACAGAGTTGCAAACTTACGTGGTTACTGTGGTTAGAAGCATAGTTTCTTGTTAGTAAGTCATTTGGGCTTAAATAAATTATGCTCTTGGGCAAAATAAGCAGGCTGACATGCAGCACAATCTATATCTTCAACTATATCTAAAATGTTCACGGTATGGCCAGACAATGCTACCTCAGCACTGCAGGACTGCTTCCAGGACACAGACTGGAACATGTTTAAAGAGGCGGCCACCTATAATAACCATACAGATCTGCAGGAATACACTGAAACTGTGACTGCTTACATCAAATACTGCATTGATGATGTGACAGTCACCAAGACCATCACCACACGTGCAAACCGGAAGCCATGGATGACAGCAGAGGTTCGTGGGCTGCTAAAAACCAGAGATGAAGCGTTCAGATCAGGAGATAAAGCGGCCCTCAAAACAGCAAGAGCCAATCTGTCCCGTGGCATCAAAAATGCAAAACGGTTATATGGAAATAAAATCAATAATCAATTCACAAACAGCAGAGATACACGGAGCCTGTGGCAAGGCATTCAGACCATCACTGACTACAAGCCCCCGCCACAGGCCTGTGACGACGACACATCCCTCCCAGATGCACTCAACCACTTTTATTCACGGTTTGAAATGCAGAACAACACATCTGCACAAAAACTGCCCACACCTCCCAGCGACCAGGCACTCTGTCTGTCTCCAGCCGACGTAAGGAAGACCCTATCTAGGATTAACCCACGCAAGGCTGCGGGTCCTGACAATATACCTGGCCGCGTACTGAAAGACTGTGCTGAACAGCTGACAGATGTCCTAACAGATATCTTCAACATCTCGCTGAGCCAGGCAGTCATCCCCACATGTCTCAAATCCACGACAATCATACCGGTACCAAAAAAATCACCTGTGTCCTGTCTAAATGACTACCGTCCCATAGCACTGACTCCAATCATAATGAAGTGCTTTGAGAGGCTAGTCATGCACAACATCAAAACCAGCCTCCCCAACACACTCGATCCGCTCCAGTTTGCATACCGCCCAAACCGCTCTACGGATGATGCAATTTCCTCCACCCTCCACCTGGCTCTTACCCACCTAGAAAATAAAGACTCATATGTTAGAATGCTGTTCATCGACTTCAGCTCAGCATTCAACACAATAATCCCACAACAGCTCATCAATAAATTTAGCCTGCTGGGCCTCAACAACTCCCTCTGCAATTGGATCCTGGACTTTTTAACCGGAAGACCTCAGTCAGTTCGGGTCGGCCACAACACCTTGAGCACTACCACACTGAGCACAGGTGCCCCACAGGGCTGTGTGCTCAGCCCGCTGCTCTTCACGCTGCTGACCCACGACTGCACTGCCAAGTTCAGCTCCAACCACATCATCAAGTTCGCCGATGACACATCAGTGGTAGGTCTCATCAGCAACAACGATGAAACGCACTACAGAGAGGAAGTGGCACAGCTGGCTGAATGGTGTGGCGCTAACAACCTGTCCCTCAATGTGGAGAAGACAAAGGAGGTTGTGATGGACTTCAGGAGAAACTCTGTTGACCACCCCCCACTGACCATCGACACCTCGACTGTGGAGAGAGTCAGCAGCACTAAATTCCTGGGGGTGCACATCACAGAGGACTTCACCTGGACTACCAACACCAAGTCTATCTCCAAGAAGGCACAACAGCGCCTACACTTTCTCCGCCGGCTGAAAAGAGCAAGCCTCCCTCCACCCATCCTCACCACCTTCTACAGGGGTACCATTGAGAGCGTGCTGACCAGCTGCATCACTGTCTGGTACGGAAACTGCTGTGCAGCAGACCGCAAGACCCTCCAGCGGACAGTGAACACCGCTGCAAAAATCATTGGTGCCCCTCTCCCCTCCATCCTGGACATTTTCCTTACACGATGCTCCAGCAAAGCAAAAAGTATCGTGGAGGACCCCACCCACCCCTCCCACAGTCTCTTCCAGCTCCTACCCTCAGGTAGACGGTACCGGAGTATCAGAGCCCGCTCCGCCAGACTGCTCAACAGCTTTTTCCCCCAGGCTGTGAGAGCCCTGAACTCACATCACACCGCCCCTCTCTGAAACCCCAAACAACAAAACCCCAAACCCCAAACAACTAAATATAAATGCATTTTAATCTATATATTTTTGCGTGATCTCAATAACTGCTGTTTTGGAAGAGTGTGCATGTGCATAAATGCCTAAGGTAACCCCAGAGTATGACATAAGAGGGAACCTGTGATCAATCAAACATCAAACAAAGCAAAATGACAGGGAAGAAATAATAGTAAATTAGTCATCAGGTGCCATGTTCAATATAGCTGCATCTTAGAGATCTATAATTAGTTATAGAGCTGAATTTATTACTCCACCATTACTTAAGTTGATTAAATGTATTTTCCTTCCTAAAAAGTTCTTAGCTTAAATTCAAAACCTTTAGAGCTGAGGAGATAAATGAATGTCTAAACCGATTAGTTTTACTAATCGTGGTTCTATAACGAATACCAGAAGCGAGAAGGTGAAACTCATGATACATGGGGTGGGAATCACCTAACAACATGCTCTGGGCTTTACCCAAAACTTGTCTATGATATAACTGGGCCATAGTCATCTGCTTCCTCCCTGTTATTTACTTCCCTGGTTTACAATCCTCTCAAGACCATTCTTGTTTTCCACATGAAGAGAATTAAACCAGCACAACAGTGACTCAATATAGGATCTGTAGAACATGCACATCAATGTTTTATCCACATTAAATGACCTTAGTTTCCGCAAGCAATACAATCTTGTTTGCTCTTCTGATCGTGTTTCTTGAGTTTCTTCTCTGTGATCTGTGTTTATAATCACTCGTGACCGGAGGATTGATGCCACGTTCATTAGTCTTAATGTTATTACGGAGGAATATGAAGCTGCTAGAAGAGTTTTAGTGGCATTACAGGAAGTGATGTCAGAGGAACATGCAACAGTTCTCGTTCACTGCAATAACCCGCTTCACTGCAGCATGAACGTCTGCATTTATCAAGAGAACAGAGATTATATAAAGCTATGTTTAAGTTTTCATGTGTTTGCTGTGCTAATTTATATTGATGTGACCTTTGACCTTTGTTGTGAATGTTGACTTATTTTTTCTTTTTTAAGAAAGGTTTTAAGAACACTCATTCTATCTGTGTTTCTTCAGATCACTGCCATGTGAGATTATTATAAATAATTAGCATGAGATCATTGATTATAAACAGGGCCTCTGCTGGCCAAATGGCTGCTCTAAGCAGGATTGTATTGCTGTGCCTCCTCCCTCAAATATTATGCAAGTAATTAAATAAATGTTATTGTTTACAATTGTACCTCTAGACAGTTATCTATGGCTATTGGCATATTTTATTAATAGAGATGTCTGATTTATTTTATAGTCTCAAGCATTCAGAAATTAAGCAGTTTTACGATAAAACCATGGTTCATTTTGTAAGGGTTGTGATGTCCACATGGTTTTTGTTGAAAAAATTATAGAGGCTGTGTCATCTATAGCAAAAAGGTGGCCAAAGAGTAAGTGGATATTTGAATTAAATGTTTGGTCGATAGCCTATTAAACAAGGATTTGATCATCCTGTAAGTACAACAGCAGACATTACCAGGCCTTTGCAGGCTTTTTTAAAACATGAAATGTACATAAATGGTTTATTTTGTATTACATTTTGTATTTTAACAGTGTTCTTCAATAATTATTAATTAGCCAACCATAATTACCTCATTGTTTTTATATAATGCACTTTAAGCCATTTTAAAGGCTGTTGTTGGCTTAGGTCTGTTTTTATAACCACAATATATATATATATATATATTATTTTAGTACTGCTTTTTAAATTATTATTTGAAGTAACAAAACCATGTTTAATTTGCGGTTACCAGCTACAAGAACAATGATATTTTATTTAGTTTTATTTGTGTAAAAACCATGGCTAACATGGAAACTCAGAGAGAATATTCTATGCGTTGGTGGTTGCACATTATTAACGCCAAATACGTTTCACAGTATTATGAATGTACCTGAAAGTGATGCACGGGCTGCGTTTTCATCTTCTTTTTTGTTTCTTTTTCTTTTCTCTGCACCGGATTGCTGTTGTCTATTAACGAGCATAGTTGTCCATTAATTATGATCATTTGCATTCAGCCGTAAACATGAGGTGCGAGCGGTCGCGGATGCGGGAATGGTGAGTCAGTCAACCAGTCAAATACAAACTGAGAATATTATACAAACCTGCAATAATTAAATATGTGTAATAAGAGAAATATAATTTATTCATTTAATCCCATTTTATTAACCGATATCTTTGCTACTGACCTTCGTTGATCCAATTCAACCATAATAAGCAAAAATGACACATTTGTGTTTGAGTTTAGTTATTGCTGAATAGTGTTGATCTTTCTTCTCCTGTATCATATTCTTCATGTGATTAGTTTGAGTGGCATCCTCTTATGTACAGAAGTGATTTTACATTTCCTTCAGCCTGAGACATATTCATTCACTTTTGTTGTGAAAGGGATTTACATTTGTAAAAAAATAACTTTTTATATTAAAAACAAGCAAGCCCTGACCAAATTTAAAAAGTATCTCAATTGTAATGTAATGCATTATTTTCCAGAAATAGTAACTAATGAAATTAGTTACTTTTTTAGGGAGTAACGCAATATTTTAATGCATTACTTTAAAAAAAATAGCTTTCTCCAACACTGAATATAACACACACACACACACACACACACACACACTGATTTTCTGTCTATATGAGGATTTATTACACACATTTATTCTGACATGTTATTTTACTGACAGAAGTTCAGCTGCAGTATTAATGTCATGAAGAGAAAAGAAGAGACTCTATAATATCTCACTGTTACAGATTCATCATACAGCACAAAGCATTATGGGTAGAATCTCTCTTCAATCTATTCTGATTCATCAACACTGATGAGTTTCACCGATGATCCAGACCCAAATCCAAACCCAGGACAGAGCGGCTGAGTGAATGTGGTCTGGACTGTGTGGATGAGGCTCATTGTGTCAGAGACGCTGTAGAAGGACAGAGTTCCTGCACCGTGATCCACAAACACTCCTATTCTCCTGCCGATGGACTTTACAGAGAGATCAGTCTGTATGTTATTGTGCCAGAATGAGAATCTAAGGGGAAAGCAGAACAAACTCCAGGACTGATCACTGAATCCAAACACACACTCATTACCCTGTCCTTTCCTGCTGATGCTCTTATATGACACTGATATACGCACCCCATTAGTTCCACTCCACTCCAGCTCCCAGTAACAGTGTCCACACACACTCTCTCTACACAACACCTGACGAAACACATCAAATCTGTCTGGATGATCAGGATACGACTGATCTGTGCGAGTGTAAGTAATCTCTGTGTTGCTCTCAGACAGACGGAGGCGTTTATTCATTGTGTTCAGATCCAGAGTGAGCTGATGGGAATCTGATGGAGATAAAACATATCAGAATCAGGAATTATGAATATGTTTGATCTTTTCATATTGCTGAACTCTTTATGTTCAGTGTCTCAGTACAGATGACCAGATATTCTGTACAAATCATCATTTACATCAATTATAAAACTCTTCTTTCACCTTCTACAGGAACAACATGAAGACACTCAGTGAGTTTTTCTGCTTGTTTTCTTTCTGACTTACATTGTAGGAAGTCATTCCTGGTTCTGAGAACCGTGTTGGTGGATGTGACTGTGGAAATCAACAGACATGAACAGTGTAATTATCTTGATCCTGCATCCATTCCTAAGGCTGGCTGCACATTAGAGGATTTTAAGCCCGATTTTAGGGCCGATTTGCACCCCCCGAACGATCGGGATGTGGCCCGATTCGCGGCTTGTCACAAGCGTTTTTTTGGTCCAAAAAATCTATTGTGTGGTGTCAATATGATTATTTATCGGCTCCTGATCGAGACAGAGCGTTGCCAAACTCAAATCTGTTCGAAATGTATGACTCTTGATTGGGCCGCCTCTGACGTGATACCCGCGATAGCCAATGAGAGCGAGCAAGCGTCACTCCCCAGATGTTGCGTTCTTCTACAGCTGAAACCTTGTCACAGCAGGATCTGCTCAAGTCCACTATGATCCAGTTCTTCTAGATCTGTGTTACCTGCAGGAACTGGATGTGATCCTGTGTGTGTGAAAGCTGCTCCAGCTCAGCATCTCTCCTCCTCAGATCATTGATCTCCTGCTCCAGTCGCTCCAGTCGTCCTTCAGCTCGACTCACTGCAGCTTTTTCCTGATCTCTGATCAGCCGTATCAATTTAGTAAAGATCCTCTCACTGTCCTCCACTGCTGTCTGTGCAGAGCGCTGTTAGGACCCACAATGATTCAGGATTCAGTGAGTCTGAACTGAGACAGAGACAAACTTCTCTTCTTCTCCAGACTCACCTTCTGAGACTCCACGGTCTCTCTCAGCTGCTGGAGATCTTTCTCTCTCTGCTGGATTCTCTGCTGGAACGTCTTCTGCGTCTCCTTCAGATGATTCTGCAGGACAAACAGAATATTGTAAATGTCTCAGAAATGAAATGATCTCCCCATGAAATCAAAGTCCAGGAACTCTCAAAAACAGATGCCATGCAACAAAATAATAAAACTAATCTGGAGAAGTGATCTCCAATGACAGAAAATGACACCGTCTTGCCCAAACCTCTCACCTTGATCATTTTTGACCCCTTTCTCCTCGCTCCTCCACCAGGCTTCACTGAAAATTCACTAAGAATATATATATACCACATATGATGTACAGGTGCATCTCAATAAATTAGAATGTCGTGGAAAATTTCCTTTATTTCAGTAATTCAACTCAAATTGTGAAACTCGTGAATTAAATGAATTCAATGCACATAGACTAAAGTAGTTTAAGTCTTAAAAACCAAAAAAGTTTGGTTCCTTTAATTGTGATGATTTTGGCTCACATTTAATAAAAACCCACCAATTCACTATCTCAAGAAATTAGAATAAGGTGACATGCTAATCAACTCAAAACACCTGCAAAGGTTTCCTGCGCCTTCAAAACGGTCTCTCAGTTTGGTTCACTAGGCTACACAATCATGGGGAAGACTGCTGATCTGACAGTTGTCCAGAAGACAATCATTGACATCCTTCACAAGGAGGGTAAGCCACAATCATTTATTGCCAAAGAAGCTGGCTGTTCACAGAGTGCTGTATCCAAGCATGTAAACAGGAATTTGAGTGGAAGGAAAAAGTGTGGAAGAAAAAGATGCACAACCAACCGAGAGAACCGATTCAATAATTTGGGTGAACTTCACAAGGAATGGACTGAGGCTGGGGTCAAGGCATCAAGAGCAACCACACACAGACGTGTCAAGGATTTTGGCTACAGTTGTCGTCAGAGGCGTCTTACCTGGGCTAAAGAAAATAAGAACTGGACTATTGCCCAGTGGTTCAAAGTCCTCTTTTCAGATGAGAGCAAGTTTTGTATTTAATTTGGAAACCAAGGTCCTGGAGTCTGGAGGAAGGGTGGAGAAGCTCAGAGCCCAAGTTGCTTGAAGTCCAGTGTTAAGTTTTCAGAGTATGTGATGATTTGGGTTGCAATGTCATCTGCTGGTGTTGGTCCATTGTGTTTTTTGAAAACCAACGTCACTGCACCCGTTTACCAAGAATATTGAAGCACTTCATGCTTCCTTCTGCTGACCAGCTTTTTAAAGATGCTGATTTCATTTTCCAGCAGGATTTGGCTCCTGCCCACACTTTCAAAAGCACCAAAAGTTGGTGAGCTGAAGGTCACTGTCAAAGAAACCTGTGCTTCCATACCACCTCAGCAGTGCCACAAACTGATCACCTCCATGCCATGCCGAATTGAGGCAGTACTTAAAGCAAAAGGAGCCCCTACCAAGTATTAAGTACATATACAGTAAATTAACATACTTTCCAGAAAGCCAACAATTCACTAAAAATGATTTTTTTTTTTTTCGGTCTTATGAAGTATTATAAATTGTTGAGATGCACTTGTATAATGCCATAAGAGCTCACTCAAGTACTGAGGTGCTAAACCATTCAGGGCTTTATAAGTAATTAGCAAGATTTAAAAAATCAATTTGAAGTATAATAGGCTCACACATTACAATATGCAAATGAGTCTTGTGTTATTGACAGAGTCATTCATTAAGGCTTTAATGAGTTCAGTTATCAAGTCAAGTCAAGTCAAGTCACCTTTATTTATATAGCGCCTTTAACAATACAAATTGTAACAAAGCACTGCACAATATCAAAATAGGAAAATTTTGTCAATAATGTAAAATGACAGGATTTAACACTCAATTATCTGCTGAATGCATTTCATTATTGAATTTAGTAATGGCATTGTCCAGCTTAGTTCAGTTTAAATAATATCTGTGCAATCAAGTCGATGATTGTGCTGGAAATGAAGTGTCCCCAATCAGTGTTATCAGTCATTAGTTCATCTGATTTGAGTGTTAAATCGTTTACTTCATTCTCACTCAGAAGGAGATCAATTTATATTGATTCAATATGTTGAAAATTTATTGTTAATTGTATATTTATACAATAGTATATTGATGGAGCTAACAATGATTTTGATAAATAATCTGTTTTTGTATTAATCGTATTTTAAAGCATTTTATTAAAAGTGTATGTCTTGTTGCCCTTCAAAATGTTGAGACTATATATACTGTAGATTTATATAATTTAACACATACATGTTTTGATGTAAGAGTACAGATAAAAATAATCAATAATGATTTAATTGTCAACTATTTAAACACACACACACACACACACACACACACACACACACCAAGACTCATGAAAAATCTTTCCGGGGGCTTCCAGTTGGAGCAAGGCATAAAATGGCTGTCACAAATCCTGTCCATGCACTCACCACCAGAGGTCACTCACTCACCACATTGACTCTTGCACTACACTACTGTTGCACTTGCCCCCCGGACTACAGTTCCCATCATCCATTACACTGATTGCACACAGACAGCTAAACACATTGATTACACATACACCGCTGAATCCATTCAGACACGCTTTATAAGCCCTGGACTTCCTCTTTGAGATCACAGAGTATTGTATAGCGTATACCACTCTCTTCCACTATCGTAGAACCATCACTTCTACCACAAAAGGCTGCTTTGTAAGCAATCTTCCTGATTTATCTCAATTCCTTAGCATATCCAACAGTGCAGAAAAACTTGATGATGTAACATAAACTATGGACTCTCTTTTTTCTAGCACTTTAGATACGGTTGCTCCTTTACGCTTAAGGAAGATTAAGGAAAAGAGTCCAACAACGTGGTATAATGAGCACACTCGCGCCCTAAAGAGAGCAGCCTGGAAAATGGAGCGCAGCTGGAGGAAAACAAAACTGGAGGTATTTCGTATTGCTTGGAAGGAGAGTATCCTATCCTACATAAAAGCATTAAAAACTGCTAGATCTGATTACTTTTCGTCTCTTTTAGAAGAAAACAAACATAATCCCAGGTATGTATTCAATACAGTGGCAAAATTAACAAAAAATAACATTTGCCAACTTAATGACTTTATGAACTATTTTACTTCCAAAATCGATACTATTAGAGATCAAATTGTAACCATGAAGCTGCCAGCTGCAGTATCACATGAAATAGTGCACTGTAGATCCCCTGAATAACAATTTCACTCATTCTCTACTATAGGAGAGGAAGAATTGTATAAACTTGTTAAATCAGCTTAACCAACAACATGTATGTTAGACCCCATTCCATCTAAACTACTAAAAAACTAAATTTTTTCATCTTAAAAATATACCTAAACTGAGACCTATGCTCTCGATGTCAAATGCAGAAATGTTAATTAATGCGTTTATGACCTCAAGGTTAGATTATTGTAATGCTTTATTGGGTGGTTGTTCTGTACGCTTAATAAACAAACTAAAGATGGTCCAAAATGCAGCAGCTAGAGTTCTTACTAGAACCAGGAAGTATGACCACATTAGCCCGGTTCTGTCAACACTGCACTGGCTCCCTATTAAACATCGCATAGATTTTAAAATCTTGTTAATTACTTATAAAGCCCTGAATGGCTTAGCTCCTCAGTATTTGAGCAAACTCTTATTGCATTACAGGCCTCCACATCCTCTACGATCAGAGTTTTGGTTCCTTGCCATTGTCGCCTCTGGCTTGCTTAGTTGGGGACACTTCATTTCCAGTGATATCACCGACTTGATTGCACAGATACTATTTAAACTGACAATGAAATTGCTGAATTCAATAATGAAATGCCTTTAACTGAAAAATGTGCTTTTAATCTTGTAATTTTACATTAGTGATAAAATATTTTCCTATTTTAATATTGTGTTTGCCATTGCATGAACCTTGCTTGTTTTGTGACCACGTCCCTGAATAAAAGCTTGCAAATGGATCCGCACGTCTCGTTTGCCCCGTAACAATGGCAGCATAAAACTATAGCTCCCGGTCATTGAGTGGAAAAAGCCCTAATACTTTAAGAATTTCTAATTCAAATACGAAAAATGACATTACATCCCCTGAAGGAAATGTATGAAGAGTTATTTCAAAATGTTATTTGCCACCCACACCAAGAACAGCCTTAATAAACTTTAATTTTGAAACCTGACAAATCTCCTTGTGAGTCATACAGACCAATTTCCTTATTTAATACAGATGCGTAGATATTGCCAAAGTTTTGGCATCAAGATTAGAAAAATGTCTTCCATCTGTTATAGGCACTGACCAAAATTGATTTATTAAGGACTATCAGACTACTCACAATATTAAACGAGTCGTAAATATTCTGTTTGAGAAAAGGGAAACCACTGACACATGTATCCTATCACTTGACGCCAGAAAAAACATTTGATAAGGTGGAATGGCATTATATGAAATATATTATGTCTCGTTTTGATTTTGGAGACCCATTCTTACGTTGGGTTAATGTTTTATATTTTAAACCAATGGCTAAAGTGAGGACTAAGAGAACAATATCAAACCCTTTTATTATATATAGAGGCATGCGACAAGGATGCACTTTGTTACCAATGCTGTTTATTTTGACATTAGAGCCCTTAGCTGGAGTCGTGACCTTCTGGAGTCATACCACACAGTAGAAAAATGTCATTAGCTATCTAAATGGGGACATTACATAGACTTCTATTATTTTTTCTATACAGATAGTTATACATTTTCTGACCTAAACCTAATCATAAAAAACTTACAGAACCCACACAGAAAACGTTCTGCATTTTTTCAATTTAAGAAAAAAACGTTTACTTTATTTTTATACCAGTTTTACAAATGAGGATGTGACCAAATAAAGGTTTTGCTCGCTTTTGGATACAAATAAAATATGGTTGAGTAGGTACCAGGAACGTAGCCAGAAAGGAGAGCCTGGATGTGCATCAGAAAAACTGGGTGTGCCACATTTATTGTCAGATTAATGCGCAAAAAAATGTTAAAAAATAAGCATGCTTATTGGGTATTAATATGTTAGTTTAACCATTTCATTTTTGTGTAGGCTACATGTGTCTGTTAATCTATTCTCCGTTTTGGATGTCTTTGAAAATCACTATTTTATATCTGCAACAAAGTGAGTGAGTGTGTGTGTGTGTGTGTGTGTGTGTGTGTGTGTTAGCATGCGTGCTGTATATTTAGTATTATTAAACCTTTCATTTCTGCGTATGTCTGTGTGTGTGTGTTTGTATGCTTACTGTTTATTAAGCATTTTTAAACCTTTCATTTCTGTGTGTGTGTGTGTGTGTGTGTGTGTGTGTGTGTGTATGTGACAGAGAGAGAGACAGTTTAAATGAATTCTCCATTGTGAATGTGTTCTATTGTCAGCCCTGTATTTCACATTGGCCTACCAGGGGTCTCCAACCCTGCTCCTGGAGAGCTACCGTCCTACAGATTTCAGCTCCAACCCCAATCAAACACACCTGAACCAGCTAATCACAGTCTTCAAGGCTACTTGTTAATTTCAGACAGGTGTGTTGGAGCAGGGTTGTTACTGAAATCTGTAGGATGGTAGCTCTCCAGGAGCAGGGTTGGAGAGCCCTGATATAAACTCTTAAAAAGAGAAGACTTGCAAAGAGTATTGTCACCTGTCATTTATTTCAAATATCTATATCTGCAACAAAATATGTGTGCATGTATGTCTGTATATGAGTGTGTCTGTGTGTGTATCTGTGTAAGCAAGCTTAATGATTATTAATATGATAGTTTAACCATTTCATTTCTATTTGTGTGTGTGTTTCTGTGAGCCTATTGTCCATTTTCGATGAGTTTCACTGTCAGCTATGCATCCAGCTATGTTGGCCTTGACCCTAAAAGCATACCACCTTAGGCCTTCAAATCCTTGAACCCTGGTTATCGCTGCTTGCAGCTATATTTTTTTTGTTGTTTTTTTTGTTTTTTGTTTTCGAAGCTTTCTCGCTCGAGGGTCACCGACAATCACATACAGTATAACCTACAACAGCTCTTTAACTGCGCTCTAGTCAAATGCGCTCACTGTTGCCTAATCATTAACTACACACATCATAAACCCCTTTTAGGCAAGTACAATTTATGTCACATATTTTAATAAGACTAAACTCCTATTTAACCTGATGATCACAGGTTTAATAAAAATACATTTTAAGTTTCTAATTATAACACCGCATTTCCACGGTTATTCAAACAACGAACAAATTATACAGTGAGAAAGTTAATTTTTTTTATTTTTTTAATAATTAAAACATTTAATAAAATTTTAAATTAACAAATATTGTAAGCACTGCTTGATCTGTAAATTGTGAGGTCCCGGAACAAAGCGGGGTAAAGAATCCGTCCGGCAAGTTTTTTTATATTATTATTGAACTTTCAAAAATACTAAATTCAACAGCAAGTTCATATATATATGCTTTTATTTATGTAGGCTACACAGAGAAACAATACATAGAGAAACAAGATGCGCTTTCTGCCGTCTCATGCAGTCTCCGTGAAATGGAGCGCGTCACAGAAATGAACCGGCTACTTTATTAAACGAACGAACGAACCAAAAAATACAAATCTTTAATTACGTAGTCGGAATGAAAAGGTGCATTTCTTTATTAAAGTCAGCGTCGCATTCTGCAACTTTATCTTTTCAGCCGACACTGACTGAGGAGAAATCACTAGTTTATTAACGAATAATTAAAATGTTTTATTTTGCCTTTCCCCCAACATTCATAATCATTAGCTTACTTTTGCCGTTGCAAGCTTTAGACGTGCGCTTGGGCGCGGAATAGACTATACGCCTATATATTAAAGGATGGTTAGTAGCCTAAGTTATTATATTAATCAATTTATGTGTGACTAGTGAAATCTTTAGTCGGGGACAGGCCTTCTTGGCACAAGGAACCGATCAATTTTTTAAATAAAATGCTGTCAATTCGAAAAGTGCGCCTGCTAATCACGTCACATTATATTGCAATGCAGAGTTATGAATGCGTAATAATAAGTAAAATGTTTTTAATTTATTTCATTTCTTATGGGTGCAATGGTGGTGCTTTGGTCTTTCTTGGGGGTGCTGAAGCATCTGCTAGCCCCTCCTTTGCGCTGCCCATGTTTATTACGATTAAAAAAAATAATAATTCTGCATCTGTTTTTAGGTGTGCCAGCTGCCACTGTGGGTGGCACCGGCACACCCTGGCACACCCGTGGCTACGCCCCTGGTAGGTACACACACTCAAATATTCTCTCTCTCTCTCACACACACACACACACACTTATGTTTGTTTCTGTGAATTGTGTAGACTTTCCATAGACTTTTTCCAGGGACATTTTTAAAATTTCAATAAAATGAAAACTAAAAGACTTTCAAATCACATGAGTCAATATTCTATTCACAATAGAACATAGATAACATAACAAATGTTTAAACTGAGAAATTTTACAATTGTATGCACAAAATGAGCTCATTTCAAGTTTGATGCCTGCTGCAGGTCTCAAAATAGTTGGGACGAGGGCATGTCTATCTTGGTGTAGCATCTCCTCTTCTTTTCAAAACAGTTTGAAGACGTCTGGGCATCAAGGTTATGAGTTTCTGGAGTTTTGGTGTTGGAATTTGGTCCCATTCCTGGTTTCCAGCTGCTGAAGAGTTCATGGTTGTCTTTGATGTATTTTTCGTTTAATGATGCACCAAATGTTCTCTATAGGTGAAAGATCTGGACTGCAAGCAGGCCAATTCAGCACCCGGACTCTTCTACTATGAACCCATGCTGTTGTAATAGCTGCAATATGTGGCTTTGCCTTTCAGGGGGCAGTCATGGCCTTGTGGATAGAGAGTCAGACTTGTAACCCAAAGGTCACGGCTTCGACGATTATAGGTAGGGGGAGTGAATGTCCTGCGCTCTCTCCATCCTCAAAACCACGACTGAGGTGAGACCCTTGAGCAAGGCACCGATCCCCCAACTGCTCCCTGGCGCCACAGCATAAATGGCTGCCCACTGCTCCGGGTGTGTATTCACAGGTATTCACTGCTCCGGGTGTGTATGTGTGTATTTGTTCACTACTCACTGCTGTGTGTGTGCACTTGGATGGGTTAAATGCAGAGCACAAATTCCGAGTATGGGTCACCATATTTGGCCACACATCACGTCTTTTCCTTTCCTTTTGCATTGTCCTGCTGAAATACACATCGTCTGGAGGGGAGTATATGTTGCTCTAAAACCATTATATACCTTTCAGCATTCATAGTGCCTTCCAAAACATGCAAGCTGCCCATAGCATATGCACTTATGCACCCCCATACCATCAGAGATGCTGGCTTTTGAACTGAATGCTGATAACATGCTGGAGGGTCTCCCTCCTCTTTAGCCCGGAGGACATAGCGTCCGTGATTTCCAACAAGTTTGGACTTGTCTGACCATAGAACACTTTTTCACGTTGAAACAGTCAATTTTAAATGAGCCTTTGCCCACAGGACACGACGGCGCTTCTGGACCAAGTTCACATATAGCTTCCTTTTTGCATGATAGAGCTTTAGTTGGCATCTGCATATGGCACGCCGGATTGTGTTTACCAACAGTGGTTTCTGGAAGTATTCCTGGGCCCATTTAGTAATGTCAATGACAGAATCATGCCGATGAGTGATGCAGTGTCATCTGAGGGCCCGAAGACCACTGGCATCCAACAAAGGTCTTCGGCCTTGTCCCTTACGCCAGTCCCGGTGCCATGGGTGGGCAATGGGGGGCCTGGCCCGCCCTGTGAGTCACTAGTGCCCACCCTGGACGAGCCTGCTGAGTAAAGAAAACGCTGTACTATTTAAACATCAGTTGTTATTTATTTATTTACGCTGGCACTGCGAAAATACATAGATCTGTCTCCTCCAGGCTGTGCGCAGCGCGTCAATTTGAAAGGAGGCAGGGTAAAGTTACGAGCTTTCGCTGAGAGCTTGAGGATCCAATGGTGTTACGAAGTTTTACTGACAAGCTCTTTTTAATGATTGGAATTGGTTAAACATTTTTAAACCTTCTGATTTAAAATAATAACATATTATAATATATATATAATTATAATATAGATAGATATGAAGTATGGATAATTTTTCACGGCACACCTGACTGGGCGGCTATTGTCACGGTTCATGGGTTCCCGGTCCCGTCCTCACCGTGTCTTGTCTGTATGCGTGTGCGTATGTGTGAGCAGGTGTCTGTGGGTGCATGTGATTGAGGCTAATTCGCTCCAGCTGAGAGTCATCACCATTGGGCTATATCAGTTCCTGTCACGCTCTCTCTCTTGTCAGATCCTTGCAGCGTTTGCGGTCGTCGTTTACGGTCCGTTCTGGTTCCGCGATTCCTGAGCCCTGCTGCTTCCTGGACTCCGATCGCCGGACCTTTGGCTGCCCATTGCTTCCCTGCGCTACCCGCCTCTGCCCTACGGAAAGCTCCGCTTCTGCCTACGGAAAGCTCCGCCTCTGCCCTACGGAAAGCTCCGTTTCTGCCTACGGAAAGCTCCGCCTCTGCCCTACGGAAAGCTCCGTTCTGCCTACGGAAAGCTCCGCCTCTGCCTACGAAGAGCTCCTGTTTAGTTTCTCGCTGTGTATTTACTTCTTGTAATAAACTCTCTTTTCCGCAACTGAATCCTCCCGTCTTCATTGTGACAGCTATGGCAACTGCCTTACTCTGCCATAAGGAAACGCCGCCCCTGCTACCTTCACTTCCACGTCCCACCAACCACCAATCCTTGCTTGTTTGCACAATTATTATTTGTTTTATCATTAGGCTACTGTAACAAAAGTTATCGTTTTGTATATACATATATATATATATATAAACTCCTGAATAAAAATTTAAATGTGTTGGTTTGATTTTTAAAAAATAATTTTAAACGTATTTGATTGGTTTGTCGAAAGTGAGCGCGGAAATGTTTGGTTGTTTGCTAAGCACTGCTTAACGTTAACGTTAGTTGTCATTTTTTATTTGTGAGATGAGGCAAGGTGAAGTTATGGTTCTGCTGTGATCTTTGAACTATTTTCCCTGCTGAAACAGCAAAAACAGTCAATATTGCATCTAAAATGTAAGTGACTTAATATTATTTACTTGTTTAGTGAACTGTCATATGAAATCAGTGTCACATTTTTAATCGTGATGGTATTCAGCACACTTGGTCGTGTGATGTTGCTTAACTGTATCATGTTATAAAAACTCCACATTTTTTATTTTACTGCAGTATGTTAACTGAGTTTAACTCACTTTGTTAACTCACTTTGTGTTTGCTGCGCTCATTTGTTTCTATTTCTCATCGAGAGAGAGGCAGCACAGCCTTGTTAGCGTCATTACATTATGCACTATCGATCGCCATTTAAACTAAATGATGAAGAATCATTATCGCGTTTTGGTGATTGTTATTGGTGTTTTAATCAGGCTAGGCTACTTGTCAGGTCAAGCAAGTAAAAAATCCACTTGTCCCGGATAAGCGGACAAGCCTTGATGTCGAGCCCTGCGATGTGTGTTTAGACTGCTTCATTAGGCTAACGTTAGGTCCAAGCTTTACAACTTCTCTGTTGTATTGCGTCAGTGGAGTGGTACGTCAATTCTTCCTCGTTTTTTTGTCCATTTAATTCATAATTAATGATATTATGCATTGCAATGAGGTTGATCTCATATGTGCCCCCCTGAAAAAATGAAATGCCCGTCCGTGAATTTGTGTCTGGCGCCGGGTCTGCCTTATGCACAGATATTTCTCCAGTTTCTCTGAATCATTTGATGATGTTATGCATTGTTTATGATGAGATTTACAAAGCCATTGCAATTTGACGTTAAGGAACGTTGCTTTTAAAGTATTCCACAATCTTTTTACGCACACTTTTTACAGATTGGAGAGCCTCTGCCCATCTTTACATCTGAGAGAATCTACCTCTTTAAGACATTCCTTTTATAGCTAATCATGCAACAGACCTGATATCAGTTAACTTAATTAGTTACTAGATGTTCACCCAGTAGAATCTTTTCAAAATATCTTGCTTTTTCAGCCCTTTTTTGTGATCTGTAGCAGGCACCAAATTTAAAATGAGCTCATTTAGTGGATACGTGTAACATTTTTCTGTTTAAACATTTGTAATGTTCTCTATGTTCTATTGTGAATAAAATATTGTCTCGTGTGATTTGAAAGTCTTTTAGTTTTCATTTTATTCAAATTTAAAAAAAAATCCTACATTTCCGGAATTCGGGTTGTATTTTTATATTGACCAAACAATATTTTTTATCCCCTAAACCTATCCCTTACAGAAAACCTGTTTGCATTCTTACACTTTCAGATAAACATATTTTATTATTTATTTCCCTCATGGGGACCGCAGGCCAGTCCCCACAATGTCAAAAATATCAGGTCTTAGTTTCCTTATAGGGACATTTGGCACACACTCACACTCACACTCACACTCACACACACACACACACACACACACAGACACACACACTCATATTCACACTCACACACACACACAATTTTAACATTTTAATTTCAAGTCATTTACAGATTTTAACAACTGATTACATCTTGTAAGTAATGATAAAATGATGGATGTGGCACTACATTAAAATCAAAATCGAGTTTGAGAAAAGCACAGAAACGTGGTCACTCGGGACGCACACACACACTTACCTTACTGTCTATATGAGGATTTATTACACACATTTATTCTGACATGTTATTTCACTGACGGAAGTTCAGCTGCAGTATTAATGTCATGAAGAGAAAAGAAGAGACTATAACATCTCACTGTTACTGATTTATCATGCAGCTCAAAGCATTATGGGAAGAATCTCTCGTCAATCTATTCTGATTCATCAACACATTTTGTCAGTTTCATTGATGATAATTTATGAACATTAAACCCAGGATAGAGCGGCTGAGTGAATGTGGTCTGGACTGTGTGGATGAGGCTCATTGTGTCAGAGACGCTGTAGAAGGACAGAGTTCCTGCACTGCGATCCACATACACTCCTATTCTACTGCTGGTGGACTCTACAGGGAGAAGAGTCTCTATGTTATTGTGCCAGAATGAGAATCTGTAGGGAGAGCAGGACAAACTCCAAGATTGATCATTATATCCAAACCGACACTCTTTACCCCGTCCCTTCCTACTGATGCTCTTATATGACACTGATATACGCACACCATTATCTCCTCTCCACTCCAGCTCCCAGTAACAGTGTCCACACACACTCTCTCTACACAACACCTGAGGCCGATAATCAAATCTGTCTGGATGATCAGGATACGGCTGGACTGTGCCAGCAACAGTAATCACTCTGCTGCTCTCAGACAGACGGAGGTATTTATGTGCTGTGTTCAGATCCAGAGTGAACTGATGATAATCTGATGGAGATAAAACACATCAGAATCAGGAATTATGAATCTGTTTGATCTTTTAATGTTGCTGAACTCTTCATGTTCAGTGTATCATCAGTGTCTCAGTACAGATGACCAGATATCTGTGCAAATCATCATTTACATCATCATAAACTCTTCTTTCACCTTCTACAGAAGAACATGAACACACTCAGTGAGTTTTCTGCTTGTTTTCTTTCTGACTTACATTGTAGAAAGTCGTTCCTGGTTCTGGGAACAATGTTGGTGAATGTGACTGTGGAAATCAACAGACATGAACAGTGTGATTCTCATGATCCTGCATCTAAGACATTTCTAATATGATGTTCTCCGTGATATGAGATGATGATGGACTCGTTTATGAGAACAGATGAATCTCCAGGACTTTACCTCTGTCTGAGATCTTCTTGAGCTCCTCTTTGAAGAAATCTTCCAGTTTGTCTCTCAGCTGATGGACAGATTCTCTCAGATCATCAGAAGAGACGAGAGAAACTAAGGAATCGTCATTTACATCTGTAGATTCAGGAGGTGGTGAGAGAGACTGGAAACTCTACAGAAAACAGAAATCAAAACTCATCAGCTCCACACTTCACCCAATAACCTGCACCAACATCAAATTTGACTGATCTTTAGTAACTCAGCTCAATCCAGCACTTTCACAGCATCAGCTTCATTCTTCTCATATTCATTATATCACATTAGAGCTACAGATTCTAGTATTTTCCACTTACACTATATGTGAACTTTCTAGGAAATAGTTTGAACGACATAAAAAACCCCTGCTAAGAATTTAAACGTCCATCCAACAGCTCAACACATCAATGGAGTCTCATTTGCTCAGGAAAAGCAGCTCAAAGGCTACGATTAGTTTGACCATTATTTATAACTTTAGAGTGGTAAGAGACACTGAAACTTCACAAGAGCCCTTAAGACATGCTCATGTTTGGTTTGGTTCAAATACGCTGAAGCATTGCTAATATACAGCATCACTTCATGTTTGGGGTCTTCATGATCAAATTCAATAATGTGCTACAGGCCAATAAAAATCAATACATATCCGGTTTGAGGATCATCTGATACAATTTTTATTGTTACTCAGAATCTGTACACTGTCGTGTTCACTGATTTCATTGTGACGTGATGAATCGGAAAAAAAATGTGGTAAAAAGTTGAAATGTTAGTTACATTTTGAACTGTTGATGGTGTTTGACAGCTAAATATATTTTTTAGAAGAAATAGAGGAGATAAATGATTCCTGAGAGTCCACTATGATGCTGTTCTTCTAGATCTGTGTTACCTGCAGGAACTGGATGTGATCCTGTGTGTGTGAAAGCTGCTCCAGCTCAGTGTCTCTCCTCCTCAGATCATTGATCTCCTGCTCCAGTCGCTCCAGTCGTCCTTCAGCTCGACTTACTGCTTGCTTTTCCTGATCTCTGATCAGCCGTATCAGATCAGAGCAGCTTCTCTCAATAGATGAGTGGATGAGCTCAGTTAAGATCCTCTCACTGTCCTCCACTGCTGTCTGTGCAGAGCGCTGTTAGGACACACAGTGATTCAGGTTTCAGTGAGTCTGAACTGAGACTGAGACAAACTTCTCTTCTTCAGACTCACCTTCTGAGACTCCACTGTCTCTCTCAGCTGCTGAAGATCTTTCTCTCTCTGCTGGATTCTCTGCTGGAACGTCTTCTGTGTCTCCTTCAGATGATTCTGCAAGACAAACGAATTATAGTGACTGTCACAGAAAACTACTGCCACTAAATCATCAATAATTTCTGTTTAATTAAGCTGTGATTCTACACAGAAAATAAACAGACTTTGGATCACTACACTGAGTATTAACTTGATCACTAGTTTAAAAATACCTGTTTCTCTGTCCTCTGTCCTGCAGCTGATACAGTGTCGTGGTTTTTATGCTCATCCATCGTACACAGCACACATATACATTTCTGGTCAGTGCGGCAGAAAACCTCAAGGATCTTCTCATGTTTCTGGCAGATCATCTCCTGCAGTCGTCCAGTGGCATCAGTCAAACTGTGTCTCTTTCCTTTAAACCAACTCTCATGTTGTTCAAGGTGATGCTGACAGTAAGAGTTGAGACACATCAGACAGGACTTGGCGGCTTTGTATTTTCTTCCAGTACAGACGTCACAGTGCACATCTCCAGCTCCAGCATCACAGTCAGCAGGACGTTTCCTCTTCTTCAGTTTCTCCAGCACTTCAGCCAGCATGGTGTTTCTAGCTAAATCAGGCCTTGTACTGAAGGTCTGTCTGCACTGAGGGCAGCTGTAGACTCTCATCTGATCCTCCTGATCCCAGCAGACTGTAATACAGCTCTCACAGTAACTGTGTCCACAGGGAATGGTCACTGGATCCTTCAGAAGATCCTGACACACTGGACACAAGAACTCATCCTGAAAAACTCTTGCTTCTGCCATTTTACTGCTTGAATACAGAGACACCGACACACTACAGCTCTACACTTCAGTTTCTCTTTCACTCAACATGTGTTTCCTGTTTCCTGGTTCTGTGTTTGAGGTACGCAGTGTTGGAGAGTAGCTAGTTACATGTAACAGAATTATGTAATTTAATTACAAAATAAATGTCATTGTAATCAGTCACAGTTACTGAGAAAGCAATGTGTAATTAAATTACAGTTACTTATTAAAATGTTAACGATAACAAAGGGGGTTACATCTGATTATTTTCACATACACACCCATATACAGATTTAATTCATGTCATAAATTTAATTGACCGCTCTAAAAAATATGAGACACCAGTGTTTCAGGAGTTTAAATAAATTTTTTATCATCTTAATTGAAGTGATGAATTCTTTTGACAGTCTGACAGTAATCAGTGTTGAGTACTGCTGTAAGGTTAACCCTGTCTGGTTTAAATGTTTTAAAATGATTGACAGTTGAAAATACATTACTTTAATAAAGCAGTTGAAATAGTTACACTACTTGTTACATTTTAAACACCTTAACTTGTAATCTGTTACCTATTACATTTCCAAAATTACTTTCCCAACAGTGGAGGTGACTGATGAATTGGAATCTCGCCAGTGAGACCAATCTATTTGAGTGTAACTAAACGAGCCAATGCATATTGGCATGTGATAATTGCATCCAGCTGCAATTTATGCTAGCACTGCTCGCAGGACTTAAAGCTATGCCGTGGAAGAATACACATATGGGATCCAATCAGGATCACTGCATATGGGCACCCAGCCTATCCCAGGTTTTCAAGAATACATTGAATGTAGGCCTGGCGTGATGGAGGGTGATGGAGGAACTCGATAGGGTTTGCCCAACAAAGAAACTCTCTGGAACAAAATACCAGAATTTGTGACATATCAAGCCAACACTAGACCGGGACCTCTCGTTGTGTTTTCTTGTTTGAGGTGAGAACACAGAACAAAAGCTATAGAATCTAGCGAATGTGTTGGGAGTCGCCCAGCCTACAGCTCTATAAATATCTGTCAGCAAGGCACCATGCGCCAGTGCCCAGGAGGATGCAATACTCCAGGTTGAGTTAGCTCGCAACCTGAGTGGGTATGACATGCTTTGTCTTTGATAAGCCAAAGTGACGACATCCACTATCCAGTGGGCCATCCTCTGCTTGGAGATGGCTTTACTCTTCTGCCGACCTCTGTAACAGACAAAGAGCTGCTCTGAGGTCCTGAAGCGTTGTGTCTGGTTCACGTACAATCTTAAAACATGAAACAGAGCAAAGCTAGGGCTGGGTCTGCCTCCTCCAAGGGCAGTGCTTGCAGGTTCACCACCTAACTCCTGAAGGGTGTGGTAGAAACCTGGGGCATGTAGCCAGGCTGAGGTCTCAGAATTACATGGGAGTCAGCTTGCCCAAACTCTAGGCACGATTCGTTGACTTAAAATGTCTGCAGGTCACCTACCCTCATGATGGAAGCAAAAGTGACCCCCTAAGGAAACTGTTGACCGAGTCATGCTTCCCTACTGTCTTACCATCCGCGGGGTTGTGGTTTGCAGATATCACAGCAACATATACTTAAAGGGTGGAGGGAGACAGCCTTAAATCCAACCCCTGCTGCAGAAAGGAAAGCACGGCTCTGATCGAGCACCTTCGGGGGTCCTCTCGGTGAGAAAATCACCACTCAATGAACAGGCTCCACTTCAACGTGTAAGTGTGTGTCGTGCACAGTTGAGCAAACCCGGAATACGAATGGTACGAAGCAACATCAGATGCTTTCGACTCCAGAGGAGGAGATTGTGGGCGAGTTGCGATATGCAACTGGAGCATAGACCACCTTGCCGGTTGATATAAGCAATGGTCACAGTGTTTTCCGTACGGATCAATACGTGCTTGCCACGTAGCCACACTTTCAGGCAGCCCTGCTCTAGGGACACTTCTTTCCAAAGGAATGCAGGATCTGACCACGGGCTGAAGGTTTGGCGGCAGGCCGGTATGATCTGCTCCTGGTGAGTGCCACGTTGCCATGCCCATCTTGGGACTCGGCAATAGAGCCAGTACTGAAGCGGTCTCAGGGAGAGGGAGAATTGAGACCTGAAAGTATGTGTCCTTCAGGTCGATTGCTGCAAACTAATCTCAGGGATGGATGCACTCGAAAATGCATTTCTGTGTCAACGGTAGTTTGTGAAGGCCTCTGTTCAAACTCATAGGTCCAAGATTGGCGGCTTGCTGGCTGTGACGAAGCCTGGACCTCGGCAGCCATGTCTGGCAGAGAAGGAGCGATCTTTGGGCCGGCAGATTGGCTGGAGAATCCGAAAAAATCCCCATTCTAGGTCTCGTTGTTTAGACGGGACAAGTTGAGTTTGTGATATAATGGCAAAAGGTGCAAACTGAATACCGGAAAACTGTCAAGATTCAGAGGTGAGTCTGCTGTGTATATATACACCTCTTACCTTGTTAACTGGGTTGATTACCGGTTGTGCTCCCCTCGTGTTAATTATCTGAACGTGCTCCTCCCGGACTTTGTTAATAAAACATCATAAGGTGATCGTGCTTTTTCAGTGGTTGCCCCAAAGTTGTGGAATGCTCTACCAATATCTATCAGATCATCTACATCTGTAAACATATTTAAAACCCATCTCAAGACATATTTGTTTGATGAGGCCTTTGCTGCTTTGTGAGGACTATTGGTTCAGATTAGATGCATTTATATTAGTTTATTTTATTGTATTTTATTTGCTCTTGCTGTATTTTGTATTATCTTTACATTTTGATGTGTTCTATGTAATTGTACAACACTTTGGTACACTCTGTGTTTTTTTAAAGAGCTTTATAATAAAATTTGTATTTTATTTTATTTGAACATGCAGCGCTATGTATGGTGTAAAAAGAAAACAGCGTACCAACATGAAAACATCATCCCAACAGTAAAGTAAAGTGGAGGGAACATCATGATATGGGGCTGCTTTGCTGCCTCTGGACCTGGAGTGCTTGCCATTGTGGAGGGGAAAAATAGTTATCCAGTTTATCAGGATATCCTACAGGATAATCTCAATGTAGCTTTCTGCAAGCTGAAGCTCAGAAGAAGCTGGGAGATGTAGCAGGATAATGACTCTAAACATCGAAGTAAATCTACCCCAAAATGGGTTTGGAGACATAAAATTCACCTTTTGGAGTGGCCCAGTTAAGCCCAGACCTAAAAAAAAACATTGAGAATGTCCGTCAGGGCGTCAACGAGATTATCGCCAGATTTGAGTAGTTCAGGCAGGATCTCGTCCAGGCCAGCATCCTTGCTATTCTTGAGTGCCCAGATCACATTTTTTGTTTTCCGCTGCAATGATTGTGTCAAGGTTTATTGGTTGGAGGAGGCTGAGATTGAATGCTGTGGTTGGTGCTGGCTGGTTTTGGACTCCCTTTAAGTGCTCAACCCACAGACGTTCACGTTCTTCTCGAGTAGGAAGTGTTCTGCCATTCCCATCTTTGATTGGTGCGCCGCTTCCAGATGGGGAGCTAGTAAGCTCTCAAACGAATGCACGTATCGCTTCGATTTCCAGCTTCTGGTGCCTCGGTCCCTTTCTGATCGACCTACTCGCAGTCAGCTTCACATGCGTGCCTTGCAACCGTGCAGAGATAATTCTGTCAGAGACAGGTCACCAACAGAGTAGGCTATATATATTATATTAGAGTGCATCAAAAAATCTAGAAAACTTTTGTATCATTTTTTCTCCAGTTATCTAATGCATGGCATGTCAAGTAATAACAGTGTGGCCAAATTTAATATTTTAAATTGCATGTTTACCAGGTTAACCACACATTCAAAATTAAGATTATATGCAATAATGCATTTTAGCATTTGCAATTCAATATTTGTATGTTTCAGCAAAGTATGGTAAATTATACTTGGAATTTGTGCTCTGAATTTAACCCATCCAAGTACAAACAGACATACACACACACACACACACACACACACATACACATACACATACACACACACACGCACACATACATATTGATCTTTAATAGACTTAAATGTATAAACAAGCTATAACTTGAAAATGAAAACAGATACCAAAGTAAATAATTACATGACTATAAAAACAGCGACTTGTGACACCGGAAGACAAAAACACAAAACACAGAAAAGGGCCGGTGCTACATGAGGTGAATAATGAAAATGATTTATAGACTGTGTGATCATTTGAATTTAAATGTAATTTTAATAGTAATAATAGAAAAGATTGATGTGAGACTACATTAAAAATCAATCAACACAAATAGAGAAAAACACATAAACATATGGTCACTCAGCAGGACTTACTGATCTTACTGGCTATATGGGGATTTATTACACACATTTATTCTGACATGTTATTTCACTGACAGAAGTTCAGCTGCAGTATTAATGTCATGAAGAGAAAAGAAGAGACTCTATAACATCTCACTGTTACTGATTCATCATACAGCTCAAAGCATTATGGGTAGAGCATAATGCTAGAGTCTATTCTGATTCATCAACACAGTTTCACTGATGATTTGATTTTAAGAATATTAAACCCAGGATAGAGCGGCTGAGTGAATGTGGTCTGGACTGTGTGGATGAGGCTTATTGTGTCGCTGCAGACGCTGTAGAAGGACAGAGTTCCTGCACCGTGATCCACAAACACTCCTATTCTCCTGATGATGGACTCTACAGAGAGATCAGTCTCTATGTTATTATGTCTGAATGAGTAACTGGAGGGAAAGGAAATCAAACTCCAGGACTGATCATTAGATCCAAACCCACACTCATTACCCCGTCCCTTCCTACTGATGCTCTTATATGACACTGATATAAACACACGTCCACTCCACTCCAGCTCCCAGTAACAGCGATCACACACACTCTCTCTACACAACACCTGAAGCCAATAATCAAATCTGTCTGGATGATCAGGATACTGCTGCTTTTTTCCAGTTTGAGTAATCACTCTGTTGCTCTCAGACAGACGGAGCCATTTATTCATTGTGTTCAGATCCAGAGTAAACTGATGGGAATCTGATGGAGATAAAACACATCAGAATCAGGAATTATGAATCTGTTTGATCTTTTCATGTAGCTGAACTCTTCATGTTCAGTGTATCATCAGTGTCTCAGTACAGATGACCAGATATCTGTGCAAATCATCATTTACATCATAAACTCTTCTTTCACCTTCTACAGAAGAACATGAACACACTCAATGATTTTTTCTGCTGGTTTTCTTACTGACTTACATTGTAGGAAGTCGTTCCTGGTCCTGGGAACAATGTAGGTGAATGTGACTGTGGAAATCAACAGACATGAAGAGTGTGATTCTCATGATCCTGCATCCATTCCTAAGACATTTCTAATATGATGTTCTCCATGATATGAGATGATGATGGACTCGTTTCTGAGAACAGATGAATCTCCAGGACTTTACCTCTGTCTGGGATCTTCTTCAGCTCCTCTTTGAAGAAATCCTCCAGTTTGTCTCTCAGCTGATCGATAGATTCTCTCAGATCATCAGAAGAGACGAGAGAAACTAAGGAATCGTCATTTACATCTGTAGATTCAGGAGGTGCTGAGAGAGACTGGAAACTCTACAGAAAACAGAAATCAAAACTCATCAGCTCCACACTTCACCCAATAACCTGCACCAACATCAGATTTGACTGATCTTTAGTAACTCAGCTCAATCCAGCACTTTCACAGCATCAGCTTCATTCATCTCATATTCATTAAGAGCTACAGATTGTAGTATTTGCCACTTACACTATATGTGAACTTTCTAGGAAATAGTTTGGGTGAAAATAGTTTGGGTGTTCCTGTGGCTCAGTGGTTAGAGCATTGCGTTAGCAGCACAAAGGTTGTGGGTTCGATTCCCAGGGAACACATACTGACCAAAAAACAAAAAACAAATGTGTAGACTAAATGCACTGTAAGTCGCTTTGGATAAAAGCGTCTGCTAAATGCCTAAATGTAAATGTAAATGTAACATCGGCTAAGAACATAAATGTCCAGGAAAAGCTCCAGACTCTAGGACTGAACAGATCTCTGTGCAGCTGGATCCTGGACTTCCTGACAGGCAGAAGTCAGGTGGTCAGAATGGGCAACAACACCTCATCTCCCCTGACCCTCAACACTGGTGCTCCACAGGGCTGCGTCCTCAGCCCACTCCTGTACTCCCTGTACACACACGACTGTACAGCAACACACAGCTCCAAAGTCATCGTCAAATTTGCTGATGACACAACGGTGATAGGCCTGATCACCGACAACGATGAGACGGCCTACAGAGAGGAGGTGAGTACCCTGACTAAATGGTGTCAGGAGAACCACCTCTCACTCAACATCGACAAGACCAAGGAGCTGGTGGTGGATTACAGGAGACAGAGCAGAGAATACACACCCATCACCATCGACAAGACACCTGTGGAGCGGGTGAGCAGCTTTAAGTTCCTCGGCGTTCACATCACCGAGGATCTCACATGGTCTGCTCACACAGATGCAGTGCTGAAGAAGGCACATCAGCGTCTCTTCTTCCTGAGACGGCTGAGGAAGTTTGGAACGAGCCCCAGAATCCTCAGGTCCTTCTACACCTGCACTGTGGAGAGCATCCTGACCGGCTGTATCACCGCCTGGTTTGGAAACAGCACCGCTGGCAACCGCAGGGCTCTGCAAAGGGTCGTGCGAACTGCCCGCCACATTGTTGGAGGTGAGCTTCCCTCCCTCCAGGATATCTACACCAGGCGGAGTACAAGGAAAGCCCGGAGGATTATCAAAGACTCCAGCCACCCGTCCCATAGATTGCTCTCTCTGTTGCCCTCAGGGCGACGTTTCCGCAGCATCCGATCGCGCACTAGCCGACTGAGGGATAGCTTTTTCCCTCAGGCTATCAGTGTAAAGAAACCAGTTTAATATGGAGCTATTGTTTCAGCTCCGGGAATTAGTTATTAAATATTCAATGTTGCTTGATCAACGTAATATTAATATTTAACGTACGATTTATACTTTGAGTACTCGGCCAGCGAATACTACATCAGTATATCTATTAAATTCGCTTCTATTGCCCGTGGCCCCGGTAACAATAAAACAAAATTAATAATTAATCATGTTCGAGCTAGGTTGCGTTATCTTTGGGCAAATAATGATGAAAATACTTAAAATCACATTCCAGAGACAATTCTTTATAAAAATGGAACAAGGTTTATTCGTGATATTGCTATTCTAACATAAATGGATTAACTGATAATACACAAACATACACATGCATAAGGGATTTTGGTAAGTAAACTCGTAACTGTTAAAATTAGCCCTTTTAGCTATTTTAACGCTTGACTCAACCGGAAAAGATCACGACAGATGCCTTTGCTCTGTTACTGCATTCAGATCAAATTTTACCAGTTTAGTCAGGATAAAAACGCTTTGTTTGTTATACTTGCTGTCTGTTGTTGAAGCAGGCTGGATGCTTTGGCTTCGTTTTCCCGCGTGAGTTCAGTTCTTTGTTGTTCTTCCGCTTCCGGCGCTGCATTGTACAGTCGACGTTAGGGATGGCTCCGCTCAATTTGTGCTTTAATATACTTTTTTACGTATTTTTACTTTCTCTTTTTACACGCATAACGTCTGCACTAGTTATATACGACAGAAGAACACTTTTGGACATTGGACACCACTGCACTAACCTGCTTCAGGACACTTTATCCACGGATCCAGCGTGGCCATTGGAGATACTTCGGACCACCGAAGTTAACAAAGGCCGCCTCAATAATCCCAGGCGGCGAAGGAAACACCGCGGGAGACGCGCTGGAATACGTAACAGACTGAGGAAAAGGGCACACAGTCCTCCTCTACCGAGTATTCTGCTCGCTAATGTACAATCCTTGGAGAATAAGATGGACGATCTTAGAGCCAGGATTAGTTTCCAACGGGACATCAGAGACTGTAACATCCTCTGTTTGACCGAAACATGGCTCACGCCCTCAGTCCCGGACAACGCTGTAACGCCGTCTGATAACTTCTCTGTTTTACGGATGGACAGAACAGCCGAGGCTGGAAAAACCAAGGGTGGTGGAGTGTGTTTCATGATCAACAAGAAATGGTGTGACCCCAGGAATATCTCCATTCTGTCGCGTTCCTGCTCGGCTCATCTGGAACATCTCTCCATTATCTGCCGCCCATTCTACCTCCCCCGGGAGTTTACATCGATCATCATCACTGCCGTATATATACCACCACAAGCAGATACTAGCGTGGCTTTGTCCTCACTTCACGACGAGCTCAGCGGCTATATCAACAAGCACCCTGACGCTGCCGCCATCATAGCTGGGGACTTTAACAAAGCCAACCTCAGAAAAGTCATGCCAAACTTTCACCAACATATATCCTGTCCAACCAGAGGACTGAATACACTGGATCATTGCTACACCCAGTTTAAGAATGCCTACAAAGCTCGTTCCCTGCCGGCTTTCGGCAAATCAGACCACGCGGCCATATTTCTCACACCGGAATATAAACAACGGATCGTTCAGAGACCCCCGGTGGAGAGGGAAGTGACGCGCTGGTCCGCCCACTCTGAAGCTATGCTACAGGCGTCTCTTGATGACGTCGACTGGGACATGTTCCGGGCGAGTTCAACTGACGTCAGCGAATTCACGGATGTAGCAGTAAGCTTCGTAAACACGCTAACCGAGCAAGCCACCGAAACAGTAACAATAAGGACATTCTCCAATCAGAAACCGTGGGTGGACAGATCTATCCGTGATGCGGTTAACCAACGCACTGCCGCATACAATGCCGGTCTTTTGTCGGGGAACATGAGCGAATACAAAACAGCGTGTTATGCTCTCCGGCGTGCAATAAGAGCCGCTAAACGCCGGTACAGGGAGAGAATTGAGTCACATTTCCAGCTCAATGACTCCCGACGCATGTGGCAGGGACTGAAGACCATCTGTTCCTCTGGAAATAACTCTTCCGCGGAGGTGAGAGCAGATCCGTTGCTGGCTGAGGAGCTAAACACTTTCTACGGTCGCTTTGAATGTAACGTTAATGGCGGCGCGATCCTGCCGATCAGCACGTCAGGAAGCAGCAGACAGAGCAGCGATGTTTGTGCTATCACCTTTTCAGAGGATGATGTTCGGAGGGAACTAAAGAGAGTGAACGTCAGGAAAGCAGCAGGACCTGATGGGATTACTGGCCGCGTTCTGAGGTCCTGTGCTGATCAGCTTGCTGGTTTGTTTACTTCCATCTTTAATGAGTCACTTGCTACCTCTGTTGTTCCCACCTCCTTTAAAAAATCTGTCATAATCCCTGTGCCTAAGAACAGTAAACCCTCTTGCCTGAATGACTACCGTCCAGTTGCCCTCACATCGACAGTCATGAAGGTTTTTGAGAGACTCTTAAAGAAACACATTTGCTCCTCCATCCCTGCTACTTTGGACCCTCTTCAGTTTGCCTATCGGCCAAATAGGTCTACTGATGATGCCATCTCCCAGGTACTGCACTCCTCCCTCACTCACATCAACAGCAAGAATGGCAACTATGTCAGGCTGCTATTCATCGACTATAGCTCAGCTTTCAACACTATAGTCCCCACCAAGCTTGCTGTCAAACTATCAGACCTCGGCCTAAACACTTCACTCTGTGACTGGATCCAAGATTTCCTCACCGCCAGACCACAAGTGGTGAAAGTCGGTCAGTTCACCTCCAACTCCATCACCCTGAATGTAGGAGCCCCACAGGGCTGTGTCCTGAGCCCCCTGCTATACTCTCTCTACACCCACGACTGCGTGTCCTCACACAGCTCCACTTCCATTGTTAAATTTGCTGACGATACTGTGGTTCTGGGCCTCGTTTCCAACAATGATGAGGCCGCATACCTGGATGAGGTGGAGAGACTTACATCATGGTGCCAGGACAACTGTCTCTCTCTGAACGTGAGCAAAACCAAAGAGCTGATTGTAGACTTCAGGAAGAGACAGCTGCAGCCCTACACTCCTCTTATGATCAGCGGGACCCCTGTGGAGAGGGTGAGCAGCTTCAAGTACCTCGGTGTAAACATCTCCGAGGACCTGACATGGACTGCACACATCCAAACACAGGTCAAGAAAGCCAGGCAAAGGCTGTACCATCTGCGACAGCTGAGAAAATTCAGGGTCTCACCAGCTATCCTGAAAACTTTCTATTCAGGGGCCATAGAAAGTGTACTGACTCAGTGCATCTCAGTGTGGTATAATAATGCCACAAACCAGGACTGCAAAGCTCTGCAGAGAGTCGTGCGCTTAGCTGAGCGCATCTCAGGGTCTACTCTCCCCTCTCTGCAGGACATCTACCTCAAACGTTGCAAAAGCAGAACTGCAAAAATCATCAAGGACTCGAATCACCCCGGTAACATCTTTTCATTTTACTGCCATCTGGCAGGCGCTACAGGAGCATGTTGGCTAAAACTGAAAGACTGCGGAGGAGTTTCTTCCCCCAGGCCATCAGGCTCCTAAACTCAGTCTCATAACAGCATAACATCCACAGGACTCAATTTAATAAACTGTAATCACAACCATTATTCCCCATCATCCACACTGCTGCTATGTGTACATCCCCGGTACAACCTATTTGCACATTCTCATGCACTGCACACTTTATCTCATTGCACATCTTACCCCTTATTTTATTTCATTATTTGTTTCTTACTTCATTCTCACCATATTTGTATATATATATATATATACTCTCTCGTGTTTTTGTTTCATAGTTTTTATTGCTTTTATGTTATTTTTATTTTATTATCATGTTTTATTTTTTCTTTCTTGCACTTTCCATTGAGCGGACCTGTCCTGACTAACATTTCACTACCTATTATACCCTGTATGATTGTGTATGTGACAAATAATAAAGAACCTTGAACCTTGAACCTTGTTTCGGTGTCACGTGGTCGGTTCGTGCTCCTTCGGGTAAACCTCTGCTGCGTGACGTCACCGGGAAAGCTCTCCTCTGCAGTCGTTGCTCCGTGGTGTTACGGCATTGGCACGGTCCTAGACTTCATAAATGGTTGGTTTCCAAGGTGAGAGTCCAGCGGACCGGCGCGCGTTGGAGGGCGCAGCTTCGCGGAGTTTCAGAGATGTTCAAGCCATGTTCAAGAGAGTCAGAGCGCCAGAAGAGAAGAGAGAGAGCGCGTCGCTCGCGCGTCGTTTTAAACAGACCAACTTGGCCCTGCCCGCGGGCGGCTTGTCCAATCAGAGCGTCGGTACGGGGCGGAGCCCCGCCTGCACGGCTGTTTTCTTTTGCAAGGCATCTTTATGTGACGACAAATAACTTGTTTTACCCCTGTATTAAAACTCTTACCAGGTTTACACATTTATAATATCACCACATTCGTTATCTTATTGATTCATACAATTTTGCAACCATTCATAAAAGTCTAAATACTGCAACCTACACATTCCAGGTTAAAGCACGATTAGAGATCAGCCCACGTTTTCCTAAATAATTCATATTCCACAAGCATATGAGAGAAAGAGTACAACAATTAATATCCATATATTTCTTTGTGTAGATGTTTTGAAAGTCATGAAATGAACGAATGTCTTTGAGAAACGTTCCCATCGCATTCCTTTGTTCGTAATAGAAGGAAAACGCGTGCTTTTGCGCTGATGCGAAGGGGGAGGGGTTTTAGAGAGACGCTGATTCTTTCGATGACGTGTAGAGCCAGTTGAATTCCTGCCGATATACGTTACATCAGGCTAATGAACAGTCACAAATAACTCCCCTACATCACACTCCCACTCACACAACATGCCTTGCACTGCACTTTAACACAGTTCTACCGGACTACACGCACACACTGCACTAACACATCTGCTATCACTGGACACCATACAATGCACATCCACGACATTGCATATGCATAATCTGTTGCACCTTGCACAACTATCTGCTGCTCAACCAATCTGCTGTTAATTTATAATCTGTTGCACCTTCACATTATTACTATGTATAGACTACATAATGTATAGATAGTGTACATAATGTAGATGTGCACATACGGTGTATAATGTGTATTGATAACTAAGTATGTCTTTATAGTACACTATGTGTACTGAGTATATGTATGTATATTTTGCACATTGTCTTCTGTACAGTCTGTAAATATGTACTGTCCATATGTAAATTGTTTTTTTTTTTTGCACTGGAGCACGCTCATAAGAATTTCACTCACCAAGGCACTTGTGCTGTGGTGATGTGACAATAAAAGTGATTTGATTTGATTTGATTTGATGTCCATCTAACAGCTCAAGCACATCAATGGAGACTCATTGTAGGGTTGAGTAGATTTGCTCAGGAAAAGCAGCTAAAAGTCTACGATTAGTTTGACCATTATTTATCACTTTAGAGAGGTTAGAGACACTGAAACTTCACAAGAACCCTTAAGACACAATCAGGTTTGGTTTGGTTTCTAAACACTGAAGCATTGCTAATATACAGTCTGACTTCATGTTTGGGGTCTTCTTAGTCTGATTTTATCAAGTTTGAGGATCACCTGATCCAATTTTGATGAATGTTCCTCAGAATAAGTACTAGCGAATACACAGAAGAAAATTTGGTAAAAAGTTTTGAACTGTTGGTGGCGCTAGTGGTGTTTGACAGATAAATATATCTAGAAGAAAGAGCTCAGAGAAATTATTCCTAAGAGGTTTTCAGCGCTGAAAGCCAATTGTAAGCGGCGTCACTTTCAAAAGAAGATGATCAGATGAGAGTCTGACTGATGATTATATAATAAGACACTCATGACTGTTTCTCTGTGAGTCTCCTGTCACAGCAGGATCTGCTCAAGTCCACTATGATCCAGTTCTTCTAGATCTGTGTTACCTGCAGGATCTGCTTTAGTCCACTATGAACCTGTTCTTCTAGATCTGTGTTACCTGCAGGAACTGGATGTGATCCTGTGTGTGTGAAAGCTGCTCCAGCTCAGTGTCTCTCCTCCTCAGATCATTGATCTCCTGCTCCAGTCGCTCCAGTCGTCCTTCAGCTCTACTCACTGCTTGCTTTTCCTGATCTCTGATCAGCCGTATCAATTTAGTTAAGATCCTCTCACTGTCCTCCACTGCTGTCTGTGCAGAGCGCTGTTAGGACACACAGTGATTCAGGCTTCAGTGAGTCTGAACTGAGACTGAGACAAACTTCTCTTCTTCTCCAGACTCACCTTCTGAGACTCCACCGTCTCTCTCAGCTGCTGAAGATCTTTCTCTCTCTGCTGGATTCTCTGCTGGAACGTCTTCTGCGTCTTCTTCAGCTGATTCTGCAGGACAAATAAATGATAGTGAATCTCATATAAAACTACTGCCACTAAATCATCAATGAATACAAGAAAAGTGGAACTGATAACTAATGGCTGTAGGTTCAAACTCCAATAGTGATGACCGGTCACAGTCATCATACATGAATTACTACAAGTTTAAGTGTTATAAAACTGACTCAGGTGTTATTGTTTCACACTGAAAGTGTTTCTGCTGTGTAGAAGAGCTTGCATTTTGACGGATGAAAGTATATATTTTGTCAAAGAACAGGTGAATAGTTCCCTCCATTAGTTTATGTTGCTTAAAGAAAGATAACGTTTATAAAGGTTTATTAAGGTTTCTGGTGCATTTTTTGCAAAAAGTGAAAGTTTTCTTGAAGCTGCTAATTATTTCCGCTGCGCAGAGTGAATGCTGTATGCTGTTAATATGGTGCCAATATAAACACATATGAGACCAATGTCAGCAGTATTTCATCAGTGTTTAGTATAATACCTGTTTCCCTGTCCTCTGTTCTGCAGCTGATACAGTGTCGTGGTTTTTATGCTCATCCATCGTACACAGCACACATATACATTTCTTATCAGAGCGACAGAAAACCTCAAGGAGCTTCTCATGTTTCTGGCAGATCATCTCCTGCAGTCGTCCAGTGGCTTCAGTCAAACTGTGTCTCTTTCCTTTAAACCAACTCTCATGTTGTTCAAGGTGATGCTGATAGTAAGAGTTCAGACACATCAGACAGGACTTGGCGGCTTTGTATTTTCTTCCAGTACAGACGTCACACTGCACATCTCCAGCTTCAGCATCACAGTCAGCAGGACGTTTCCTCTTCTTCAGTTTCTCCACCACATCAGCCAGCATGGTGCTTCTAGCTAAAGCAGGTCTTGGACTGAAGGTCTGTCTGCACTGAGGGCAGCTGTAGACTCTCATCTGATCCTCCTGATCCCAGCAGACTGTAATACAGCTCTTACAGTAACTGTGTCCACAGGGAATGGTCACTGGATCCTTCAGAAGATCCTGACACACTGGACACAAGAACTCATCCTGAAAAACTCTTGCTTCTGCCATTTTACTGCTTGAATACAGAGACACCGACACTCAACAGCTCAACTACACTTCAGTTTCTCTTTCACTCAACATGTGTTTCCTGTTTCCTGGTTCTGTGTTTGAGGTACGCAGTGTTGAGTTACATGAAACGCAATTACATAATTTAATTTCAAAATAAATGTAATTGTAATAAGTTACAGTTATTGAGAAAAATTGTGTAGTTAAATTAAAGTTATTTTGCCAGCAGCCATATCACCCTGTAGCCCAAGACCGGTTCCCACTGAAGCTAAGCAGGGTTGAGCTGGTCAGTACCTGGATGGGAGACCTCCTGGGAAAACTAGGTTTCTGTTGGAAGAGGTGTTAGTGAGACCAGCAGGGGGTGCTCACCCTGTGGTCTGTGTGGGTCCTAATGCTCCAGTGTAGTGACGGGGACACTATACTGTCAACAAGCACCGTCTTTCAGAGGAGACGTGAAACCGAGATTCTGACTTTCTGTGGTCATTCAAAATCCCATGATGTTCTTCGAAAAAGTGTAGGGATGTAACCCTGGCATCCTGGCCAAATTCGCCAATTGGCCTCTGACCATCACGGCCTCCTAATCATCCCCATACACTGATTGGCTTTATCAGACAGAGACAGAGTCTCCTCTCCACCAGTAAGCTGGTGTGTGGTGGGCGTTCTAGTGCAATATGGCTGCCGTTGCATCATCCAGTTGGATGCTGCACACTGGTGGTGGATGAGGAGATTCCCCCCATTCATGTAAAGTGCTTTGAGTACCCAGAAAGGCATTATATACATATACATGATATACATTAATATTCCATATTTTCCAAAGGTTAGTACTAAAGAACTGCACTCAGTCATACACACCTTTGTGCTATTCCTGTTATACAGTATTTTAAAGTAAACAGTAGGGATTAAACAATGCAGTTCAATAAATACCTCGATTTTCTTATCCATGGCTTTTGGTTTGGTTTGGATTGCTTGGCACATCAGAGTATTTTTTTGCGATTTAAAATGCTATAAAAAAAACCACAAAACTGCAGTATACATCTGTACACTGTAGAAAACATAGATCAGCACATCTACTTCAAATTTCTTTTGATAGAAGTATTATCTTATGGATTGTCCATTATTTACTGCTATAAACACATGTCATGTCTAAACTGGACACCAGAGGTTGCCCTCGCTCAGAAACTCCACACATGCATCATAGAAGTGATAGAATGGATGATGCTCCAGTAAATCACTAATATGGGCAAAAGCATCCAGCTATCTCTGTAACTGAATAAAAAAAATTAGAAACACTTTGAATGATGAAACATGACTTGAATGATTAAGTATATTTACAATCCTTTGCTAATCAACATCAGATAACACAAGGATGTTATTTCAAACATTCAAGTGATGCTGTGGAGTATGTTATAATGTTCTCTTTTGCTGGACAACAGGTTTAGAAACTCTTCTCATTACACATCATAACATTTGAATATGTTTAGACTGTGTTGCTTTTTCAAATGCACGTTATAAGCGAGGATGCGTTACCTTATCTCAGCAGGTGAACTCAAGACACACTAACATAGCCAAATTAGAGATAAATAAAATCCACAGAAATTATGCTGTTGTCACGTGCTATCGTAAACTTTCTATTTCCCCACTTATAAAGTTGTGATTACGACGTGCTCGTCGCATTCAAGTGATTTGTTGGTGAAAATAATACAATTTAATATTCTATTAGTAGATAACCATAAACATTCACTGCGCTAGATAGTCAGTTTGCTGAAGATATTGAAATTTTGGTCAAATACATCCTTATTTCACTTTTTTATAATACCTACATGCTTCAAATGATTGTTCATATAAATAGGCACTACTTTAACGACAAGACACGGTGATGTAGTAATAAAGAATAACACTGACAGCAGCAACTGTTGTCCCATCCACCATGTTTAAAGTTTGCGGCCTGCCCAACTCGTTAACTCAAGTATCAAAAATACAACTTGAGAAGCTGTTTATGTCAAATTTCTGATTAGGAATCTCATGATTATGATAATCATTTTATAATTATGAAAATGTATATCGTAAAACAGTTGACTGATATTAAATAATTTGCAACGCCCATCTTACCTTGCTCTCTTAAAATGACGATTCATGCTTGAATTCTTGCTCTGCTTCTGTAACCAGTAAAGCCAGCCTACTTCAATTTTGATTGATCTCAATTATTTTGACGTTAACAAGTGCTGTTAGACTGCTGAAGCTGACCAGGCTGAAAATGTAACTTGTAAACATTTTTGACATCCTGAGAAGTGGAACCAGATGAGACCTTTGCACAATCAGACTCTGCTTTAGACTAGATTTAAACTGCTTATTTTGTCTGGCAAGAGGAGAATTACACTTTTTCGACACACTATTTCCCCATCTAAATACTGTAAAGCTGATATAAAGCCACCCAGATTTATATCAAGCTGATTTAAAGCTGCTTTGACACAACTGCATTGTTAAAAGCGCTATACAAATAATAGTGACTTGACTTTCTGTGATGCGCTCAGAAACCAAATTGAAAATTGTCCAGATTTTAAGTAGTTGTTTAGCTGATTAAAAACTACCTGTAAGAGCCATTTTTGGTCTTTACTTTGAATTAGGTACATGCATGTCCAGTAGGGGTCACTCTTGGGTGATTGTTCACAAATTATAGGTGGGAACAGGTAACTGGTGTTGCTGGAGGGAAGGTGCACACAGTTTTTTGACTGCTACGCTAGGCTGTTTGTACCACGCTGTAAAGGTCAATGACTAGTGGATTTATTGACTGTTGTTTGGATTCCTGCCTACATGGAAATTAAGACTAGTAGCGGTAAAATAAATCTACAATAATGAGCATTTTAAGCTTTTGTGTGGACATTGCAGTTAATAGTAATTCAAGCATGCACGTCCATTTACAAGCACCGTCCAGCATCCCTCAGCTTCCTAAAGTATTAGACTTAGCTGCTTACATTATTCAAAAAACTGTATTGATCTAAAGGAGCTGTGTGAGATGAGATCATCTGCAATCACGATGAGAGGACGTCGCAGCATTCGCATCTGTGAATTACAGCACATCTTTCTTACTGGGTTACGGACCATCCATCAGTAAAACGGAAGAGACCGGATCTGTACTACAAACGTCAGCAAAGGAGCTTTGTTCAAACATTGGCGCCCAACGTTAAGAGGTATGTTTAGTAGCGCTACTTATTGTTGAATGGCCATCTAATTTTGTGTGCACACATTATGGAACATAAATCCAATGCATTGGTTATCAAAGAAAATAATTAACTTTGCGAACAAGTTTTAGTATGCCTACAATCGTGTTTTTGACTTTCTGTGGATTATGGAGGCATCTGAAATTGAGCACAGACCTATGGAAAAGCCACAGTTGAGTTTTTCAAATGACATTGCTGTTCAAATGGACAAATAAAAACGTGTTGTGATATTAACTCCTAAAGCATTTATTGTAAAGGTTGAAAAATTGCTGAATGATAGAAAATCTGTGTTAACTAAAGCTACTAATTTAAGAAAAAAATATGCAAGGTCTGATGCAACAAAGAAATGCAAAAGATGTACAACGTGGTTTTGATGATCTTTTAAACTTGTGTGATGAAGCAAAAGGTATTCATGGTTATTTGATGGGTATGTTACCTGAAAGTGAAAAGGAAAAACATGACATGGTTTAAAGCAAAAATGGTTGTGAATAATTATTTTATTTCTAAAGTCAAAATGTGGGTATCATGTACTGAAAATGAAATTAGGCCTACTTTAAATGAGGTTATGCATGACAAGGTTTATGGTGTTGATCCACATGTTAGTATTTCAAATGTTGGTAGTAAAGTTCAAGTAAAGCAAGTACATGCAGTAGTGTTTCTTCTGCCAGAGTTATAGCTGAGGCAGATAAGGCTGCACTGCTCACTCGTATGACAGCATTAAAGGAAAAACATGCTTTGGAGGAGCAAGAGCAGATGATAAGGAGGAAAATGGAGCAACTGGAGTTGAATGCAATGCTATCAGAGTCTACTGCTAAACTTGCAGTTTGTCAGGCCTCTGAAAGTCACAGTGTTTCCAAAGCCTCTTATAATATGTATTCACAGTTGGAAAAGGAAAGGGAGAAAGCATCTTCAATTATATTGAATCCAATGCCAGAGGAGTTTGAATCTGCTGTTTGTAGTAAAATGGAAAGACAAGTATCAGCAGCTGATCCTCCTTTGGCATCTTTTGTGCCGTATCAGGAAATTTGTCAGCAGCCTTGGCAGAAATGTATTGACTTAGAAAGACGGAGTTCCCAGCATATACTAGGAGATACATGAGTTCAATTTCATGAACCTCCTTCATCGGATAGGACTTCTCACCATCTGTCAGTTCAGTCTCATGGACCTCTTCCAGCTGATAGGATTCCTCAGCATGCATCAGTGCAACCTCGTGGACTTCTTGCACTTGATAGGATTCTTCAGCATTCATCAGTTCAACCACATGGATCTCTTGCACCTGATAGGATTCCTCAGCATGCATCAGTGCAACCTCATGGATCTCTTGCGCCTGATATGATTTCTCAGCATGCGTCAGGTCAACCTCATGGATTTCTTGCACCTGATAGGATTTTTCAGCATGCATCATTCCAACCAGAATTTAATCAAAATGTAGCTGTCATTCGGCAACTTGGACCTCAAAATTCAACGGTGTCACAGAGCACTCGGGCCCAAACCACCCGCTGATGCACACCCTAGATCTGTGGTGGAATTCTTCATGGAATATAAGATGAAGGAATTGGTCCTCCGTTCTGCAAGGAGGAAGTAAGAAGTGTACTGTAATGGGAAAAAGGATTTTCGTTGACCAAGACTATCCATCTGAGATCCAACAGAAAAAAGACGGGCATTTGCACCAATTAGGACAATTCTGAAAGAGAAAGGGATTCAATTCCAAACACCACCGCCGGCGAAACTGAACGTTTTTCTGGAAAGCGGTCTGGTTATATATAATACGACGAAAGAAGCTTAGAAAGACTTGAAAGAAAAGGGACCGATAAGTAGCGAAGAGGCAACTGGAGTAGGAACTTCTGGAAAAGTGAAACCAAGGCTTTGGGAAAAGGTTAGCGCAACATCAAAGAAAAGTAAGGAAGCACATCGAGTGAAGATCCGGGAGAAACTGCGGGGATTTCAAAGAGACAATGCAAGCTCCGTCTGAATGAACGGGTGAAGCTGAGACCCCCCCCCCCATCATAAAACTTTGAAATACTAGTAAGACTTTTTTAATTTGTGGATATACTTTTAATGGTGGACGTATAAACTGAACGAAAGAGGACAGATACTTTATCCGAGCTGCCTTGTGATAAAAAAAAGTATGAACAATTGAAGACACGACGTTCGAAATGTAGTTACGTACTAACATTTGTTGATGCAAAAAGACTAGAATTTGTATTAAAACAATCTCATTATCATAGAAGATAGAAGACATTTTATGGGAAGCTAGACAAATGAGAATCTGATGAAAGAATTGGACTTATTAGATGTTTGGAGAGATCTATATCCATTCAAAATAGAATATACTTTTTTTTTTCTGCTAGCAGGTTAATAGCAGGTTGACGATTTAACATTCCAAAATGTTGCTATAAATTGCTTCAAGAACAGACAGTCACTTATTTTTGAAATTGTGGTCGAATCTGTGTGTCCTCTGCATAACTAGAAGATGTGCCAGTCTCGTTTCTGAAATTATTGATCTTCTCAGAAAAGAAGAAAGCAAACTCATTGCATTTGCTGTCGGAGAGAATTTCACTAGGAATCTGACTTGGGGAGGGGGGGTTGTCAGTCTCTCCACAGAAACAAAAATAGTGCAAGTGTTGTTTGAGTTAAGGTTTGAGAAGAAAGATTGTCTAGCTGTGACTAGTCCCACACTGAATACAATACAAATATACAAATTAAGCTCAGATGAGCTTTATTTGTCACATACACAATTATACAGAGTATAATGAGGAGTGAAATGTGTTCTCTGCATTTAACCCATCGAAGTGGAGCAGTGGGCAGTCGACATTGCGGCGCCTGGGGAGCAGTTGGGGGTTCGGTGCCTTGCCCATGGGTCTCACCTCAGTCGTGGACACTTCCTGCCAGAGCCGGGATTCAAACCCACAACCTTGGGTTACCTCGGGTTTCAAGTCCAACGCTCTATCCATTAGGCCCCATAGCCCCATAGCCCCTGAAAGCATGAAGGCTGTCGTTATAGATTCTATAGTGAATTTTGAGTTTCGTCTTCCGCCACATCCGCTCTGCTTTTCTGCATTGTCTTTTCATACTCTGAACTGCTGTTGATTTTCTCCAAGATGATTTTTGACTGCAAGTTTTCTTTCGGAGCAATATCATCAATAACATACTTAACTTTTGAGTTAAATGAATCCAGGAGAAGATCACCAGAGTCTGCAGAAATGCTTGGTGTTGAAGATATAGTCTTCATAAATAGCGCACTAGTGTTCTCGTTAATGCATCTCTTTCTGGCATAGACAGATCTAGATTCAGTGGTGACAGAGATCAATATATCAAAGAAAATACAGAAGAGATCAGATGATGCTACATCCTTAATAACAATGGATGAAATGTTTTTTTCAGTGTCACCAAACCCACCCAAATGTCACCCAGCCCACTCTCTCTTCGAACTGTTGCCTTCTGGTCGGCGCTACAGAGCACTGACCACCAGAACAGCCAGGAACAAGAACAGCTTTTTCCCGCAGGCTATATTAAGCCTGAACAATTAAACTTTCATAATTATACATCATCTATCTGACATATTTTTACACAAACTGCACAGTTTGTAAATAACATATCTGCACACTTATAACATATCTGTACATTTATTTAAACAATTACTTATATTTCTGTTTGTAGTACATTATTTAATTTATGTTTTGTCCCATATTAGTGGTGTATCCCATCCCTATGTTATTCCTATGTATGTCTACACTGTCTGAACTTTCTTCTGCTCTGGAAGCTCCTGTCGTCAAGTCAAATTCCTTGTGTGTGTAAACATACTTGGTAATAAATCTCTTCTGATATCTTGTGCAAATTGACCGTACTCACCCAATATCTGTTATTTGTTTTTCAATTTTATTTATACGTTTTTTATTTATTTATTTACATTTATGCATTTAGCAGACGCTTTTATCCAAAGGGACTTACATTTTCAGGCAATCTCCGACTACACGCATTCAGACTCAGGTTAAGAGAGCCAGGCAAAGACTGTACCATTTTTTTTTTTTTGCACTGTCCCTTAAGCGGACCTGTCCTGACTTACATTTCACTACTGATTATACCCTGTATGATTATGTATGTGACGAATAATAAAGAACCTTTTTATTTTATATCAGTATGTGTGTTCCCTGGGAATTGAACCCACAACCTTTTGTGCTGCTAACGCAAATATTAATGCAACTGCTGATATTTATTTAATATTTTGAGGTGTTCAGTTTTATTTTGGTTCTCCTCAAAAATCTGCTTGCTCTTGTTTGTGTTACATGTTCTCTGTGCCTTATCTTGGACTTTTATGTCACTTCCTGTCTCCCATAGTGTTTGAAGACAGTTTGTATCTTATCTTATCGTGTTCAGCTTGTTAGCCTCCTGTGTATATGTATGTGTATGTATGTGTATATATATATATATATATATATATATATATATATATATATATATATACATAACCCTAGTTATTTGTGAGTTATTGAATGTAATGGTTGTCTGTTTGCCCATTTTTTTGTTCTTTGTTCCCTGTGGTTATTGGCTTATTGTTTGTTGTAGCTTTTCCATGAAATATCTGCACATAGATCCTTGTCTCTGCCTGTTTTCTCCAGCTTCTCCACAACATTACACTTTTTCACTGAAATGTATCTTTGACTAGTGCATCTTTGAGCCTATATTTAGTATAAGTAAAATACTTAGGTACTGTTAAAATCAGATATGCTAATATTTTTTCTCAAGTTGCTTTGGAATTGGTGACTTGTAACTTGTAGTGGAGTAATTTTCCCTGTAAGGTACTTTTACTCAAGTATGGATTTTAGGTACTCTTTACACCACTGACACACACACACACACACACACACACACACACGGGCACAAGCACATGCACACGTTTGTTTCTGTAAATTGTGGGGACTTTCCATCGACTTCTATTACTTTTATACTGACAAAATAATATTTTCAACCCCCTAACCCTAAACCTACCCCGTACAGAAAACCTGTTTGCATTCTTAAACTTTCAGATAAACATCATTTGCTATTTTTAATCTTTTTTGTTTTCCTTCGTAGGGACTGCAGGCCAGTCTCCACAATGTCAAAAAACGTCAGGGTTTAGTATCCTTGTGGGGACAACAAGTACACACACACGCATACAATTCAATTTAATTCAAATCAATTCAAGATTATTTGTATAGCACTTTTAACGATACAATCATTGCAAAGCAACTTCACAGGAAATTACATTTCTAAAAATAGATTTATATTGTAAAAACTCGATATTAACTTATGGCAAAATGTGGTTAATTCAGTATAATCGCTGATGGTTGGCTTCCTCTGAGTTCCTCCGAGGGGTCATCATCTCTTCTCAGGTGTTCGGTCATCTCAGATCATTTAAGGGTTGGATCCAGACTGACGCTTGTGTAATTACGGAATGTTAATCCAGAAGCAGAGAAACAAATAAAGACAATTAGCATAGCAGTTGTTCCATCCAGGAACAACCGTCGATGAAATTATCTGTTCAACACAAGCTAAAGCATAATAATGTGCGTTTGATCCGATATACCTGCAGAACAAGATTGTGAGATGCATTAAATGAATGCTTGGCTAAAGAGATGCGTCTTTAATCTAGATTTAAACAGAGAGAGTGTGTCTGAACCCCAAACGTTATCAGGAAGGCTATTCCAGAATTTGGGTGCCAAATATGAAAAAGTTCTACCTCCTTTAGTGGACTTTGCTATCCTAGGTACTACCAAGAGTCCAGAGTTTTGTGACCTTAGGGAGTGGGTTGGATTGTAGCGTGATAGAAGATTAGTTAGGTACACAGGAGCTAAATCATTTAGGGCCTTATAGGCAAGTAATAATATTTTGTAACTTATACGGAACTTAATAGGAAGCCAGTGCAGGGACTTTAAAATTGGAGTAATACGATCATATATTCTTGACCTGGTAAGGACTAAATTTTTTACACTCTGTTAGTTTAGATCATTTAGAAGTTTGATCTGGTTTTGTTGAGATATATAGTTGAGTTTCATCAGCATAACAATGGAAACTAATCCCGTATTTTCTAATAATATTATCAAAGGGCAACATTTTTTAAATATAGCAGAGGACCTAGGACAGATCCTTGTGGTACGCCATACTTTACTGGTGATAACTGAGATGACTCCCCATTTAAATAACGTGGTAGCGATCGGACAGGTAGAGTCTAAACCATCTTAAAGACTGCCTTTGAATAACTGTATAGTCTAATAATCGATCTATGAGTATGTCATGATCTATAGTGTCGAACGCAGCACTAAGATCAAGTAAAACTAGCAATGAGATGCAGCCTTGGTCTGACGCAAGAAACAAGTAATTTGTAATCTTAACAAGTGCTGTTTCTGTGCTATGGTGAGCAATGTTCCCTCTATTTTTTTTTTCTTGATGAGCAAAGCTTTTCTCTATTGGGTGGACATTTTGGCCAGCGCAGCGCACAGCGCACACACCAAAAAGTGTGTAACTTTTAACTTAAATGTGCTATTTACTGTATATTTGATTTGAACCTTCAAGTAACTAAATTATGTACATTTTAGGTTACCTGAGAAAACATTTTTTTACAGTTTAATACACTGCCGTTCAAAGGTTTGGGATCAGTAAAGTTTTTTAAAGAAGTTTCTTATGCTCACCAAGGCTGTATCTATTTGATAAAAAAAAATACTGAATAGTATTTCCCAAATAAATTTGTCGAAATATTATTGCAATTTAAAATTAAAGTAAATTCAAATAGAAAACTTTTAAGTATAATTTATTCCTGTGAAGCAAAGTTGTATTTTCAGCATCATTACTCCTGTCTTCAGTGTCACGTGATCCTTCTGAAATCATTCTAATATGCAGATTTTTTTATCAATGTTGGAAACAGTTGTGCTGCTTAATATTTTTTGGGATGTGTGATATGTTTGATAAATAAAAAGTGTGAAAAGTATTTGTTCAAAATAGAGATTTTGTGTTATAATATACACTATTCAAAAGTTTGGGGTCAATAAAAAAATACTTTATTTAGCAAGGATGTGTAAAATGGATCAAATTGATAGTAAAGACTTATATTGTTAGAAAAAGATTTATATTTTTAATAAATGCTGTTCTTTTTAAACTTTTTATTAATCAAATAAAAAAGTTAAATGTTTAACTGGTGTAAATCAGCATATTAGATCAGCAACACATCAGCATATTATTATGATTTCTGAAGATCATGTGGCACTGAAGACTAATGATGCTGAAACTACAGTTTAGCTTTACAGGAATAAATCATATTTTAAAATATAGGTAATACGATAGAAAACCAATATTAGAAATTGCAAAAATATTTTAATTAGGTTTATAATATAGGCCTAACATATAATAATATCAAAACAAACTAATGCATTTAAACGAATAGAATAGAAAACTGAAACAATACTTTAATATTAGAATTAGTTCAATATAAAAAACCGTGAAAATGTAAATTCTTATATAGTTATCTAAACATCGCTATGAAGTAGGCTGCTCAATACAACTGTATGGGACTCTGTAAATGTCTCTGAGTTTTGTTTCCGTTCTGTGCCCACCCTCCGCTATGTACAGCCCTTAATCAAGCCACTCTTCTTTAAATACATGAGGACGTTTTATTTCACGTCACTGTATTTGCGTTGGCTCTCGATTTGAGCTATTTAGTCCGCACTCCACAACCATTGAAGTAGCGTTATTCAGTTTCTACATTCGGAGACTCATTTAGCGCACATTATTCTCTTTCTATGAAACCTGTAAACCGCATTCACTGGTTCTAACTCTATCGCGGCACCAGCTCTAGCGGTTTGCCCGAGCATTGCAATTTGTTTGCTTTTTCTAGAATTCAATCAAATTATTTTTCCCAATTAATTTTTGCGTGTGCACGGCACATATTTCTTCGCGTGCAGCTTAGAGGAAACATTGATGGTGGGGCCTGAAACCTGACTGAAATTCTTCACAGAGATAAAAAAAAATTGCAACAAGGAGCACAATTGAGCAGACACAACTTTTTCTAAAAGCTTTGACTTAAACAGAAAATTTGAAATGGGTCTGTAATTTGCCAGTTCACTGGGATCTATTTGTGGTTTCTTAAAAAGAGGCTTAATAACCACCAGCTTGAAGGGTTTTTGGACGTGACCTAAAGATAACGATGAGTTCATAGTATTGAGAAGCGGTTCTTCTGCTACAGGTGACAACTCTCTCAATAATTTAGTGGGTACAGGATCTAATAGGAATGTTGTTGGTTTAGATGCAGTGATAAGTTTATTTAGCTCTTTCTTTCCTATAGTTGTAAAGCACTGCAGTTTTTCTTTGGGTGCGATGAATGAAGCTGAAGTACTTGTGCATGTTTTGGAAGGCACTATGAATGCTGAAAGGTACAGTATATGCTCAACATATGCTCTCCTCCAGATGACGTCTATTTCAGGAAAGGCCTTGTGTATTTCAGCAGGACGATGCAAAACCACATACTGCAGCTATTATAACAGCATGGCTTCGTAGTAGAAGAGTCCGGATGCTGAATTGGCCTGTCTTCAGTCCAGATCTTTCACCTATAGAGAACATTTGGTGCATCATTAAATGAAAAATATGTCAAAGACGAACTCAAACTCTTCAGCAGCTGGAAAACTGTATCAGGCAATAATGGGACCAAATTCCAACACTCCATAAACTCTTACCCTCGATGCCCAGACGTCTTCAAACTGTTTTGAAAAGAAGAGGAGATGTTACACCATGGTAAACATGTCCCCGTCCCAACTATTTTGAGACCCATAGCAGGCATTACATTTGAAATGAGCTCATTTTGTGCATAAAATTGTACAATGTCTCAGGTTAAACATTTGTTATGTTATCTGTGTTCTATTGTGAATAAAATATTGTCTCATCTGATTTGAAATTCATTTAATTTTCATTTTATTCAAATAAAAAAAAACATCCCAACATTTCCAGAATTCAGGTTGTAGTCTGGGGTACTTTTCCCAACAGCATTGTTAGCCAACTTTGGTCGCAAGTTCTGTCATTACAAACAGAGTTCAACGAATCTGTGTTCCCCGAAACCATAGCTCAAACGAACATTTGCAAACAGAGTAGCAAACTTACGTGGTTACTGTGGTTAGAAGCATAGTTTCTTGTTAGCAGGTCATATGGGCTTAAATAAATTATGCTCTTGGGCAAAATATGCAGGCTGACATGCAGTACAATCTATATCTTCAATTATATTTAATATAAATGCCTTTTAATCTAGATATTTGTTCTTGTTCTCAATAACTGAAACTCGTGATACACGGGGTGGGAATCACCTAACAACATGCTCTGGGCTTTACCCAAAACTTGTCTATGATATAACTGGGCCATAGTCATCTGCTTCCTCCCTGTTATTTTACTTCCCTGGTTTACAATCCTCTCAAGACCATTCTTGTTTTCCACATGAAGAGAATTAAACCAGCACAACAGTGACTCAATATAGGATCTGTAGAACATGCACATCAGTGTTTCCTGTTTGCTGGTTCTGTGTTTGAGGTACAGAGTGTGTGTAATCGTTTTTTTTTCTTCGTAGGGACTGCAGGCCAGTCCCCACAATGTCAAAACATGTCAGGGTTTAGAATCCTTGTGGGGACAAGTACACACACACACGCACACAATTCAATTCATGATTATTTGTATAGCGCTTTTTACGATACAATCGTTGCAAAGCAACTTCATAGGAAATTAAGTTTCTAAAATAGATTTATATTGTAGAAACTCAATATAATGAACTTATGGCAAAATTTGGTTAATTCGGTATAATCGCTGATGGTTGGCTTCCTCTGAGGTCCTCTGAGGGGTTGGCATCATCTCTTCTCAGGTGTTCAGTCATCTCAGATCATTTAAGGGTTAGATCCAGACTGAAGCTTGTTTAATTAGCCTTTGTCTGATGCAAGAAACAAGTAATTTGTAATCTTAACAAGTGCTGTTTCTGTGCTATGGTGAGCAATGTTCCCTCTATTTTTTTTTTTTTTTTTTTGCTTAGCTAATCTCCCTTGATGTAACTAAATTATGTACATTTTAGGTTACCGGAGAAAACATTTTTTTTAACTGTATAATGCACTGCTGTTTAAAAGTTTGGGATCAGTAAAGTTTTTTAAAGAAGTATCTTATGCTCACCAAGGCTTTATCTATTTGATAAAAATATAAATAATATTGGGTTAGGGTTAGTATATTTAGGGTTGGGTTAGGGTTAGTAACCCTAAACAAAATAATATTGTGAAATATTATTGCAATTTAAAATAAACGTTTTCTATTTTAATTTACTTTAAAGTATAATTTATTCCTGTGAAGCAAAGTTGAATTTTCAGCATCATTACTCCTGTCTTCAGTGTCACACGATCCTTCAGAAATCATTCAAATATGCTGATTTTTAATCAATGTTGGAAACAGTTGTGCTGCTTAATATTTTTTGGGACATCTGCGATATGTTTGATAAATAAAAAGTTAAAAAGAACAGTGTTTATTCAAAATAGATATTCTGTGTTACAATATACACTATTCCAAAGTTTGGGGTCAGTGAAAAAAGAGACTTTATTCAGTAAGGATGTGTTAAATGGATACAATTTATAGTAAAGACTTATATTGTTAGAACAGATTTCTATTTTGAATAAATGCTGTTCTTTTTAAACTTTTTATTTATCAAAGAATCAAAGTAAAAGGTTTCACTGTTGTAAATCAGCATATTAGATCAGCAACACATCAGCATATTATGATTTCTGAAGATCATGTGGCACTGAAGACTGGAGTAATGATGTTGAAAATTCAGCTTAGCTTTACAGGAATAAATTATATTTTAAAATATAGGTATTACGATAGGAAACCAATATTAGAAATTTCTAAAATATTTCACAATATCAGTTTTATTTCTTTATTTTTTAAATAAATACAGCCTTGATGAGCAAGAGAAAAAACAAGGTCATTATTAATTAGGTGTTTAATATAGGCCTAACATATTATTATATCAAAACAAACTAAAGCATTTTAACTGATAGAATAGAATAGAAAACTGAAACAATAGTTAAATATTACAGATACAACCACGATCAGATGATAAGAACAGGTCATTTGTCACTCTAATGCGAGCAGTCTCAGTACTATGAGATGGTCTAAATCCTGACTGGAAATCCTCACAGATATAATTTTTCTCTAAGAAGGAATATAATTTTGAGGATGCTACTTTTTCCGGTATGTTTGACAGGAAAGGGAGATTCGAGATCGGTCTGTAATTAACTAGATCTTTGGGGTCAAGTTGTGATTTTTTTTTTTATGAGAGGCTTAATAACAGCCAATTTATAGGTTTTGGGGACATACCCTAATGTCAATGATTAATTAATAACAGTGGTGGTCAAAGTACACAGATCAAGTACTTGAGTAAAAGTACAGATACGTATGCGAAAATATTACTCCAGTAAAAGTAAAAGTACTGCTTTTTCAATTTTACTCGAGTGAAAGTACAAAAGTACTCAATTTTTTATGTACTTAAGTAAAAAAGTACTGATAGACAGATTTATTTTGCAATTTTATATAGACTACTTTAATTTTATATTAGCACATATTTGTATAATCCTACTGCCCAAAATACCTGGGTTTTTCCCAAAATAACCACTATATAGAGTCAAGATATATATTTTGTTGATATGGACTACGTTGATGAGAGTGATGTAGTAATGTTCACTGTGAAGCTTACACTGTCATGTACCTGAGAGAAAACAGATTTCACCATCTAATCTTCACCAGGAAGAAAAAATAGTTTTAGAACTTGTTGTTTTGCAGAACGTCGGTTATGTATGACATTATAATTAGGCCTGAAATTAGGAAGAACATTTTAAGGAAAATCTAATTATATTTTCATAATGATTTTTTTTTCTTCTCAAACCTCGTCTGTGGTGTAAAAACACCCCTGGCCAAATGCCCCCAGAGGGCATCACTTCCCACTCTGATAATTACTGTAGTTACTATGTTCTGAACATCACATCCTTTCTTTTTCCCTCAGATGGAATCTATCTAGGTGGCTGCATAAAGATATTTGGACTTTATATCAAAAAATTTCCTCAACTTAGCACCAGCAAGCTTGTTAGCTAGACAGTTAGCATCAGCTAACAATATTTACTTATTTTCAGTATGGTTATGAATAAACATTCATATCTGTCTACTCGGCTAGTTGATCTAAACAATATAAAAATGTATACTGTTGATAAACAATATAAAACAGACGTCACATAGGTCTAAATGCATAGCATTTAAAAAAAAAAACTGCCAACGTTACAGCAGCGGGGAATATGAACGTGTGTATCTCCCCCGGGTCCACACCATCCTAACTCGTTCTTGCTCCGAGCGGGTCGCGAACCCGGGATTCCGGCGCGGGAGGCGGGCGCTCTAACAAGGAACGCCAAAGGCTACAGCCTCTTGCATCAGAGCGCCTCTTTTTGAGGTCAGGGGAGTGAGGTTTACACACAGCCTTTACTGGTATACATCCGTTACACGTGCATCAGTTATTTTATTTAATCGGTGTTATTTTAATGTTTAGTTTTTTGACCTAAAACATAACGTTAGAGACACTGATGTTGATCTGTCTGCATTCAAGCATTTCAGTGGGCTTAAATAGATCACCCGTTACAGCAGATTTAGTTCACAAACAACTGACAGTTTTGACCTAAATATTATTTTCAGTTACAATAATTAATCCTAAAATTCGACATTAGTAACGTACTTTTCACAGCATCAGTAGCGCGCGCTCACAAGATCTCCCGGTTCTTTACTTGTGAGTTCAGTTCACTGAAGAAGACTCGCTCTAAACGGATCATTTGAATCAGTGAGTTTTCGACTCGAGAACAGCTGCAATCGGATCATTGCAGTTCGTGAATGAATCGTTTGTTGCGATTTGCGAACCGATTGAACAGGTTCATTGAAAAGAATCAGTTTGTTCATGAGTCAGACACCGCTTCTGCGTCTCGGAGCACGTGATGTATTATAAGGAGTAACGATATGTTTTATGAAATGTAGTGAAGTAAAAAGTACGATCTTATGCTTTGGAATGTAGTGAAGTAAAAGTAAAAGTTACTCAAAATAAAACTACTCCAGTAAAGTACAGATACTTGAAAAATGTACTTAAGTACAGTAACGAAGTAGTTGTACTTCGTTACTGACCACCACTGATTAATAATAGCCAAAAGAGGATCTATGACTTCTGGAAGTACCTCTTTTAGTATTTTAGATGGAATAGGGTCTAACATACATGTTGTTGGTTTAGCTGATTTAACAAGTTTATACAATTCTTCCTCTCCTATAGTAGAGAATGAGTGAAATTGTTCCTCAGGGGATCTGTAGTGCACTATTTGATGTGATACTGCAGCTGGCAGCTGCATGGATACAGTTTGATCTCTAATAGTATTGATTTTTGTAGTAAAATAGTTCATAAAGTCATTACTGTATGTCAACACCAGTTGATGTTTTATTTTTTATAAATTTTGCCACTGTGTTGAATAAATACCTGGGGTTATGTTTGTTTTCTTCTAAAAGAGACGAAAAGTAATCAGATCTAGCAGTTTTCAATGCTTTTCTGTAGGATATGGTACTTTCCCTCCAAGCAATACGAATTACCTCTAGTTTTGGTTTCCTCCAGCTGCGCTCCATTTTCCGGGCCGCTCTCTTTAGGGCGCGAGTGTGCTCATTATACCACAGTGTTGGACTCTTTTCCTTAATCTTTCTTAAGCATAAAGGAGAAACCGTATCTAAAGTGCTAGAAAAGAGAGAATCCATAGTTTCTGTTACATCAAGTTTTTCTGCGCTGTTGGATATGTTGAGGAATTGAGATAAATCAGTAAGATTACTTACAAAGCAGTCTTTTGTGGTAGAAGTGATGGTTCTACCATATTTGTAAGAAGGAGTTGAATTTACAGCTTTAGCTATTTGGAGTTTACACAAGACTAGATAATGATCTGATATATCATCGCTTTGCTGCATAACTTCAACCCTATTAACATCAATTCCATGTGAAAGTATTCAATCTAAAGTATGATTTCGACAATGAGTAGGTCCTGACACATGTTGTCTAACCCTGATAGAGTTCAGAATGTCTAAGAATGCTGATCCTAATGCATCTTTTTCATTATCAACATGGATATTAAAATCACCAACAATTAAGACTTTATCTGCAGCCAGCACTAACTCTGATATAAAATCACAAAATTATTTCATAAAGTTTGTATGGTGCCCTGGTGCCCTGTATACAGTAGCCAGTACAAACATCACAAGGGATTTATCATTAATACTTTTTTCTCTAGATAATGTTATATGAATCACCATGACTTCAAAGGAGTTATACTTAAAGCCTTTCTTCTGAGAAATACTGAGAGTATTGTTAAAAATTGTAGCAACACCTTCCCCTTTGCCTTTTAGATGCAGCTCATTTTTGTAACAGTAATCTTGGGGGGCAGACTCATTTAAAATAATGTATTCATCTGGTTTTAGCCAGGTTTCTGTCAAACAGAGCACATCTATTTTATGATCAGTGATCATATAATTTACAAAAAGTGCTTTCGTAGAAAGGGACCTGATATTCAATAAGCCAAGCTTTATCATTTGTTTCTCTATGTTATATACATTTTTCATTTGTTGAACATCGATTAAGTTGCTACTTGTAGACTGGTTTAGACGTTTTTTGTATTTTCTAGTTCGGGGAACAGACACAGTCTCTATAGTGCGATATCTTGGTGAGATATCTCTATGTGATGAGAATGAACTGACTTCTGTGACGTGAGGCGGCTAGCAGACGGTCGGTTTAGCCAGTCTGTCTGCTTCCTGACCTGGGCCCCAGTTAGTCAAGTACGAACTCTAAGACTATGTGTCATATTTCTAGAGAGAAGAGCGGCACCACCCCAGGAGGGATGAAGACCATCTCTTTTCAACAGTCAGGTCTGCCCCAAAAACTAGTCCAGTTGTCTATAAAACCTATGTTATTCTGCGGGCACCACTACAATACACATACAATAGAATCACCAACAGATTCAACAGAAAACGAAGCTACACGGAGTTACAAACGCAAACATCTCAGCAGCACAGTCACGGCCAAACAGGAAGTGAGATCAGGGCAGTGTCACAGTGACACCTTGTCTCACAGTGACACCTTGTGACTCAGCAGTACTGAGACTGCTCTCATTACCCTTAAATGGCTGCCCACTGCTCCGGGTGTGTATTCACGGTGTGTGTGTGTGTGTGTGTGTGTAATTGTTCACTACTCACTGCTGTGTGTGTGCACTTGGATGGGTTAAATGCAGAGCACAAATTCCGAGTATGGGTCACCATACTTGGCCACACATCATGTCCTTTCCTTTCCTTTTCCCTTTCCTTTTGCATTGTCCTGCTGAAATACACGTCATCTGGAGGAGAGTATATGTAGCTCTAAATCCATTATATACCTTTCAGTATTCATAGTGACTTCCAAAACATGCAAGCAAGCTGCCCATACCATATGCACTTATGCACCCCCATACCATCAGAGATGTTGGCTTTTGATCTGAATGCTGATAACACGCTGGAGGGTCTCCCTCCTCTTTAGCCTGGAGGACACGTCGTCCGTGATTTCCAACAAGAATGTCAAAGTTTGGACTCGTCTGACCATAGAACACTTTTCCACTTTGAAACAGTCGATTTTAAATGAGCCTTGGCCCACAGGACATCACAGCGCTTCTGGACCAAGTTCACATATAGCTTCCTTTTTGCATGATAGAGTTTTAGTTGAAAAGCACAGAAACATGTGGTCACTCGGGACTCACACACACACTGATCTTACTGGTCTATATGAGGATTTATTACACACATATTGTAAAACTTCAGTTCCCTTATGAACTAAGTTTTCTTTCGTTTTTTTCACCCTGTAGCGGTTTAGATATGTTTTGTCCCATACTCAACGAATGAACCAAGCAAGAGTTAGAAAAAGAAAATAAAAAAACGAAAACTTACTCACAAAATCCAACTGTTTGATATATATATTTTTTTTTTCTCTTATTTGTTACTTATCATGTTTAAATGATAACATCAACAATTCAAAAAATACGCGCAATCATGTGCCTCGCGCCTACAGGGACGGAACCTGGCCCTCAGTTCAACGCCACAGAGTGCGCATCAAATGCAGAAACCCAACACAATCATGTGGTTTACTGCCATCAACATTATATCACAGTAAGATTATACAAAAACTCTTACCTGTGATTTAATGGTGGAACCTGTAGACTTCAGTCTAGCACGGTCTTCAAAACACGAGTAATAGGTCTCAGGTTACCGATGAATAAACATTGGACGAAGCCCCCAAATTGTAAAACTTCAGTTCCCTTATGAACTAAGTTTTCTTTCTGTGTTTTGGATCACTTCTAAATCAAATCAGAAACATAGGTTGGATGTTGTGAGCGAAGTCTTCTATGGATCCGGGAGAAACAAAAACATGACGCAGAGAGGCATCAGGCTTTTGAACTCATTTATTCTAAGACCAGCATGCCTTTATATATAGTACTAGAGAGTTTTGTATTACAGGAGGTTCACAAAATGACCAAATAAGTTACAGAAAACATAGCATGACAGGCACAGAATGAATGCATTCTTTCTCTACTTATAGCCAAGAGCCACCTGTCAAGTGACCTCTTCCTCTTATAGCAACGTAACCAGCGAGCTCTTTACCTTTTCTGTAGCTTTGTATTCCCTTATGCAGAAATTAAATCTAACACATATATTCTGACATGTTATTTCACTGACACAAGTTCAGCTGCAGTATTAATGTCATGAAGAGAAAAGAAGAGACTCTATGACATCTCACTGTTACAGATTCATCATACAGCTCAAAGCATTATGGGTAGAATCTCTCGTCTTTAATCTATTCTGATTCATCAACACTGATGAGTTTCACTGATGATCCAGATTCAAATCCTATCCCAGGATAGAGCGGCTGAGTGAATGTGGTCCGGACTGTGTGGATGAGGCTCATTTTGTTAGAGATGCTGTAGAAGGACAGAGTTCCTGCACTGCGATCCACAAACACTCCTATTCTACTGCTGATGGACTTTACAGAGAGAGCAGTCTGTATGTTATTATGCCAGAATATGTATCTGGAGGGAGAGCAGGACAAACTCCAGGACTGATCATTAGATCCAAACACACACTCATTACCCTGTCCTTTCCTACTGATGCTCTTATATGACACTGATATAAACACACGTCCACTGTACTCCAGCTCCCAGTAACAGCGATCACACACACTCTCTCTACACAAAACCTGACGATACGCATCAAATCTGTCTGGATGATCAGGATACGACCGATCTGTGTCAGTGACAGTAATAACTCTGTTGCTCTCAGACAAACGGAGGCGTTTATTCATTGTGTTCAGATCCAGAGTGAGCTGATGGGAATCTGATGGAGATAAAACACATCAGAATCAGGAATTATAAATCCGTTTGATCTTTTCATGTAGCTGAACTGTTCATGTTCAGTGTATCATCAGTGTCTCAGAACAGATGACCAGATATCCTGTGCAAATCATCATTAACATCATCAATTATAAAACTCTTCTTTCACCTTCTACAGAAGAACATGAACACACTCAGTGAGTTTTCTGCTTGTTTTCTTACTGACTTACATCGTTTGATGTCCTTCCTGGTCCTGGGAACAATGCAGGTGAATGTGACTGTGGAAATCAACAGACATGAACACTGTGATTCTCATGATCCTGCATCCATTCCTAAGACATTTCTAATATGATGTTCTCCATGATATGAGATGATGGTGGACTGGTTTCTGAGAGCAGATGAATCTCCAGGACTTTACCTCTGTCTGGGATCTTCTTTTGCTCCTCTTTAAATAAATCCTCCAGTTTGTCTCTCAGCTGATCGAAAGATTCTCTCAGATCATCAGAAGAGATGAGAGAACTGAAGGGATTGTCATTTACATCTGTAGATTCAGGAGGTGCTGAGAGAGACTGGAAACTCTACAGAAATAGAAATCAAATCTCATCAGCTCCACACTTCACCAACATCAGATTTGACTAATCTTTAGTAACCCAACTCAATCCAGGACTTTCACAGCATCAGCTTCATTCATCTCATATTCATTATATCACATTAGAGCTACAGATTCTAGTATTTTCCACTTCCACTAACAGCTCAAAACACATCAGTGGAGTCTCAGTTTTGGGTTGAGTAGATGTGCTCAGGAAAAGCAGCTCAATGGGTACATTTAGACCATTATTTATAACGCTAGAGTGTATTCACACCAGGAAAGTCCGCTAGTTCTCTTGCTTTAGTCTGGACCGAATACAATTATTATTATTTTTGTTTTTGTTTGGTGTAGTTTGCTTTTACACTGCCCTTTTTTCAAGTGAACCAGAAATTGTAAAACAAAACAACACGTGCTAAGGTCATCCATTCATTGGTTCATCCATTCAACCGTATCAGAGATCATTTGGAAGCGGATGAGACCACCTCTTCAAATGTCTCTCGGTTCGGTTGTTTGGTTCGCACTCAAGTGTGATTACTGTATTCACACCTGCCCAAAAGATTCGTACCAAAGGGGGAAACGAACTTGAGTTTGATTCAATTAAACCAAACAAGACAGGTGTGAATACACGCTTAGAGTGGTTAGAGACATTGAATCTTCACAAAGACCCTTAATACACAATCAGGTTTGGCTGGGTTTCTTCACACTGAAACATTGCTAATATACAGCTTCTCTTCACGTTTGGGACCTTCACGATCAAATTCAGGCCAATAAAAATACATTTGATCAGGTTTGAGGATCATCTGAACCAATTTTGAAGAACGTTACTCAGAATCGGTACTATTGAGTCTACTGATTTTACCATGATGTAATGAATTAGAAGGAGAAATTCTGTTAAAAAAAAGTTGAGATGTAAGTGAAGTTTGCTCTAGTCGTGTTTGACAGCTAACAATATCTTCCAGAAGAAAGAGCTCAGATAAATGATTCCTGAGAGTCCACTATGATCCTGTTCTTCTAGATCGGTGTTACCTGCAGGAACTGGATGTGATCCTGTGTGTGTGAAAGCTGCTCCAGCTCAGCGTCTCTCCTCCTCAGATCATTGATCTCCTGCTCCAGTCGCTCCAGTCGTCCTTCAGCTCGACTCACTGCTTTCTTTTCCTGATCTCTGATCAGCCGTATCAATTTAGTTAAGATCCTCTCACTGTCCTCCACTGCTGTCTGTGCAGAGCGCTGTTAGGACACACAGTGATTCAGGCTTCAGTGAGTCTGAACTGAGACTGAGACAAACTTCTCTTCTTCTCCAGACTCACCTTATGAGACTCCACAACCTCTCTCAGCTGCTGAAGATCTTTCTCTCTCTCCTGGATTCTCTGCTGGAACGTCTTCTGCGTCTCCTTCAGCTGATTCTGCAGAACAAACAGATGAAAGTTAATGTCACAGAAAACTACTGCCACTAAACTATCATGTGAACAGATGGATCCAGTAAAAGTGGAGCTGATAACAAATGGCTGTAGGTTCAAAACTCCAGAAGGGATGATCAGTTACAATCATCGAAAAATTAATTATTATGAATATTAAATGCTTATTTCACATTGCAAGCCTAAGTATCATGAACGTTTAACTGACACAGACAGAGCTTCACACTGACAGTGTTTCGGTGTAATTAAGCTGCAGCTCTACACAGAAAATAAATAGACTTTGGATCACTACACTGAGTATTTATCACTAGTTTTAAATTCCTGTTTCTCTGTCCTCTGAGCTGCAGCTGATACAGTGTCGTGGCTTTTATGTTCATCCATCATACACAGCACACATATACAATTCTGGTCAGTGCGGCAGAAAACCTCAAGGAGCTTCTCATGTTTCTGGCAGATCATCTCCTGCAGTCGTCCAGTGGCTTCAGTCAAACTGTGTCTCTTTCCTTTAAACCAACTCTCATGTTCTTCAAGATGATTCTGACAGTAAGAGTTCAGACACATCAGACAGGACTTAACGGCTTTGTATTTTCTTCCAGTACAGACGTCACACTTCACATCTCCAGCTCCAGCATCACAGTCAGCAGGACGTTTCCTCTTCTTCGGACACTTGAACTCATCCTGAAAAACTCTGGATCTTGCCATTTTACTGCTTGAATACGGAGACACCAACACACTACAGCTCAACAACACTTCAGTTTCTCTTTCTCTGAGTTTCTCTTTCACTCAGTGTTTCCTGTTTGCTGGTTCTATGTTTGAGATACGCAGTGTTGTGGAGTAAATGTAACTACAGCAGCCTTCACGTCCTATCCTATTGGAATTATTGTAAATACAAGTTTCATAATCGGAAATTGGACGTGAACGGCTTCTCAAGTCATATTTACTACTGGGGATTTCAGAAATATTTTTTATACCTGAGTTTCCGAGTTGGGTGGGTCATAAACTTTAAACATGGTGGAGGGGACTACCATTGCTGCTATCAATGCTGTTCTCACAACAACTACATCCCTTTGTCTTGTCGCTAAAGTAGTGTATTTATAGGCTAGATATGAACGATCATTGGAAGCATGTTGTATGTTTTATAAGCAGTGAAATAAGCATGTATTTGACTGAAATTCCAGAATTGTCAGCAAACTGCATGTATAGCACTGTGAATGTTTATATGATTGTCAACCATTGGGATGAAACCTCTTTTTCTTTCCGACATTAAAGCACTTGAATACGACAAGGTCATAATCACGACTTCATAAGTGGGATAGCACATGAAGGCAGCATAATTACTGTACTTGAGTATCTTTTCGGATACTTTGTAGTTTTACTGAGTATCAAAGATATTAGCAACTTTTACTCTTTACTTCACTAAATTTTTTAATGACTATCTGTACACTTTACTCCACTACATTTGAAATGAGTGTTGCAGTTACACATTACATTTTGCATGGCACCTAGCTTTAATGCAGCAGTTTATTTCTGCTACAAAAGATGTGAAATCTCCAACTACATAGCACTGAAAGTACCCCTCACACCCAGCCCACTCTCTCTTCCAACTGTTGCCTTCTGGTCGGCGCTACAGAGCACTGACCACCAGAACAGCCAGGAACAAGAACAGCTTTTTCCCGCAGGCTATATTAAGCCTGAACAATTAAACTTTCATAATTATACATCATCCATCTGACATATTTTTTACACCGAATCCAAAATTAGTACACTTGTAAACAGTTTGTAAATAACATATCTGCACACTTATAACATATCTGTACATTTATTTATATTCCTGTATGTAGTACATTATTTAATTTTTGTTTTGTCTTATATTAGTGGTGTATCCCATCCCTATGTTATTCCTATGTATGTCTACACTATGTCAGGGTTCTGTCACTTCGGTCTAGTGTTATTCATGGTTTTGTGACAGAGCCCTGATACTCCCGTCATGTCTGGGTTTTCATGTGAGCACGCGGCTTCGGTTGTGCTCGAGCCATGCGCTCTCTCGTCTGCGTGCCTTGTTTCATGTTGGAGCGTGGTGTTCGGATCCCGGCACTCATGTCTTGAGTTTCGGTCACGTGACGGGGTTCGGACACTCGCGCTCCATTTTCTGTCATTGTGTGAGTGCGCGGTCTCGAATTCGCTCGACACCGCACACTCTTGTCCACGTGTGTTTTGTTGTGTTGCACGCAGTTCGTGTTTCTATCGGCTGTGTGCATTCGTGTTATATCTTGTGCTGTGTGGCACGCAGCTTGTATATTCATTGGCTGCGTGCTTTCATGTTGTCATGTCTTGTGTGAACACGTGGCTTATGAGTTTTCTCATTAGCTGCGTGTTCATGTCCTGTTTTGCACATGGCTGGTGATTTGTTTGCTGGCCATGTGCTTGTGTTTCTGTTTTGTGTGAGCACGTGGCTTCTGTCCTAGTTTTCTGTGTGCCATGTGCTCTCATGTCAATTTGTCTTGACCCCACCCATCTTGTTACCTGTTTATTGATTAATTTTCCCCAGCTGCTTTCCCTCGTTACCCTCCTCATTTGCTCCCTTTATTATCTCCTTGTGTTTGCAGTTCCGTGTGGGTTCGTTACCTGATGTTAGATGTCGCCTGTGTCCTGTCCAGCCTTGTCCTGTCCAGCCTTGTCCTGCCCTGTCCAGCCTTGTCCAGCCCTGTCCAGCCTTGTCCAGCCCTGCCTTGCCTGCTAGCTAGCCAGCCAGCCAGCCTGTCTGTTTTTCCCCTACGGGGTGGTTTTTGTTTTTGTTTTTTGTTATTAATAAAAAGCCAGTTATTCCTTCAGCAATTGGGTCCTCGTTGTCTTCCATCCCCGATACCTGACAGAACGAACCCACCATGAAGAGGACCCAGCGGAGGAAGGGCTTGCACCATCCACCACCAGCCTCCACACTATCCAGCCCCCTCTACGAGCGCATCCTCCAGTTCAGGGCCCTGAGCTGCCTCCGTCAGCAGGGTACTGACGTAAGGACGTTTGCCCAGAGGTTCAGCGACGCAGCAGAGGGGTTGGGGTTCAACCATGCGGCACTGAAGGACATGTTCAACAGTGTCCTCGATGAGCCCCTCAATTGGTGGAGGATGAGGGGGCTGGATCACCTTCTGTTTGGGGAGTTTGTGGGGTTCCTGGCTCGTTCCCCAGCGACGGAGGCTGGAGCACCTCCAGTGGCGGTCGAGGATGCCGCAGCGCCTCCACTGGTGGTCAATGGAGCGGCTGCACCCCCAGTGGAGGCCATCCAGGAGCTCGCTGTCAGCCAGGAGGCTGTTCCAGAGCCTGTTCCGGTCCAGGAGCCCACAGAGCCCGCTCCAGTGGAGGCCAAAGAAGCTGCAGCGTCCCCAGTGGTGTTGGATGAAGCTGCAGCGCCCCCATTTGTGGCCGATGGAGCTCCAGCGGGGGTAGTGTCAGGGTTCTGTCACTTCGGTCTAGTGTTATTCATGGTTTTGTGACAGAGCCCTGATACTCCCGTCATGTCCGGGTTTTCATGTGAGCGCGCGGCTTCGGTTGTGCTCGAGCCTCTCTCGTCTGCGTGCCTTGTTTCATGTTGGAGCATGGTGTTTGGATCCTGGTTCGGACACTCGCGCTCCATTTTCTGTCATTGTGTGAGTGCGCGGTCTCGAGTTCGCTCGGCACCGCACACTCTTGTCCACGTGTGTTTTGTTGTGTTGCACGCAGTTCGTGTTTCTATTGGCTGCGTGCATTCGTGTTATATCTTGTGCTGTGTTAGGCACACAACTTCTTCTTTGGCACTCAACGGAGGCGGTCGCATTTTTTCACTCCCTGTCCTCGCCCTTATTTTCCCTGCTTGCTCGCTTGTCTCGTCTCATCTATTGAGAGACTCTCTCTGCACTGCTCTCCAAACTGAAAGATTATGGATTTGATCAACTGGTCTCTCAACGCAATTGACACCATCTTCTCGCCAAGAAGCCTGGGTTCTGGGGAACATTACTGCCCTGACGGAACGTTCGCAGCTGGCTATACGATGGACGCGTGGGAGAGGTGGCGAATCGTATGTCTAGCGGCTCTTTCCGTGGAGGACATTGAAGATATCTACCTATTCTGAACCATGATAACAGGTATTTTGCTGATTGGATTAGGCTTTGCCCTGGGTTATCGAAGAATTCAGAAAACGGGAACAGTTGTCCAAAGCCTCACAAGGCTGCCCATCATGATTGATTGAAGCAGTGGGAAGAGTGGTCAGCATTGAGACTGAGACTATTAACCGCAATATGGATTCTATCATGGAAAAGCTCACGGCTTTGCAAAGGAAAATTGATATTGGAGACCAGAATGGACAAAGAGAATAGCTGTGGAATTGGAATGCGGTTACTCGCCCTAAGACAAAACAATCAATCTTATCTTTTTTGGCTCCCCTGAAACAGCACTGGCCTCGGCCAAGGTCGCTGCTGGAAAATAACCCTGGGAAGAGCGCTGCAGTGAGACGCTCTTGCTTCCTCACCCATTCTACAGACATTGATTATAAACTACTACACACACACACACATATGCACTCACTTCCCCTCCCCCGATCCCTCGCCTCCGTCGCTTTGAACTGCCAGCCTGACAGGCGGGTCTGTGGCCAGCGCCGAGAATGGCTGCGGGACCGGATGGCTGCCTGCTGGAGCTGGATTACTTCCCCTGTTGCAAGTCGTGTGTCTATGGTTTATGTGCTTTTTGTTGCTGAGGTGTTTTTTTCCTGTTCTCACACTGTACTCCCCAAGGAGCATTGTCTGGGGGTTATTTTTTTTTCTCCTCACCTTCCTCATGTTATGCTGTATTTTTCTTCTATTCCCTGTCTTCCTGTCCTGTCTACCCCCTTGTCATATATGTATGTTGTGTATGTATGGACAGGTTGATGGCTAATTTCACTGGTACTTGTGACTAGTGACAATAAAGGGCTACTACTACTACTACATTGATGGTGGGGCCTGAAACCTGACTGAAATTCTTCACAGAGATAAAAAACAATTTGCAACAAGGAGTACAATTGAGCAGACACAACTTTTTCTAAAATGTTTGACTTAAACGGAAGATTTGAAATGGGTCTGTAATTTGCCAGTTCACTGGGATCTAGTTGTGGTTTCTTAAAAAGAGGCTTAATAACCACCAGCTTGAAGGGTTTTGGGACGTGACCTAAAGATAACGATGAGTTCATAATATTGAGAAGCGGTTCTTCTGCTACAGGTGACAACTCTCTCAATAATTTAGTGGGTACAGGATCTAATAGGAATGTTGTTGGTTTAGATGCAGTGATAAGTTTATTTAGCTCTTTCTCTCCTATAGTTGTAAAGCACTGCAGTTTTCCTTTGGGTACGATGAATGAAACTGAAGTACTTGTGCATGTTTTGGAAGGCACTATGAATGCTGAAAGGTACAGTATATGCTCAACATATGCTCCCCTCCAGATGACGTCTATTTCAGGGAAGGCCTTGTGTATTTCAGCAGGACGATGCAAAACCACATACTGCAGCTATTACAACAGCATGGCTTCGTAGTAGAAGAGTCCGGATGCTGAATTTGCCTGCCTGCAATCCAGATCTTTCACCTATAGAGAACATTTGGTGCATCATGAAATGAAAAATATGTCAAAGACGAACTCAAACTCTTCAGCAGCTGGAAACCTGTATCAGGCAATAATGGGACCAAATTCCAACACTCCATAAACTCTTACCCTCGATGCCCAGATGTCTTCAAACTGTTTTGAAAAGAAGAGGAGATGTTACACCATGGTAAACCCGTCCCAACTATTTTGAGACCCATAACAGGCATTACATTTGAAATGAGCTCATTTTGTTCATAAAATTGTACAATATCTCAGGTTAAACATTTGTTATGTTATCTGTGTTCTATTGTGAATAAAATATTGGCTCGTGTGATTTTTAAAATCTTTTAGTTTTCATTTTATTAAAGTTTAAATAAACGTCCCAACATTTCCGGAATTCAGGTTGTAGTCTGGGGTACTTTTCCCAACAGCATCGTTAGCCAACTTTGGTCGCAAGTTCCATCATTAAACAGAGTTCAACGAATCTGTGTTCCCCGAAACCATAACTCAAACGAACATTTGTAAACAGAGTTGCAAACTTACGTGGTTACTGTGGTTAGAAGCATAGTTTCTTGTTAGTAGGTCATACGGGCTTAAATAAATTATGCTCTTGGGCCAAAAATGCAGGCTGACATGCAGTACAATCTATATCTTCAATTCTATCTAATATAAATGCATTTTAATCTAGATATTTTTTCTTGTTCTCAATAACTGAAACTCGTGATACATGGGGTGGGAATCACCTAACAACATGCTCTGGGCTTTACCCAAAACTTGTCTATGATATAACTGGGCCATAGTCATCTGCTTCCTCCCTGTTATTTTACTTCCCTGGTTTACAATCCTCTCAAGACCATTCTTGTTTTCCACATGAAGAGAATTAAACCAGCACAACAGTGACTTAATATAGGATCAGTAGAACATTCATATCAATGCTTTATCCAGATTAAATGACCTTAGTTTCCGCAAGCAATACAATCTTGTTTGCTCTTCCGATCGTGTTTCTTGAGTTTTCTGTGTTTGTCTGAGTTTCTTCTCTGTGATCTGTGTTTATAATCACTCGTGACCGCATTACAGGAAGTGTGGCAGAGGAACATAATCTCGTTCACTGCAATAACCGTGGCGCAGCCACGCTTCACTGCAGCATGAACGTCTGCATTTATCAAGAGAACAGAGATTATATAGAGCTATATTTAAGTTTTCATGTTTGCTGTGCTAATTTATATTGATGTGACCTTTGATCAATATATTTTGATTTTTTATTTACAATTGTACCTCTAGACAGTTATCTATGGCTATTGGCATATTTTATTAATAGAGATGTCTGATTTAGTTTATAGTCTCAAGCATTCAGAAATTAAGCAGTTTTACGATAAAACCATGGCTAATTTTTGTAAGGGTTGTGATGTCCATGTGGTTTTTGGTGAAATAATTATAGAGGCTGTGTCATCTATTGCATAAAGGTGGCCAAAAACATCTCAGGTTACGTATGTAACCATGGTTCCCCGAGTGGGGAACGAGACACTGCGTCCCCTAGGGGTCGCTATGGGGAACGCCGTCAGCGTGACCCGTGTCTGAAGCATACATACAAAAACACAACCTGTTGGCCGGCGACAGCCTATGACTTTACTACAGGCGCGAAGTGCACCACAGTACAAAGTGCACCGGGAGAATAAATTCTCCACTTCTTCATCTGAAGCTTGTGTCCGAAGCATGGCACACAGCCTAGGTGACTCGGGGAACCATGGTTACATATGTAACCTGAGACGTTCCCCTTCATGGGAACTTCGAACTGCGTCAAACTAAGCGATACACCCAAGCCACCATGCTGAGGGGAGCGCAAGCCAATTTCATGCAAAAGGCGAGCACTAAGCCAACTGTCAGTGTGCAGGATATATATAACTGAAATATAACAGTTTTGGTTTGTTGGTCCATGAAATTTTATAATGTAAAAAAATCGTAATGTGTTCTTGTTTGTCACGATGGTCAGATTTAACAGGGAACGGCATAAGTGTTACTTTGTGCCCCTTTTCAGAAAATCAAAGCATTTCAAAATAAAGGTCCTGCTTTTTGTGATCTTCCCCATTCACTTTCAATGGCCAGCCATTTTTGACAAGTGTGACTTTGTGCAATTTTGTACAAAATAAAAGCATTTGAAAGCAAACCTCCTGATTAAATATTAAAGCACACTAGTGTGATAAACAGTGCAAATTTTCATAATTTTTTAACTCATATTGTGAATATTATTAATAAAAAATGCATTTTTTCACTCAAAAAACGAGGTACCTACTCTCAGATAAATGAAGGTGAAATAAAACCCACAAAAAATCACGAAATTTTTTACAAAATTAATGAGAAGTACTTATACCCCATGTGAACAAAGTCAGTAAATTTGAGTCCAATGCGATGACGTTAACTAGTATTTTCGGGAAAAAGAACATATTTTTCGGGTCAATTTGACCCGAACACAACCAGAGGGTTAAACAAGGATTTGATCATCCTGTAAGTGTAACAGCAGCAATTACCTGGGGCAAGTTCAGGCTCACACCGATGCCCAATGTTTTGCTATGGTTTCCGGGTTGAACGACATGTTTCCTGGAAACGGTGTGCAACAGGGTTTGAGATACGTTTTCTCTTGTTTGGTGGGTGTGTCAAAAATGTCAGCCCAATCAGCAGCCACGTGTACATAAACCACGCACAATGGGTCCAAGGGAAGTCATTTAATATGTGTCTGCAGCAGCTCGGTGTGCACAACAATTGAAGATATTACAAGACATGTTTGTCGTAAGAGTTTTATAGTAACATAGCGTATCAACATGATGATGATGATGATGATGATGATGATGATGAATTTGTAAGTAAATGTAATTAACATCAAAATAAATTCACAACAGCAAGTATATTGTTTTCACATGTTTATTTACATTAAAGGCAAAATAACTGAAATAATAAGAGCACAAGTATAGATCTGGAACTTCTTTAAGTATGTCTAAATTATGTCTTGACTCCAAGATGGCGCCGAGAATGGCAACCATGTTGCAAGCTCCGGGAAAACTTTGCAGTTTTTCGTATGTTTCAATTTTTTTTTTTTTTTTTTTTTTTTTCGTGTTAGATGTTGTTAGTATAACTGACTACGATAGAGACACACTTTTAAACATTGGTTCCTCTGTCGCGCAATGCAAACCGGACTTTGAGTTCTTGAATGCCGGTGGATTGTTCACAGACACGGCATCAGAGCCCTTTGTCTGGGTTGTGCAATCAAGCAAACGCCGCCGACGCCGAAAAAGAGGGAAGAGGGCTGGCGTTCTCGTCAGACTGAGACGCCGTGCTTTCCGACCCCCTCTCCCAACAATTTTGCTGTCTAACGTTCAGTCACTGGATAACAACCACACTGGATATCAACGCACCACCATTTCCATTTAATTAACGAGTTTGTTTGCCCATATAATCAATAGGAAATAGAGTAAACTTATTTGGCTTGCTGTCCTCTGATGAGGGGCTCGATGAAGGAGCTTCGGCTCGAGCTCTGATACACCCCCCAGGGACTTGATATAAGGTGAATACAAAGGGCAAGGTACCTAAGAAGAAGGTGGAGATTGAGGAGGTGGGGGGATGCTGAAACAGCTGGGACTGTAGAGAGGTAATATAACGCCACACCAGCAGAGGGAGCCCTTGCCCAAGTACTGACTGTTACCGCTCCCTCTGCTTCCTCTATGGTGACTTCCTGTTTGGCAGCCATATAAAGAGGGCCATGCCAAACAGGCCTGGGCGAAGTCTTGTTCCACGGTTATTGGACACTATTGAGCGTTTTCATTGTCTTGTCTTGTTTTGCCTTGCCTGTGTTTTGGACTCTGGACTGTTCTCGTTTGATGATTGTTTGCCGCCTGCCTTGACCATTGCCTGTGTTTTTGTTTACTCTTTTGCCTTGCCCTGGATATTGTTGTTTGCTGGTGTTCGACCCTGCCTGCCTCCTGGATTGACCACGATCTGTACAATAAAGCTTATAATTGGATCTTATCCCCGTTTTCACGCTCCAGTCCTCATTACAGCCGATGAGGAGACCATTACAATAATCCACCCTGCTGGTGATAAAGGCATGAACACGTTTCTCCAAGTCTTGACTGGAAACAAAAAATCTAATTCTTGCAAAGATTTTGAGGTGATAGTATGCAGATTTAGTTACTGCTTTGACATGACTACTAAAACTAAGGTCTGTCTCCAGAATCACCCAAAAAGTTTTTGACTTGATTTTTAGTTGATTGACCCCTAGAGTCAAGGTATGCATTCACCTTGAGAACTTCATCTTTGTTTCTAAATGCAATGACTTCAGTTTTCTCCTTGTTTAACTGAAGAAAGTTCTGGCACATCAAACTGTTAATTTCATCAATGCATTGGCAAGGTTCAAGGTTTCTTTATTTGTCACATAATAAATTATACAGGGTATAATTAGAAGTGAAATGTAATGGTTCTCTGCATTTAACCCATCCTAAGCGCATACGCACCTGGAAGCCATCGTACGGCGCCCGGGGAGCAGTTAGGGGTTCGGTGCCTTGCTCAAGGGCACTTCAGTCGTGGTATTGAACTCAATTCCGGCCAGCCCGAGACTCGAACCCGCAAACTTTACAAGCCCGACTCTCTAACCATTAGGCCACGACTGCCCCTAAGAGGCAGAGGGAGTCAATGGGGTTATAGTCATTTGTAGATAAGGCTAGGTAAATCTGGGTATCATCAGCATAGCTGTGCGCAATCTTGATAACACAATGTTAAGCAAATATAGACCAATATATAATAATCTTCCTTTCATAGGTAAGATTATTGAAAAGGTAGTTTTTAAATCAGCTAAACAACTACTTGAACTCAAATTAATTCCTGGACAATTTTCAATCTGGTTTCTGACCGCATCACAGCATAGAGACCGCGCTTATTAAGATAATAAATGATATTCGCTTCAATTCTGATTCTGGCAAAAATATCAGTGCAGGTACTACTAGATCTTAGTGCTGCGTTTGACACTGTCGATCATAACATACTTCTAGAGAGACTGGAAAACTGGATCGGGCTTTCTGGGATGGTACTCAAATGGTTCAGGTCATATTTAGAAGGGAGAGGTTATTTTGTGAGTATAGGAGAGCATAAGTCTAAGTGGGCATTGTTGTAAACTCGGTTCTTCTAAAGTGTAGAAAACTCAGAAGAGAAGACCAGGAGACTTCGGATTCGATCGTAGGATTCTTTATTGAGAAACCCCAAGCTGATGGTAGCTGCAGTCATCGAAATCTCATCTTAAGTCATTTTTACAGGGTATCTTTATAGGCAGAATTGGAGGAGGGACTTTTGGAGGTTGAGACAAAACATCAAAGAAAGCAAACCTCTGAGGGAGGCGTTAGTTGGTTACGGGAAACTTCCCGTGGTCCAATAAACCTAACGAATCCACGTCTGGCCAGGACAAAACCTATTTGCAGATCAAAGGTTGAATCTCTCAGTAGTCTGACTCATTGATCTTACCATTATCATAGGGACAAAAGGCCCAGCTGTCTCAAGCTCAAATGGTCAGGAAGCGATCTCAAACACCTGAATTTCCTGACACTTTCTTATTCAGGAAGTGTATCTAAATTAAACATAGAATAAAATTTGTAATCCTTCAGCATCCATGACATGCGAAGTCTCACAAGGCTCAATTCTTGCACCGCTCCTGTTTTGCCTGGATATGCTCCTACTAAGTCAAACACAACACAAGAGAATATACATAAATATAGGTAAACAATAATAAGAAAAAATTGAGAAAAATAAAATGTGCAATAAAATAAAATGTGCAGGACAGTATACTGTGGACTTAATAAATAATAGTATAAGCAGGGATGTGCAAGAGGAATGTGCAAACAGGTTGTACAGGGTATATACATAGCAGCAATACGGATGATGGTGAATAATGAATATCATACTCTTTATTAAATTGAGTCATGTTGATGTTATTAGACCGAGTTTGAGTTCAGCTGCCAGCCAAACCATCAGAAGTTCTGCAGGTATTGTGAGGAAACAAGCGAGGACAACAGTGAAAATCACTGTAAGATCATGGAAATAAATATTATGTTCCAGGCTGTGCAGGGGATGTAATGTGCTGGGATGGGTTGGTGTCTGTATTCAGAAAGGCACAGAAAGTAAATAACGCGAGCCACTAAGGGACATGGTTTGCTGCTAGCAGTAGCCTGTTACATTGCAGTACTTACCTGGCGGATGATGGCGAATTATTTACAGATCCTGAGCACTGCTCACAAGTGTAACGGATGTATGCCAGTAAAGGCTGTGTGTAAACCTCAGCAACTGACGCTGGAGGCTGTAGCCTTTAGCCTCCTTGGTAGAGCGCCCTCCACCCGCACCGGCATCCCGGGTTCGAGACCTGCTCGGTGTGATGGTGCGGACCAGGGGGGGTTACAATACTACATTAAATATATTTTTAACTGACATGTTCATGGTACTTTCCTTTAAAATGTTCTTTCAAACATGAACAGTACAGGTATTCAAACACTTTGAACTTTTCAAACAGGTATTCAAACACTCAGTGTTTCTTTTAGGTTTCAGAGAACTCATAACAGTTGAATTTAGACAAATAATCATTATATAGATGCATTTTATATACTCACATAATGTTAACATGACTTAATGAACTGTTACAATCAATTCGATGTACACATTTTAACTGATAAACTCTTCGGGATGCCATCTGCATTTTTTAAATACAGGAAAGTATATGAAACTTAATAAACTATTTAACTTTTAGGACACATATTTGTAACTGAAACCGTTTTTTTCTGTCATTTATCACAAATGTTATATCTGTATTTCGCTCAAATACATTACATCGCAGTCATTGACTTCGAGAACACGTTGTCTCCATCATTAGCATGGAGTGTGTGATTAGCACACGCTGAACTCAAAACAAACTTTTGAATATCCAGAACCAACAACTTTTTCTGCCCCTCCCCAAACAGGGGAACACTTCCCAGGGAAAACCAATCAAGCAATCAGTGAATCATTCAAGGCTGAGCAGGGAACATTAATCGTCACAGATAAGACCCTATAAAGTGCATTCAAGAGATACATTCACTTCTTTTAAGTTCAGTGTTACTCTAACTTAATTTAGTTATTTATTATTATTATATTATACATTATAAAATATACTTGGAATAATAAGAATACATTTTACATAAGTATTTTAAAATACATTTTACACAATAATAAGAATACATTTGTATATACACACAAGAATACACACAATCATGTGACTGGCCACTTGAGCAGCGCATTACCGGGATCGTAGAATCACAGAATTCACTCCTCCACTGTTAATAAATCGCCATCCGAATCCATGAGTTTTATCACTGAGGTGATATGTAAATTATTTTTTACAGACGTCCATATGAGAAACAATTATCATCTGAATTGGGCTCATGGCACCTTTAATAAAGCATACTACTGGGGGAAAAAAATCTGAATTTTTGTCTTGTGACTCTTTTAACAAAAACAACAATAAAAACAAAAGCAGCAGCAACAATAATAATAACAACAAGAAGAAGAATAAGAAGAATAAGAGCAAACTTTTTGGTCATAACATGTTCAGTGGCCCTTGGCTTGGTATTGTTGGCAGAATTTGGCCCTCTGTGAAAACTAATTGAGGAACCCTGCTCTTTAATTCTCACTGTTACTGATTCATCGTGCAGCTCAAAGCATTATTGGTAGAATCGCTCGTCAGTCTATTCTGATTCACCAACACAGTTTCACTGATGATTCATTATTAACCCAAAACCCAGGATAGACCGGCTGAGTGAATGTGGTCTGGACTGTGTGGATGAGGCTCATTGTGTCAGAGATGCTGTAGAAGGACAGAGTTCCTGCACCGTGATCCAGAAACACTCCTATTCTACTGCTGATGGACTCTACAGGGAGATCAGTCTCTATGTTATTGTATATGAATGATAATCTGTAGGGAGAGCAGAACAAACTCCAGGACTGATCATTATATCCAAACCGACACTCTTTACCCTGTCCTTTCCTCCTGATGCTCTCATATGACACTGATATACGCACACCATTATCTCCACTCCACTCCAGCTCCCAGTAACAGCATCCACTCACACTCTCTCTACACAACACTTGAGGATACACGTCAAATCTGTCTGGATGATCAGGACACGACTGGACTGTTTTAGTGGCAGTAATCACTCTGTTGCTCTCAGACAGACGGAGGTGTTTATTCACTGTGTTCAGATCCAGAGTGAGCTGATGGGAATCTGATGGAGATAAAACACATCAGAATCAGGAATTATGAATATGTTTGATCTTTTCATGTAGCTGAACTCTTCATGTTCAGTGTATCATCAGTGTCTCAGTACAGATGAACAGATATCCTGCAAATCATCATTTACATCATTTATAAAACTCTTTTTTCACCTTCTACAGAAGAACATGAACACACTCAGTGAGTTTACTAACTTACTTTGTAGGAAGTCGTTGCTGGTTCTGGGAACAATGTTGGTGAACGTGACTGTGGAAATCAACAGACATGAACAGTGTGATTCTCATGATGCTGCATCCATTCCTAAGACATTTCTAATATGATGTTCTCCATGATATGAGATGATGATGGACTCGTTTCTGAGAACAGATGAATCTCCAGGACTTTACCTCTGTCTGAGATCTTCTTGAGCTCCTCTTTGAAGAAATCCTCCAGTATGTTTCTCAGCTGACGGACAGATTCTCTCATGTCATCAAAAGAGACGAGAGAACTGAAGGGATCGTCATTTACGTCTGTAGATTCAGAAGGTGCTGAGAGAGACTGGAAACTCTACAGAAAACAGAAATCAAAACTCATCAGCTCCACACTTCACCCAATAACCTGCACCAACATCAGATTTGACTGATCTTTAGTTACTCAGCTCAATCCAGCACTTTCACAGCATCAGCTTCATTCATCTCATATTCATTATATCACATTAGAGCTACAGATTATAGTATTTGCCACTTACAGTATATTATCAGTTTTGAGGATGAATACAATTTTGATGAACGTTACTCAGAATCAGTACTATCAAATTCACTGATTTCAACATAATGTAATGAATCAGAAGAAAAAATGTGGTAAAAAGTTTAGAACTGTTGGTGGCACTAGTGCTATTTGACAGCTGAATATATCTTCCAGAAGAAAGAGCTCAGATAAATTATTCCTAAGAGATTTCCAGAGCTGAAAGCCATTTGTAAGCAGCGTCTCTTTCAAAAGAAGATGATAAGACGATAGTCTGACTGATGATTATATAATATAACATTACTCATGAAATGTTTCTCTGTGAGTCTCCTGTCACAGCAGGATCTGCTCAAGTCCACTATGAACCTGTTCTTCTAGATCTGTGTTACCTGCAGGAACTGGATGTGATCCTGTGTGTGTGAAAGCTGCTCCAGCTCAGCGTCTCTCCTCCTCAGATCATTGATCTCCTGCTCCAGTCGCTCCAGTCGTCCTTCAGCTCGATTCACTGCAGCTTTTTGCTGATCTCTGATCAGCCGTATCAATTTAGTTAAGATCCTCTCACTGTCCTCCACTGCTGTCTGTGCAGAGCGCTGTTAGGACACACAGTGATTCAGGCTTCAGTGAGTCTGAACTGAGATGAGACAAACTTCTCTTCTCCAGACTCACCTTCTGAGACTCCACAGCCTCTCTCAGCTTCTGAAGATCTTTCTCTCTCTCCTGGATTCTCTGCTGGAACGTCTTCTGTGTCTCATTCAGCTCTTGCTGGAGGACAAATAGAAGATTGTAAATGTCTCAGAAGTGAAAAGATTTCACATGATTTGAACACTTTTGAAGAATTGTGTTCTGCTGATGAGTGTTGTGTCTCCATCTGTGTCTGTGTGAATGTTTTCCTTTCTCCTAGCCAGGTGTGCCCTGGGGTCGTGAGATCCTAACAAACCAATTAAAAAATATATTTGTACTACTTCCTCTCTCTCACTGCCAAATATTGTTTGCGAATATCGCTATGTTTGTGATAGCAATGTTACGGAGCCCTCTCCTAGTTTTGTGTTAAGTTCCTAGGTCTAGTGTTACGTCCCTTTTGTTTTATTTATCTGTGTTGTCTTTGTTTGGGAGGTGTTTGTGTGTGTTTCTGTGCAGGAGGATGTATGATTGGTTCCTGCAGTCCAATTGGTGCCACACCCTGCCTGGTCAGCTGACTCCTGGATGCCTATAAGAGACTTCATCATCACTTCCTGCTTTAGCTTTGTGCTCGCTCGCTGTTTGCTCTGCTAGTTAGTTACATGTATTAGTAAGCCTGAGAATCTGTGTGTGTTTGCTCGTGAGAGAGATCAATTGTTGTTTGCTTTGCCAAATTTGTTGTACTGTTGACTACCGCCTGTTCTCTGACCTAGATTCTGTATTGTCCCTGTTTGGACTTGTCTGCTAATAACTGTAAATAATTGTATATAATAACCTTTTGGGGAGGTAGGAAGACCGACGCCATTTTTGTTGGATTTTCTTTGTTGATTGTTTTTGGATAGGGAGTTAGGTAAGTAATCTGTATTTTGTTTTATTTTTGTTTTGTGAATTAGGGAATTTAGGGGGATACAAGTTGTTGGCTTTTGTTTGTTATTTTAGCCTTGTCGGCTCCTGAAGCTGAATGTACAGTTGAAATATTGTTCTCATTAAAATACTGATAATTTGTTTTTCAAAACTCCACTGTGTTCTCGTACTCCTTTCATGTTGCTACTTTACCCCTAGATGGGGTGTAACATACAATTGGGGGCTCGTCCTATTTTTGTTTCTCAGATGAAACCGCAAACCTTTTCGTCAGTGAAACAAGGTAATGTAAGCATTATTCAGCTGATTGTTTGCCTGGGTTTTTTACTTTGTGTGGGAGGAAATATAGAGTTTGGCATGACATCAAAATTTGAGCTTGATCAATTTGTGATCGCACCAACAGAGGAGCAATTTGAAAGATGTCATAAGCATGATTTGTTGGTGTTCGCTTTTTTTAATAATATAGCCGTACCTCGACGTGCGTTAAAAAGGGAGATAAAGGAGACACTGCACAAAGAGCTTGTGAAGCAAAAGGTCTTCCCTGGTGTCACTGTGGTTAAGGGTGTTAAGGCAACTACTGGGTTAAGGCAACTACTGGGTTAAGGCAACTACTGCTTCATCTGACGATTTGGAGGCTGCGGAGGCAGAATTCGAATCTGAAGATGCTACTCGCATGGATCCCGTTAATCCTTCGCCAAAAGACCCATTGTTGGCAGTCCGGTTGAATGGAATTATGCCGACAACAATACCAGAATCAGCTCTTGCAGGTCCGAGAAGTTGAGCTTGAGACACAACGAGACATCCGGCTGAAAGAGCTGGAGATTGAACTAAAGACCGGCGGGCTCGGCGTTCACCTTCTCCAGTGTCACGGGGAAATACTCCAGTGCAGACTCCAGTAAATGCCGCCTCTCCTCTCCCTGCAGCGTCACAATCTGTACGGGTAAGTTCCTCTGAATTTGATATTAGTAAACAAATCTCGTTAGTTCCGTCATTCAGAGAAAGTGAAGTTGACACGTCCTTCACTGTTTTCGAATGCATCGCAACCACATTATATTGGCCTAAGTATTTTTGGCCTTTGCTTTTGCAGTGCAAATTATTAGGAGAAGCACAGGAAGTGTGCTCCGCTCTAACGTTAGAACAAAGTTTGGACTATGATGCAATTAAAGCGGCAGTATTACGTGCGTATGAGCTTGTTCCAGAGGCTTATTGTCAGAAATTCAGAAGACGTGTGTCAAACAGTCAAACATTCGTTGAATTTGCTCGTGAGAAGACTACTACTACAAATGGTGTGATGTTAGTAAAGTTACGACTTTTGATCATCTAAAGGAGTTAATCTTGAAAAATTGCATTTCTGAAAAGATTGTTGTCTACTTGAATGAACAGAAAGTTTTCTTTCTTGCTGATGCTGCTGTCTTTACAGACGAGTTTGTGCTCACCCATAAGGTTGTTTTTTCATCACCCCGTTCTTCACCACGCACCTCTGCAGATCGTTCTTATAATTCTAAGCGTACGCCAGTTACACAAAAATATGATCAATTACTTGACAACCCTTTGGCAGCCAGAGAATGTTTCTATTGTCATGAAAAAGGGATTTTGATTGCTGTTTGACCAGCACTACAGCGTAAAAGTCAGCGGAAAGCTCAAAAAACATTTAAAAGTCTAGCTTTTATTCATGTACCCTCTACTGAGACTTTAAACTCTGTTGACCCTACATTTTAACCGATTGTTTGTGTTGGTGCTGTTGCATTGTCTAGCTCTGATTCGGAGTTTAAAACCTGTGCGCATCCTGCGGGATACGGGTGCTGCGCAGTCGTTAATTATAGCAAGTACACTACCGTTCTCTCATCACTCCAGTTGTGACTCCGATGTGTTGATTCAAGGAATTTAGTTATAGTAAGGGTTCCTTTACACACCATTTATTTGCATCCTATCATTGTGACGGGTGTAGTAAAAGTTGCTGTACGTTCTCAATTGACAGTGAAAGGGATTTCCCTTATTCTTGGAGACGATCTTGTTGGAAGAAAGGTTAATTATCTGCCAGAAGTTAATGTGTACCATGTGCATCTGAAGATGATGTGTTAGTGCGGGACTTTCCCAATGTATTTCAATCATGCGTTGTTATTCGAGCACAATCCCGTAAGTTCGAGGAGGAGGTTGATCTTTCTAACTCATTTATGGGTTCAGTAATGCCAGAGACAAAGACTGAAGTTGAAAATAGTTCTACAGATGTGATTGTTCAGCCTAGCTTTGACTTTCCTTTCAGTAAACCACAATTAATCAGTGCTCAAAATTCTATTGAAACACTGTTAAGCTGTATATCCTCTGTGATAGAGAAGTCTGATTTGCCTAAATATGCAATAGCATATTTTCTAGATGATGGTGTACTCATGCGAAAGTGGAGTCCCGAGAAAGTAAAACATGACTGGAATTCAGTTTTTCAAGTTGTTGTTCCACAGCCCTACCGTGGTTATGTACTAAATCTAGCCCATGACCACAAACTTTCAGGACACCTAGTCAGGAAGTCATCATAACCTTTTGAAACATTTATTTTGGCCAGGAATGAAATCTTCTTTGTCACAGTATTGCCATTCGTGTCATTCTTGTCAAGTTGCAGGAAAGCCTAATCAGGTTGTGTCCCCAGCACCTTTAAAGCCAGTTCCTGTGTTAAATGAACCATTTGAAAAACTTGTGATCGACTGTGTAGGACCGTTGCCCAAGACTAAATCGGGACATGTGTATTTGTTGACTATGATGTGCTCTGCTACCAGGTTTCCTGAAGCTGTTCTATTACGTTCTTTGAAGTCCCCTAACATTGTGAAAGCCCTTGTGAAATTTTGCACCACTTTTGGTCTACCAAAGGTTATTCAATCTGATCAAGGAACAAATTTCACTTTGTGTGTATTTTGTAAAGCTATGAACGAACTGAACATCACCCATACTTTGTCTAGTGCTTATCATCCTCAATCTCAAGGTGTTATTGAACGATTCCACCAAACCTTAAAGACTATAATTTGTACTTATTGTGTAGAACATCAGAAGGATTGGGATGAGCAGTTACCACTTTTATTGTTTGCGATTCGGAACACAGTGCAAGAGTCCTTGGGGTTAAGTCCAGCTGAATTAGTCTTCGGTCCCTCCCTTCGTGGTCCATTTAAAGTTGCTTCAAGAGCATCTCCTTGCTAAGGGCCCCTCTTCTAAGTCCCCCACCCCTGTGCTAGATTACGTCATTTCATTTCGTGAAAGGTTGCATTCTGCATGGAAGCTAGCTCGTCAGTCTTTAGTCTCACCACAGTCCAAAATTAAGGATAATTATGACAAAGTCTGTCAAGCGTTCATTTAAGGTTGGCGATAAAGTGCTTGTGTTATTGCCTTTGCCGGGTTCCTCACTGCAAGCAAAGTTTGCAGGCCCATATGAAATAGAGGAGAAATGAAGTGATACAGACTATGTTGTACAAACTCCTGAGAGGCACCGAAAGTCCCGTGTTTGCCACATAAACATGTTAAAGTCATATGTTTCCCGCTTAGACTCTGAAATGTCTAGATCTGCTCTAACAGCTTCTCCCTCTGTAGCAGTTTCTGTTGAAGTTGTTTTGTCTGTTGATCCTCCATGTGTGGATGATCTTAGTTTGGGCAGTGCTGCCATATCTAGTGCTCGCTTAAAAAATTCAGAAACCCTTGTAACTTTAAGTTCAAAACTCTCCCATTTGTCTGAGTCATCACGGAATGAGTTGTTACAGTTAATTGAAAGATTTATCACTTTTTTCTGCTGTGCTTACTGTAACTTCTGTGTTAAAGCATGATATTGATGTAGCTGATCATCGTCCAATCAAACTGAATGCTTATCATGTTAACCCTGTCAAACGTGAGATAATGAAACAAGAAACTGACTACCTTGTAAAGCATGGTTTAGCTGTTCCTAGCTTAGTCCATGGTGCTCACCCTGCTTGTTGGTCCCTAAACCTGATGGGTCCTCACGTTTCTGTACCGACTACCGAAAAGTTTATCAAGTCACCAAAGCAGATTCCTATCCGCTCCCACGGATAGAAGATTGTGTTGACAGAATTGGAAGATCTAAGTTTGTAACCAAATTAGATTTACTCAAGGGTTATTGGCAAATGCCACTTACAGAACGTGCCTCAGAAATTTCAGCATTTGCTACTCCAGATGTTTTCTTACAATATATGGTGTTAGCTTTTGGCCTTCGAAATGCTCCAGCAACGTTTCAACGTTTGATGTGTAAAGTAATGTCCAATGTGAAAATTTTTGAAGCCTATCTTGACGATGTTGTATGTTATTCAGAAACCTGGGGAAGTCATTTGAAAACATTAGAAGTATTCACTAGATTCAAAGAAACCAATTTAACTCTGAAACTCGCCAAATGTGAATTCTTTCATGCTACTGTTAAATATTTAGGAAAAGAAGTTGGCCTGTAGTCTTCGTCTAGTTTCGTCATATTGCCTCGTTGCCTGATTTCCTGTTTGCCTTAGATTCTCTTGCCTTGTTGTTTGGACTCTGTTTGCACCTTTCCTACACTACTGCTTATGTTATCGGATTACCTCTCTTGTCAAGCCCTCTGGATACTGTTCGCCGATGGAAGACCCACGCCAGCCCTAGGATTATTCTTTGCCTTGCCTGAGATGTACTTGTGCTGGTATCTGACCCTTGCCTGTTTCTTGACTACGCTTCTGTAATAAAGCCTTGCACATGAATCCGTACGTCTCATGCTCTATTCAATCCGTAACAGTAACCAGAACACCCCACACTGGAGTCTCTGGAGCTCTGCACTAGATCTCTCACAGGCCACTGTGTATCTCTCTACGGTCAGGTATGCATCACTTGGATTCATATTTGAGTAATTGATGTTAAGCATTTATCTAAACTGGAACTGAACCTTATTCTGGGTTGTATTCTAATTGTTTAATTATTTAATTTGCATGATACATTTTATCTGACGTCTAAAATGTTATATTTGATTTATTTAGAGCTCTTCTGAAGTCATTATTTTTAGTAGATTAAAGTACAGGCTGATGTTTCTGCAAATCTGTGTCCAGGATAGATCATACCGAAGTACCAATGATTGGAGCATTGGGCACATCATATTAGGAACCTTCTGATTTCTGTCTATCACTGACTTCGCAAGTTGCAACTGTGTGACTAAAGGAAACTACACTTTTTGTACGAGTGAGCATCTGACTTGAAGGTATAGTTCACTCTGTATCCTCTGACTAAGATCAGAACTTGCTAGTTTGTGTCTGTGAGTTCACTAATGGCCGAGTGAATTTCCATGATTTACCGGTCCTTAATAAACAAAGAATTGAAAGTATGGGATATTCAAAATAATCGCATAAACTAAATTAATACATAATCAATATTTGTGATCAGTTTTAATTGAAGCTTCAAATGTAGGTTTGGGAGGAGCTAATCAGTAAGGCCTGTCAATCATCATTATGAGCCTATATAAGTAGCACTTATTGAACCACCCCAGCGTCAATTCTTCCGGCAACAGCCTCCCAACCACAGACGTCACCTGTAGGTTTCTGAAGAGGATTTTTGAAGCTCAAAGTGGGCGGAACTGGCCGTCGCCATCTTGGCAGCGCATCATTCCCGGATAATCGAAAATGGGCAAAAAGGCGGGAGGTGGGTGGAGCTGGTTGCCCACCAAGCGCGACAGTGGTGACAGCAGCGGCAATCCACCTGTCACTCAAGTGGCCACGCCCTTAATCATGCAAAACTTTAAGAATTAATATAATTTAAACAGAAAAGTTATAAAGAATTCACCCCCCTCACAGTTGTCATGAAGGGCAAAATGAGCTATATAGACCAAAACCACTTTTTGTACCAGGCAGTAAACTTACTTTATTCAGCTGTAAAGTTGGGCATTTTAATATTGGAGTCTATGGGACTAACTCCCTTTTGGAGCCAGCCTCTAGCGGCCAGTCGATGAATTGCAGTTTTAGTCACTTCTGTGTTGGTTTCACAAGAGGGAGCGGGAGGTTGCCGCTTGGTCCCAACATGACAAACTCCAAGTAATTTCCACATTATTGTCAGCTGGCATGTTCTCATGACAAGGCAGCACAGTGTCCGTCAGCTGATTTGCTGGCAACGTCTTTTTATTGTTGTTAGCAACTGTTGCAAATAAACATACATTAGAAAAACATAAATATTTAATATTTTTTAAATATGCATATAATTTATGAAAAACTAATATATAAATCTTTTTAAAACATCAGCAAATCAGCTGACAGACACTGTACTGCATTGTCATGGGAACATCCCACCTGAAGATAATGAGGAAATTACGTCGCTCCCTTTGCCAAATGAATTCCAAGAGCTACATAATGGCGCACACGTACCCTACTGTATATATACTTGGCTAACTGAACGTCTGTTTTCACCTTATGTGAAGCTTTTTGCTCTTTTGTTTCACGTGGATTACGACTTTGGATTACTTTATTAAATGCTGCACTTGGATCTTTCATAGAGTCTGCGAGTGTTTCATGACAATTGGTTAGATTACTATTTTTCAAATGACGTTTTCAACACTGAATCATTAAGGCATCAAGTTTGCTTGGGTGCGTGCAGCAAATATGACGTCATCGCGGTGTTGGTGGAAGTTCACTATGAGTGTGCGCGACCTCATTTCGCATGGCAATGTGCACAGCATTTTTTTTTTTACTTTCCGCACAACTCCGTGTGAGTGGCTAAAACTGGTAGCTAAATGTCACTAGACAAATTCACTGATCTATATTTAAAGATGAATATAGATCAGTGGGCAAGATGAGAACGGTGAAAAGGTTTGTCCAAGAATTTGCCAAATTTGTCCCTAAACTCTTGAAAAAAGTCTCAAAAGGGGTGAGGAATGTCATGAAATCTAGCTACAAAATTGTTTAATTGGCAACGCTGCCGGTGATTCCCAATGTTTTAGAGGACAATTACTCCTCATCACCCCCTGTCGTTTCAAAGAATAGTACAGTGGTGAACATGACAAGTATAAAAGCCTTGTCCGTTTGGGATGGTGCGCTTGTAGTCAGCGGAGGCTCGTGGAGCAGAGCTAGTCGAAAGTATAACATTTAATTGTCATAATTCAATTGAACTCCCTTACGGACAAATTTATTTTTGGTTTGGCTCCCTCCTTTCAGGCTAAATTCATTCATTAGTTATGTGAGGAATTAGATTTTGTGTATGTGTGGCGAGCACAGTATCCTGCTGATAAAGAATTTACTTCCTATTCTAAACAACATTGTTGCCTCACAATTTATTTGCTCCTAAGGGGCTATTACAATTTATAGATCACAGTGCCATTGGAAATATTATAATATCGGATCATGCCACTGTCTTCTTATATTTAAATGTACAAAGCCCTTTTAATCCAACTAGGTATTGGAGATTTAACCCTTTTTTCTTAAGGGATAGCACATTACGTTATGTCAGAATTCCGATATTTTTTTTGCTATCAAAAGAAGATCAAACAGGTTGCATTAAGGGACATAGCTCTGCTAACAGTATTGGTAAACTATTACATATTATTCAGTTTTCACATCAGCAGAAGATGGACAGATTTGTTGTCTCAAGGGACACAGAAAAGGTGTTTGATCGAGTAGAGTGGTCTTATTTTATAAATTATCTAAATTCGGTCTAGGTTAAAGTTTTGTTAGATGGGTCAAGTTACTACTTTAGAGTAACTACATTAGTTACATACTAATGAAAATGTATAACCTGAATGCAATTGTAAGTCGCTTTGGATAAAAGCGTCTGCTAAATGCATAAATGTAAATGTAAATGTAAGTTGTTGTATACTGGCCCTCTTGCTGCTGTAATAACTAACGGCTTGCATTCTTCCAGTTTTGGGGACAGTAGGGGCACTCGACAAGGCTGTATATTGTCACTCCTTCTTTTTGCTTTAGCAATAGAAACTTTGGCTGAGGCATTTAGGTCAAATTTGGGCATACATGCTTTGACTATAGCTAGTAAGCAGCATAAGATTATTCTTTATGCTGATGATATCCTTGTTTTCTTATCTAAACCATAAATATCCATAACTTATAGGTGTCATCAAAGATTTTAGTGTCTTCTCAGGTTATAGGATTAATTTGAGTAAATCTGAAGCCATGCCCCCAAGTAACCTACAAGTTGTCCCTTCACGGTCACTCCCTTTCCCATTGAAGTGGTCCCCTTTGGGCTTTGTATATCTGGGAACACATATAACTCCTAAATTCGACCAGTCACATTTTCTCCTATTTTTAATCGTATTAAACTTGATCTAGAAAGATGAAATACTGTCCATATTTCTTGGCTGGGGCGCATTGCTCTTTTGAAAAAGAATGTTCTCCCAAGATTATTATTACTATAATATTTACTCATTGTCAGTACTTTAATATTCTTTTATTTCCCCCCGACTTACTGAATTCCCATGTAAATGTACGTACATGTAACCCTAGCTTTATTATATATATTTTTTTAAATACTTTTTAGTTTTTATGTTTACCTGTTATTGTCATTGTTATCATTATTTTAAAAGGATGTTATTTCTTTATAAAGTGAAAATTAAATACAGCCTAAATTTAATGATCACATGAAATTGGAGTCAGATTAAACACGGAGCTTGACAATTTTTTTTTTAACTAAATCCTGCTAAATTAAGTGAACTTTGCAGAAACGCAATTAAAAGACCTACATGCATTATACCTCCGCCTACCCATTGGTTTCTGTTGTTGGGGCAGTTTGGGGATTCCTCACATAAAACTGAAACTGACTCCGCTTCACACGGACAGTGTTTCTGTTGTAGCAGAGCTTGTATTTTGACAGATGAAAGTATATATTTGTCAAAGAACAGGTGAATTTTTCACTTCATTATTTGTGCAGTGTGAATGCTGTAAGCTGTAAATATTGTGAAATGAGTGTACGCAATATTTAATCAGTGTCAAGTTTTTTTAGCTCTACACAGAAAATTGAGTATTAACTATATACTATTATTGAGTATACACATATACTATTATTGAGTATACACAAGAGTATTAACTTGATTTTTAGTTTTAAATACCTGTTTCTCTGTCCTCTGTGTTGCAGCTAAAACAGTGTCGTGGTTTTTATGATCATCCGTCATACACAGCACACATATATATTTCTGGTCAGTGCGGCAGAAAACCTCGAGGATCTTCTCATGTTTCTGGCAGATCATCTCCTGCAATCGTCCAGTGGCTTCAGTCAAACTGTGTCTCTTTCCTTTAAACCAACTCTCATGTTCTTCAAGGTGATGCTGACAGTAAGAGTTCAGACACATCAGACAGGACTTGGAGGCTTTGTATTTTATTCCAGTACAGACGTCACACTGCACATCTCCAGCTTCAGCATCACAGTCAGCAGGACGTTTCCTATTCTTCAGTTTCTCCACCACTTCAGCCAGCATGGTGCTTCTAGCTAAAGTAGGTCTTGGACTGAAGGTCTGTTTGCACTGAGGGCAGCTGTAGACTCTCATCTGATCCTCTTGATCCCAGCAGAATGTAATACAGCTCTCACAGTAACTGTGTCCACAAGGAATGGTCACTGGATCCTTCAGGTGATCCTGACAAACTGGACACAAGAACTCCTCCTGAAAAATTCTGGCTCCTGCCATTTTACTGCTTGATTTCAGAGACACACCACAGCTCAACTACACTTCAGTTTCTGTTTCCGTTTCCTGTTATCGGGTTCTGTGTGTAAAACAGGCGTGTCTGCAAGTGTGTAAAGCTTCTGTAAGGTTTAGTTTCGCCACACCTGAATCATATTCAAGTAAACAGTGATGTAATAGTGGCGTATGAGCCAAGTCTGATAACCCATACTCATAGTCGAGTCACTATTATTTGCATAGCGTTTTTAAAAATACAAATTTATTGATCCAATTGTCTAAGAACAAAAAAAAGCTTTAAAAACATTCTGTTTGTAACTCTTTCCCTATCTTTAATGACGTCTCAAATTGTTTTTTTTTCAGTTCGCAATGTATTAAACTCTTCTTTTATTTATTTTTTCTTTTCTTTTGTTGTCATTGTCTATCATTTTTATTTGTTGATGGTTATGTTACTGTTTGTATACTGTTTTTGAGCATTAATAAAAACAAAATATATGTATGTATGTGTGTGTGTGTGTGTGTATAAAAACTTGTATAGAAATCTTCTATAGTTTTCCTCCGCTCCTGTTTGATCAACTTCAGATAGATCGACAAAATGGCACTGCTACGTTCAGGTAGCTCCGTTCAGATTGTGCTTTTATCTACTTTTGTACGTATTTTTACTTTCTCTTTTTACACGCATAACGTCTGCACTGATTATTTACGACAAAAGGACACTTTTGGACATTGGACACCGCTACACGAATCTGCTTCAGGACACTATATCCACGAATCCAACGTGGCCATTGGAGATTCTTTGGAACACGAAGGAGAACAAAGGCCACCTGAATAATCCCAGGAGGTGAAAGAAACACTGCGGGAAACGTGCTGGAATCCGCAACAGACTGAGGGAAAGGGCTCACAGTCCTCCTCTACTGAGTATTCTGCTCGCTAATGTCCAATCCTTGGAGAATAAGATGGATGATCTTAGAGCCAGGATAAGTTTCCAACGGGACATACGGGACTGTAACATCCTCTGTTTGACTGAAACATGGCTCACCCCCTCGGTCTCGGACACTGCTGTAATGCCGTCTGATAACTTTTCTGTTTTATGGATGGACAGAACAGCCGAGGCCGGTAAAACCAAAGGTGGAGGGGTGTGTTTCATGATTAACAAGAAATGGTGTGACCCCAGGAATATCTCCGTTCTGTCGCGTTCCTGTTCGTCTCATCTGGAACAACTGTCCATTATCTGCCGCCCATTCTATCTTCCACGGGAGTTTTCATCGATCATTGTTACTGCTGTTTACATCCCACCACAGGCAGACACTAGCTTGGTTTTGTCCAAACTCCACGATGTGCTCAACGGATACATTAACAAACACCCTGACGCTGCCTCTATCATCGCGGGGGACTTTCAGAAAGCCAACCTCAGGCAGGTCATGCCGAACTTTCATCAGCATATATCCTGTCCAACTAGAGGACCGAATACACTAAATCATTGCTACATTCAGTTTAAAAATGCCTACAATGCCCGCTCGCTACCAGCTTTTGGCAAATCGGACCATGCCGCCACTTTCCTCACATCGGAATATAAACAAAGGCTAGTTCAGGAAGCCCCGGTGGAGAGAGAAGTGATGCGCTGGTCCTCCCACTCTGAAGCTATGCTACAGCCACTCTTGATGACGTCGACTGGGACATGATCCGGGCGAGTTCATCTGACGTCAGTGAGTGCACGGATGTAGCATTAAGCTTTGTCAGCATGCTATCCGAGCAAGCCACCGAAACAGTAACTATAAGGACATTCTCCAATCAGAAACCGTGGGTGGACAGAACAATCCGTGATGCGGTTAACCATTGCACTGCCGCATACAACGCTGGTCTTCTGTCGGGAAACATGAGCATCGTGCTATACTCGCCGACATGCAGTTAGAGCTGCTAAACTCTGATACAAGGAGAGAATTAAGTCTCATTTTCAGCTCAATGACTCTCAACGCATGTGGCAGGGACTGAAGACCATCTGTTCCTCTGGAAAAAATCCTCCGCAGAGGTCAGAGCAGATCCGTTGCTGGCTGAAGAGCTAAACACCTTCTACGGCAGCTTTGAATGTAATGGCGGTGCGACTCTGCCGATCAGCGCGTCAGGAAGCAGCAGACAGAGCAGTGATGATTATGCTATCACCTTTTCAGAGGACGACGTTCGGAGGGAGCTAAAAAGAGCGAACGTCAGGAAAGCAGCTGGACCTGATGGGATTACTGGCCGTGTTCTGAGGTCCTGCACTGATCAGTTTGCTGGTTTGTTTACTTCAATTACTTCAATCTCAAGAGTCCCTTGCTACCTCTGTGGTTCCCACCTCCTTTAAAAAAATCTATCATCATCCCTGTGCCTAAGAACAGTAAACACTCTTGCCTGAATGACTATCGTCCTGTTGCACTCACATCAACAGTCATGAAGGTTTTTGAGAGACTTTTAAAGAACCACATTTGCTCCTCCATCCCTGCTACTTTGGACCCTCTTCAGTTTGCCTACCGGCCAAATAGATCTAACTGATGATGCCATCTCTCAGGTCCTGCATTCGTCCCTCTCACACATTGACAGCAACAATGGCAACTATGTCAGGCTGCTATTCATTGACTATAGCTCAGCTTTCAATACTATAGTCCCCACCAAGCTGGCTGTTAAACTCTCAGACCTCGGCTTAAACACTTCACTCTGTGACTGGATTCAAGACTTCCTCACCGGCAGACCTCAAGTGGTGAAAATGGGCCAGTTCACCTCCAACTCCATCACCCTGAACATAGGAGCCCCACAGGGCTGTGTCCTGAGTCCCCTGCTCTACTCTCTCTACACAAACGACTGTGTGATCCTCTCACAGCTCCACTTCTATGTTAAATTTGCTGATGATACTGTGGTTCTGGGCCTCATTTCCAACAATGAGACTGCATACTTGGATGAGGTGGAGAGACTTGCATCATGGTGCCAGGACAACTGTCTCTCTCTGAACGTGAGCAAAACTAAAGAACTGATTGTAGACTTCAGGAAGAGACAGCTGCAGCCCTACACTCCTCTTATGATCAGTGGGACCCCTGTGGAGAGGGTGAGCAGCTTCAAGTACCTCGGTGTAAACATCTCCGAGGACCTGACATGGACTGCACACATTCAAACACAGGTCAAGAAAGCCAGGCAAAGACTGTACCATCTGCGACAGCTGAGGAAATTCAGGGTCTCAGCAGCAATCCTGAAAACTTTCTATTCAGGGGCCATAGAAAGTGTACTGACTCAGTGCATCTCAGTGTGGTATAGCAACGCCTCAAACCAGGACTACAAAGCTCTGCAGAGAGTCGTGCGCTTAGCTGAACGCATCTCAGGGTCTGCTCTCCCCTCTCTGCAGGACATCTACCTCAAACGCTGCAAAAGCAGAGCTGCTAAAATCATCAAGGACTCAAATCACCCTGGTAGCCGTCTTTTAATTTTATTGCCATCTGGCAATCTCTTCCGAAGTATGATGGCAAAAACTGAGAGACTTAGGAGGAGCTTCTTCCCTCAGGCCATCAGGCATCAACTCAAACTCAGTCTCATAACATCAACATGACTCAATTTAACATACACTAAGATAGTCACTATTCTCCATCATCTGTATTGCTGCTATGTATATTCCCTTTGCAACCTGTTTGCACATTCCTCTTGCACATCCCTGCTTATATTATTAATTATTTAGTCCACAGTATACTGTATTGGACAATTTATTTTATTGCACATTTTATTCGTTATTTTTTTATTATTATTTTTTTATTTTTTACCTATGTTTATCCTCTTGTGTTACATATTTTGCACTGTCCATTGAGCGGACCTGACCTGACTTACATTTCACTACTGATTATATTCTGTATAATTGAGTATGTGACGAATAATAAACCTTGAACCTTGAAATCATATTCACACATCCTATGAATGCAAGCCGACAGCTCACGAATTTACATTGTATAAAAATAAAAATTATTGGGAGCTCGTGAGGCTCGTAAATCCCTCTCACACTATGCGAGCATCAAGGATTTTTCCTGATCAGAAATAAATTGCATACAAGCTCATTCGATGGCAAAAATCGCACTGTATGCCTAGCTTAAGTAAACCAAAGGTGACCAAGGCAAGTAACCAAAACTCCATCGGTAACCGAAATGGAGAAAAAACCTTGGGAGAAACCAGACTCAGTCGGGGGGGCAGTTCTTCTCTGGCCAGACGAAACAAATATGGCGTGGTTTAATTCCAGGCTGCAGCACACACGATTGGTTCCCATGGTCTTGTGCCGATGGTCGTTAAGAGGACGAGGTCTTCACAAGGGATCTGTCTCTAGGGCTCATCTAGTTGACATGGTGTCCGCTGACATTCAGGGCTGTAGAGGTAATCTCTAGGTGCTTATCCACCATCTGGACTGGATATGGTCTGTAGTGACCATCTGATCTGGATACAGACTGGACATCTGCGTGACTACAGTGACCTCGAAATAAGAATGAAACAGTCTAATATTAGCGTAGATGCCATTATTCGTACAAAGTAACAAGTACATTGTGTGTTATGGGAAGTGTTCCCAGTTCTGTTTGACCTAATTAATGCAGTCTAACAATCCTTTAACATATTTGAATATTAGAAATGTGTTAATGTGTTTTGTGTAAGCCAGGTTAAAGAGATGGGTCTTTAATCTAGATTTAAACTGACAGAGTGTCATCACGGTCCACACAGCAGGGAGGAACAAGGAACACGAGACGAGGATAAACTCAAAATAACAGTCTTTAATTCAAACAAGACAAGGCAGGGTAGGGTAGTGCAAGACAAGACAAGACAAGACAGGAAAAGGCAAGGCAAGGCAGGGCAGGAACACCGGGAGTAACGAGTAGATCAGACAAAAACTAACTGAACAAAGAGGACTATAAATATACTGGATAATCATAGATAATTAGACAAACACAGCTGGACAAGAATGAACTGATAATGTCACTAAACGAGGACACCAAATAAGGACACAAGAGTCGGGAACACAAGACACACGACAGAGGACTGACAGTATCTGCCTCACCAACAGTGTTAGGTAGATTATTCCAGAGTTTGGGCACTAAATAGGAAAAGTATGTGCCTCTCACATTTGATTTTGATATTCTAGGTATTATCGAATGGCCAGAGTTTTGAGATCACAGTGGACATGGAGGACTATACTGCGATAAGAGCTCATTCCAGTACTGAGGTGCTAAACCATTCAGGGCTTTATAAGTAATTAGCAAGATTTGAAAATCTATTAGAAGTTTAATAGGGAGCCAGTGTAGTGTTGACAGAACCGGGCTAATGTGGTCATACTTCCTGGTTCTAGTAAGAGCTGCTGCATTTTGAACCATCTGTAGTTTGTTTATTAAGCGTGCAGAACAACCACCTAATAAAGTATTGCAATAATCTAGCCTCCAGATCATGAACGCATGAATTAACGTTTCTGCATTTGACATTGAGAGCATAGGTTGCAATTTATATATATCTTTTTGAGATGGAAAAATTCAGTTTTACAAATGCTAGAAACATGGCTTTAGAAGGAGAGATTGCTATCAAATAGCACGCCTAAGTTCCTAACTGATGACGAAGAATGAACTAACTGATGACGAATGAAGTTCTGAATTTTCACTTTCAGTTGCAAATGAATCACGTTCTTCTCAAAACTCAATATGTCCAATGTAAATCAGAGGCTCAAGACTTGACAAATTAATTCAGTTAACCCGAGTTCATGAATTGAATAGATGAGCTGTCATGAATCTGGTTCATGGCCTTCCGTCCGACTGCCACAAGAGGTCGCCTTTCCATCATATTGACTCACACCACACATCACACTGGACTACAGTTCCCATCATCCATTGCACTGATGACACGCACACAGCTGAATGCACTGATTACACAGCTGAGGCCAATCACATGCCTTACATAAGCCATGGACTTTCTCATTCAGATCACCGACTATTGTCTAGTGTTTATTGCTCTCCTAGTGATAGCTACTCTAGGGAGCCCTTCCGTAGTTTCCGAGTCTAGTTTATTGCCGGAGTCATTTGTATCTTGATCCTAACATTTGTATCTCGTTTATTGTCTGATCCCTGCCAGCCCTGAAGTTTATAGCCTGCCTTGGTTCTCTCTTTAGTCTTGTCGTTTAGTACTCTGTTTGCTCCTGCTTGGACTATTGCTCATGTTTTGGATTTTCTCATCTTGTCAAGCCCTCTGGATATTGTTTGCCAATCAAAGACCCACGCTTGCCCTAGAATTACACTTGTGTCTTGCCTATGTACCTCTTTGCTGTTGTTTGACCCTGCTTGTGATTTGACTGTTTACTAATAAAAGTTTGCACTTGGATCCGCTCGCCTCACGTCTCGTCGGCTCCGTTACATGAGCTCAGAGAACTATTGATTCTTTTAGAATAGTTCAGGATCACATTTAATGTCTTTCATAGATAAATCAAATGAGTCTGAGTCCCGTTTGTCCAAAAGTAAAAGAAAGAATCCTCCTACCAGTTTGATGGCTCAAAACACAGTTCAACAGAGAAAACGGTTCTCTGGGGGGCTCGCCATATATAAATTGCAACTCGTCTGTCCAGCATGAATCAGGAAACTCATCACAGAAGAACTTGAATCTCACGAAAAAAAACAGCCAATGCAAGGAATTTTTATTTTCAAACAAGGAAGTTCATTTGTGGCACTTTGGTGCTCCATGGGTCTGCATCGATCTGTTTCATAAGTACCCGCTTTATCTGCTTCTTACTCCGGAAATAGCTTCTTCATATTATAGTATCACATAAGAAATCCTGTTTTCTGTTTTATCCGATCACTTTTATCTCTAAATTGATCACTTAAATGGAGGGGTTGGAAGATCGCTCCATGTAGCTGCCTCGTCTTACTCGCTCTCTCTCTCTCTAGCAAAATCAAGAACTTTCACGCGTTCAGAAAGTAGCAGATAGGTGGTTTTTGGTTCACTAGTGCTATTAGCTCTTTCGCTGTGCGAATGTTCGGCGTCTATGTGGAAGTATCCGTAGAAATGTATTGTTTTATTCCAGCACGTCATCGCGTCTTACATTCGCTCAGTGTACAACAAATGGTTGTTGTAATGGTATAAAGATCGGAAACTGCTCTTTGTTAATAATTGGAATCTTTTCTGGGAGCGTCCTAGGCTATTTCGTTCTGATGGCCTGCACCCCAGCAGAGTCGGTGCGGAACTCCTGTCGGACAACATCACCAGAACGCTACGCTCCATCTGACTAGTAAGCCAATTCTCAAATAACTGCTATGATGACTTTTGTTCTACCCACTTAAATGATAGAAGTACTTGCAGTGTCCAATCTATACAGACTGTGTCTGTTCCCCGAATAGTCAGGGAAAAATATCTGTTCGTGATTAAAACCATAAAAATACAAAATAAATGAACAAAATACTTTTTAAAGCTTGGGCTCCTAAATATCCGATCACTCACACCGAAAGCAGTTATTGTAAATGAAATAATCACAGATAATAGTTTTGATGTACTCTGTCTGACTGAAACCTGGCTTAAAACAAATGATTATTTTTGTCTAAATTAATCTACTCCACCAAGCTACTGTTATAAGCACGAGCCTCGTCAGACTGGTCGTGGCGGCGGTGTCGCAACAATATATAGTGATATTCTCAATGTTACTCAGAAAACAGGATACAGGTTTAACTCATTCGAAATACTTATGCTTAATGTTAAACTGTCAGATATGCAAAATAAATCTGTCCTATCTCTTGCTCTGGCTACTGTGTATAGACCGCCAGGGCCATATACAGATTTTCTAAAAGAATTTGCAGATTTCCTCTCAGACCTATTGGTTAATGTTGATAAAGCACTAACTGTAGGAGATTTTAACATTCACGTTGATAATACAAATGATGTGATAGGACTTGCGTTTACTGACCTAATAAACTCTTTTGGTGTCAAGCAAAATGTCACCGGGCCCACGCATCGTTTTAATCATACGTTAGCTTTAATTATATCGCATGGAATTGATCTTACTGATATAGATATCATACCTCAAAGTGATGATGTTACTGACCATTTCCTTGTATCGTGCATGCTGCATATTACTGATATTAACTATATGGCTCCGCGTTATCGTCCAGGCAGAATTATTATTCCAGCCACTAAAGACAGATTCACAAATAACCTGCTGGATTTATCTCAACTGCTCTGTGTACCCATAAATACAGATGAACTAGACACAATTACTAGCAGCCTGGGCACTATCTTCTCTAATACGTTAGAAACTGTTGCCCCCATCAAATTAAAAAAGGTTAGAGAAAAACGTGCTGCGCCATGGTACAACAGTTATACCCATTCTCTCAAGAAAGAAACTCGTAATCTTGAGCACAAATGGAGAAAAACTAACTTGGAAGTCTTTTGAATTGCGTGGAAAAACAGTATGTCCAGCTATAGACAGGCTCTAAAAACTGCAAGAACCGAATATATCCGCAAACTCATAGATAATCACCAAAACAATCCAAGGTTTTTATTTAGCACAGTGGATAGAAAAACAAATAAACAGATGTCCCCGATCTAATATTCCCTCACGGTTTAACAGTAATGACTTTATGAATTCTTTAATGAAAAAATTGGATAACATCATAAATACAATAACAAATGTAGATTCTACAGCGTCTAGTACTTCAGCTTCATTCATCGCACCCAAAGAAAAACTTCATTGCTTTACAACTATAGGACAGGATGAGCTAAATAAACTTATCACTGCATCTAAACCAACAACATGTTTATTAGATCCTGTACCCACTAAATTACTGAAAGAGTTGTTACCTGTAGCAGAACAACCGCTTCTCAATATTATTAACTCCTCGTTATCTTTAGGTCACGTCCCAAAACCATTTAAGCTGGCAGTTATTAAGCCTCTTATTAAGAAACCAAAACTAGATCCTTGTGAACTGGCAAATTACAGGCCCATTTCAAATCTTCCGTTTATATCAAACATTTTATAAAAATGAGTGTCTGCTCAATTGTGTTCCTTCTTGCAAAAAAATGATATCTATAAAGAATTTCAGTCAGGTTTTAGGCCCCGTCATAGCACAGAAACTGCACTTGTTAAAATTACAAATGACTTGCTTCTTGTATCAGACCAAGGCTGCATCTCGTTGCTAGTTTTACTTGATCTTAGTGCTGCGTTCGACACTATAGATCATGACATACTGATAGATCGATTACAAAACTATACAGGTATTCAAGGGCAGGCTTTAAGATGGTTTAGATCCGATCTGTCCGATCGCTACCACTTTGTTTATTTAAACGGGGAGGCATCTCAATTATCACCAGTAAAGTATGGAGTACCACAAGGATCTGTCCTAGGTCCTCTGCATTATTTTCATTATACATGTTGCCCCTTAGTAATATTATAAAAAACTATTCAGATTAGTTTCCATTGTTATGCTGATGACACTCAACTATATATCTCAAAATCAAATCAAATCAAATCACTTTTATTGTCACATCACCACAGACAAGTGCCTTGGTGAGTGAAATCTTATGAGCGTGCTCCAACAGTCAGAAAAACAACAGACAATTTACCTATGGACAGACAGTGCAAAAAAAACAACAGCAATTTACAATGGACAGAGTGCAAAAAAAACTGCACTGGAGCATTTAAGTGCTCCAAATAAAAAAAAACACAACAACACCAATTTACAATGGACAGACAGTGCAAAAAAACACAATAACAGCAATTTACATATGACAGACAGTGAAAAAAACACAACAACAGCAATTTACATTGGACAGACAGTGCAAAAAAACACAACAACAGCAATTTACTATGGACAGACAGTGCAAAAAAAACTGCACTAAACAGTGCTCCAGACAGTGCAAAAAAACACAACAACAGAATTTACATATGGACAGACAGTGCACAAAAACAACAGCAATTACTATACAGTACATATTTACAGAAGACAATGTGCAAAAAACATACATATACTCAGTACACATAGTGTACATAAAGAATAATTATCAACGACACATTATACACCGTTGGATTGCATTATGTACAATCTTACATAATGTAGTCATGCATAGTAATAATGTGAGGTGCAACAGATATAAATTAACAGAGATT
>CM049872.1:165000-202500 GCA_027474115.1 Schizopygopsis malacanthus
GGATGCAAAAAAAATCTAAATATTGAGAAAATCATCTTTAAAGTGTTCAAATGAAGTTCTTAGCAATGCATATTACTAATCAAAAATTTAGTTTTGGTATATTTACGGTACAATCATCTTCATGGAACATGATCTTAATATCTAATGATTTTTGGCATAACAGAAAAATGTATAATTTTGACCCATACAATGTATTGTTGTCTATTACTACAAATATAGCTGTGCTGCTTATGACTGTGCTCCAGGGACACATATATTGGTAATACCAGTCTTTTAAACTTTAAAAAGCATAAAAATGCTGATGTGTCCAACAACCGTGGTATTTTGGCTGATGGTGTGTTTTGGTGATCAGGGTTTTTGGATTAAGAGGATCTGTGATGCTTCTCTAATAGATTGAGCGACGCCGTAGTGTGGTTCTGTCCTTGGGTCACATGGTCACATAGACGAGTATTTAACATTAAGCAGCAGATGCCACAGAGACGGCATTAATTGACGTGTTTATTGGCCGCTGAAGTTCACGGCCGCTCCAGAGACACTGAAGAAAGCGGGAGGAGGAATGGCAGATTCTCTCATGACCTTTAGGATCTGAGGTCACGGTGTGCCGGTGGGGGCGGAGCTGCTCTCTGAACCCTGCGGGGGGGGTCTGTTTATCCAGTGTTTACGGCTGAAGATGGGCTGTTATTGTGAGGAGGAGAAAACAGCTGCAGCTTCAGACGTCTGGAGCTTGTGGTCACGTAGCAAACATCACTGAATCTGATCCTAACCGTAGTGCACTTACTGCATAGTGCGCACTCTATAGTGTTCCACAGCACTAATGCAGCTCTCAACTCGGACTGGTCGTGTTTTTATTGAAGTTTGCATTAAAATTCTACTTTAATTCTGATCAAATGAGCTTTTAAAACTCAAGTGCATTGCATTGTGGGATACCGTATAATCACTGTCCATCTGACTTTGAAGTGCGTGAGCATTTAAAGCGGCAGACATTAATTATAATAAACAGAAAATTATCATTCTTGACCGACCATTAAAATAGTTGTCTCTATAATTATTGCTATCGTCCATTGGCGATAATCCTAATATAGTTACAGTTATAAATATCTTCATATTTCTTGTTATCATTATAATCTTACTGATGCTTTACAGATGATAAATAGTTATAGTTATGGTTGTAGTTATTGCCCATATGTGTGAAGATTAATATTGTAGTTGTTATAGTTATTGTTGCTTCAGGTGCAAATATACTTACGGTTATAGTTATGATTATAGCTATTGTTATGGTTATTTTTTTCATTGGTGTGGATGTAAGCATGGTTATTGTTATCAGTACATGTTATAGTTTTCGTTAGATATCGTCAGTTTGTGTGATGCTAATATAGTTATTGTTCTAGATATTATTATAGTTTTTGGTATGGTTATCGTTATGATTTTAGTTATCGTCTGTTTGTGTGGATGGACGCTAACAATTATTGTTATCTTTATAATTATAACTGTAGTTATTATGATTATAGTTATCATTATAGTTATGATTATCGTTATCGTCTGTTTTTTTGGATGCTAATATAGTTAGTCATCTTTATATTTATAGTTATAGTTATCGTTATGATTATAGTTATTGTCTGTTTGTTTGGACACTAATATAGTTATAGTCATATTTATATTTATAGTTATCGTTATGATTATAGTTATCGTATGTTTGTGTGGATGGACGCTAATAATTATTGTTATCATTATAATTATAACTATAGTTATTATGATTATAGTCATCGTTATAGATATGGTTTTCATTATGATTGTAGTTATTGTTGTTATTTTTGTCATTTTTGTTAGGCTACCATCTGTTTGTATATAGTTATAACACCAATGTAGTTATGGTCATATTTATTATTATTATTGTTTTAGTTATGATTATAGTTGTTCTTATAGTTTTCATTATACTGCAGCTATTGCCCATTTGTGTGGACACTAATATAGTTATCATTACAGTTATTGTTATTAGTAATCTTTATAGCTGTAGTTGAGATGATTAAGTCGTGCAGAAGCTGCTCTCTGGATCCTGTGTGAGAGGTTTGTGTTCTGTCTGAGAGAGTGAGACTGAAGTTCTGGTCCTCGTGTTCTGAGGTCAGACTCCGGTCCAGATGCCAGACGAGCGCAGAGGTGCAAGCGTCTGGTTTTTCCATGCGAGCACGTTCAAGTTCAAGTGTGACCGGAGTGTTTTGTTGTGTGTTTGGCAGCTGCGAGGGGGCGGCGTGCGGTGCTGCGTTTGACTGATGCGGTGGCATGGGAAAGTCACCCTCGCGCTGCGCCACGGGGCGGAGGAGGGGCAGATGGCTCTTCAGACGGGGCAGGAATGATGGGACGGGGGCAGATCTGGAGGGTGTGCTTGTGGGGGGGTGGGGTAGGGTCGCATTGTGTGGCTGATGGAGGGTTTTGTGTGTGTTTGTGTGAAAGAACCATCAATCACACGGCCCAAAGTCAAGTTTAAGTTCAGTGGAGATGAAGCACTTTGATTTAAGATGCTTTAAATCCAACCGGCTACATCAGCAACTCAAGCACCAGACAAACACCATCTACTGATGCAAGTGTGTGATTGAGGACTTTCTTCACCAATGTTAATATCTGTTCAGATGCAAAAGCCTCTTCTAAAGCATTTTCTATGATTATGGTAAATTTTTTCACTTTAATGGCAATGAAAAGAACCTATTGATTTCCATTAAAGTGAAATTACTCAACCTACGCATAGGAGTCTATTGCTAAAATGCTAATTTTAGAAGAAAATGTCAAATGGCACTTCATGGAGTTTAACATGTTGTTGTGGTTGAGGTCTGTGTTAAAACAAGAACGCAAATCTGTCAATGATATCGATAATTATAATGATAACTCTTTATGGGCCCTGTGAAAATCTGGATTCAGGACCATCTGGAGGCGAGATAAACGAGACTGTGTTCACTCTTAGTACAATGAATTACAATAGAATTACGATATTGTTGAAATAAATGTATGGATAACAGTTTCCAGATCCTTTTTTCATCCTATGCTTTTATATGCCATCCTAAGCTAAAACAATGCTGATTTAACAGCTGAATTTCAATCGGTTTGTCCATTTCGAGAGCTGGTGTATATAAAATAATTCCCAAATACTGAGCACAAGTGTCTAGAGTATTAGTTATTGGATGTAGGGTTTTGGAAAGGATAGCAGCACTTCGAGGCAGTCCCAAAAACAACACTTCAGTCATTAAGCTGTAAACAAAATGATCCGCACGTCCAACTTTTAACTTGACTCGCACCATCAAACAGATACTGGAGAGATACGAGCTCACCTAGATTCATTGGAAGATAAAGCTGTATGACATCTGCATGAAAATGGTATGAGATTTGATGCTTACAAAAGATCTTGGCTAAAGGAGGGAGATAGAGGGAGAACAAAACAGGGCCTAAAACAGAACCCTGTGGTACTCCACATGTACTGTACATGCAGCAGAGACGGAGGGAAAATCAGCAATGCTACAGAAAAAATATATTTTCTCAAGATAGGATGAAAACCAGCTTAAGGCTGTTCCCTTAATACCAACATACTCCTCCAATCTTCTCAATGAGATGAAATGATCGATAGTATCAAAAGAGCTGAGCGTAGAACCAACAACACACATGTCCAAGTCAACAGCTAATAACAGATCATTTAACACTTTCTATATACTTCTCATAACACTTTCTTATACATACTAGCAGTAAGTGTAATTTTAACTTTTAATTTTGTGTGTTGTTTTATTGCGTATTAGTTTTTTATGTTTAAAACAAGACTAAATATCCACCAATAGGGTTACAAAAGAGCAGTTGTTGGAAACTTTCCAAGATATTATTACTTTTATTTTAAACTTTAGCATAAATGTTATGTTTGGGGGGAGGGGGGTTGAGGTCAGTTCATTTATGCTTAACAAGAATAAATATCTGCCAATGGAGTTAGAAAATGCTAACTTTTAATTAGGTTAATTTTTCTTACCTCTGACAGATGTTTGTTATGTATCGCAAACTCGCTTAATTTTCCAATTTCTCAGAAAACAAGACAACTTTTTGCTCATTTTGCTTCTCCAGTAAATGTATCTAGATTTAAGAAAGTTTAGATATGTGTTTGAAAGAGGAAAACACTGAGGAAAAAACATCCCTTTTTGCAGTAAATATAGTTAATCTCAATGTTAATCTCTAATTATTAAGCTTTGCATGTGTATTTTTTTTTTGTTCTGTATTGGTTCTGCTGCATTGTGTTATATCTGATGTTATGTGAGTAACCGTTTTCCTCCATCAAGGTTTTATCATGATGCATCATCATCATCACCACCATCATCATCATCATCATCCTCATGAATCGTTCGTAAGCATCAGTTGCTCTCAGGTTACTCAGATTGTCTCTTTCTGTGTTTTATTCCTCATCATCACGCTCTCCTGTTCTGGTCCTTCAGGTTTGGGTGGAGCTTCAGAGTTGGCCTTCATCAAAGAACCCAGTGATGTCATCGCGGTGAGGGACCGCCCCCTCATGCTGGACTGTCAGGTAGAGGGGGAGGGGCCTATCACCATCACCTGGCGGCGGAACGGCGTTCCCGTTCCTCTGGGGGCCAGAGCGGCCGTGCTGGATAACGGGACGCTCCTGATCCGGAACATCCAGAAACGGCGCGACGGTGACGAGAGCGACGCGGGCGAGTACGACTGCGCGGCACAGAACCGATACGGGCTGCTCATCAGCCGCAAAGCTCACGTGCAGCTGGCCTGTGAGTGACACACTTCAGACACGCTTCAGAAAGAAAAAGCACTGTGATGTCCTAATAGCTTCTCCTAGAGATTTAATTCACCATCCTGGGTCGTTTTTAGGAGAAACATCAAGAGTTGATACACCTGCTTAAATCAGCCTAATGTGGTTTGCTGGTGGCTTTAGAGGGGTTTAAGGCCTCGATATGCTTCAAACTAAGTTCGTTTTTGTTCTTCGTTTGGTGGCAAAAAGAAGTTTGAAAAGACTGAGCGACGCTATACCATTTTTGGACATTACACACTCACCCCCCCCACCCCCCAGCCCCCCCCGCGCTACTGGAAGCGGGGCGTAATTAATGTCGATCCCTAAACTTAACAACGATGCAATGAAGGTGTATCTAGGTATTTTATTAAACTGGATAAATTATTATTCTCTGAGTCTTTAAATCTCTCCGCGAGCGATCATACAGGTATATTTGTGACAGCTCAGCTCACGATGTGTATGTTGCTGGTGACTTGGAGATGTTGTTCTCCTGCTTGACCTTTGTTGCGCGTCACAGACCTTTGTTGGAGCTCCAGAACACACCCACCGATTGCGTAATTGTGATCCATTATGGACCAATGGTAGCTCAAAGGAGTTTAGGAGCCAAAACGAACTCCCCAGAAAGTTAGCTTTGGTGAGCTGTATCGAACTGCTGAAACAAACTTCGTTTCGGCCTGATTTTGTTCGAAATGATGTCATATCAAGTTCGTTCTTCGATTTTGTTTAAAGTATATCGGGGGCCTTTAGGGTCTGTTTCTGGAGTGATTTGAGCATCTGTAACTCATTTGTCTTCTCTCTCAGCACTTCCCAAGTTCCACACGCACCCAGAATCCATGAGCGTGGACGAGGGCGGCGTCGCTCGATTTCACTGCGCAGTCAGCGGCGTCCCGGAGGCCAACATCACCTGGGAAAGAAACAGAACGACTCTCAGTGCTGATGATAACAGGTTAAACACACACCCACGTACATCAATACAGCCTGAAACAAACACTAGAATAAATTCAATATGTTGTACAGAACTGTGTTGACATTTGACTTTGTGTATATGGATGATTTTGTTTTCTCTAAGCCAGAAACTCACTGTGGTTTATCTGCATTTAAAGCTCAATCACAGCAAAAACAATAACTATAAACATTACAATAACTATAATTATAATGAGAACTATGACAATAAATATAACTAACTACAATGATTAGGATAACCGTTACTATTATGAGATTACTTATTACTTATGATTATCATATTACTTATGATAACTATTATGATAATAACTATAAACATAATATTAACAATAACTATAATGATAACAAGACCTATAATGATAACTGACATTATAATAACTATAAACATAACAACAACTAAAATGATAACAATAACTATAAACATAATAAAAACTAAAGCAACAACTAAAATGACAATGAGAACTATAACAATAAATATAACTATAGTGCTTATAATAACTATTACAATAACTATAAAAGAAACAATAACACAGACTATAATGGTAATAATATTGGTGAGAACTATAATGATAAATATAACGATAACTAATGTTAACTATAATAACTAACTGTAAAGATAACTAGAATAACTATAACAATGACTACAGCTATAATGATAACTATAAAAACTATAATGGTGACTATAACAATAACTAACTATAACAATAACACTGACAACTATACCTACAATGATAACAATAACTGTAACACTAACTATAACGATAAGAATGATAACGATAACTTCAACTATAATGATAATTACTGTAACAATAATTCACAATTTATTAAAATTCTATGGTTATAGTAACTGATTTTGGTGTTAACGTAGCTTTAATCTGACTGTGTGTGTGTGTGTGTGTGTGTGTGTGTGTGTGTGTGTGTGTGTTGTGTGTGTGTGTGTGTGTGTGTGTGTGTGTGTGTGTGTGTGTGTGTGTGTTTCTGTGTTTGTCTCTGTGTGTGTGTCTGTGTGTGTGTGTGTGTGTGTCTGTGTGTGTCTCTGTGTGTGTGTGTCTGTATGTGTGTCTGTGTGTCTGTGTGTGTGTGTGTGTGTGTGTGTGTGTGTGTGTGTGTGTGTGTGTGTGTGTGTGTGTGCGTGTGTGCGTGTGTGCGTGTCTGCGTGTCTGTCTGTGTGTGTGTGTGTGTGTCCAGGTACACTCTCCTGCCCAATGGTATCCTGCACATCACAGGAGTGCGTCAGGCTGACAGCGGCAGCTACCGCTGCGTCGCTAAAAACATTGCAAACACTCGCTACAGTCAAGAGGCCCAGCTGTCAGTCACAGGTAGAGCTGAGCCTGTCCTTCATCAGATGATCCGATCCGAACCGCTGAGCATCTCTAAATGACCTGTCTCTGTCTCAGTCGCAGCTAATCGTCTCTATAAGGAGCCGGTGATTCTCTCTGGGCCGCAGAATCTCACTCTGAATGTTCACCAGACCGCTATCCTGGAGTGCATCGCCACCGGAAACCCGCGGCCCATCGTGTCCTGGAGCAGACTGGGTAAAAAAAATCACATTATCAGCTCAAGATGACAAAACGAGCTAAAATCAACTAAAACAACAAAAATAACTCAAACTCAAGATATCATATTTTTGTTCACCCACTCAACAACTGCTTAATGTCTTTGAAGAAATATAATGATAACTATTTATAGCGATAACAATAACTGAAATTATAACAATAAGAACTAAGCAATAACTATAATGATAATTACAATAACAATAATAACTATATGGACAACTATATAAAGAATGCGAATTATTAAAACAATAATGATAACTATATCAACAACGATAATTATTCTAATGATAATTACTGTAATGTTAACAATAACAATAATTACTATAATGATAACTATGTCAATATTACTATAACGATAGCAAAAATAACTATAACAACAATTACTATACTATAATATATTGTTATGTATATATCACTATAATAACAACAACAATAACTATAAATATAATTATTATAATATAACTATAATGATTGTAACTATAATTAACGAAATAACTATAACGTCAACAATGACTATAACCATAACTATAATACAACTATAACAGAACTATAAAGAGCAATAATTATAATGATAACTACATTAGTGTCTACGCCTGCAAATATTGCGATGCAACAGTTTTTGGTCTTTGAATTCTCACGGTCTTGAAAAAAATTGGATAATATGAGGAAGACTCGCTATAAAAGTGTGATTTCTAGACCTGGAAAACTCATTGAAATTAATACAATCTAAAAATAAAATGTTGTACTAAAATTTAATGTAGAAATTGTGAGTGAAAATTATTGATTAAAAAGAGCAGAAACACTGAAGAACATTCAGCTCTTAAAACTACAGCAAGCCTAAAAAATTAATTTATTAATTGTAATATATTTTACTTATGACTACTTTTGATTTCTGGACATTTTCTGGTGTGTGTCTGTGTGTGTGTGTGTGTGTGTGTGTGTGTGTCTGTGTGTGTCTGTGTCTGTGTCTGTGTCTGTGTCTGTGTGTGTGTGTCTGTCTGTGTGTGTGTGTGTGTGTGTGTGTGTGTGTGTGTGTGTGTGTGCGCGCACGTGTGTGTGTGTGTGTGTGTGTGTCGCACGTGTGTGTGTGTCTGTGTGTGTGTCTGTGTGTCTGTCTGTGTCTGTGTCTGTGTGTGTGTCTGTGTCTGTGTCTGTGTCTGTGTCTGTGTGTGTGTGTGTTTCAGACGGTCGCTCCATCGGCGTGGAGGGCATCCAGGTGTTGGGCACAGGTAACCTCATCATCTCAGACGTGTCTCTGCAGCACTCAGGTGTGTACGTCTGCTCCGCCAACCGACCCGGAACCAGGATGAGGAGAACCGCGCTGGGAAGACTGGTGGTGCAAGGTACAATAAACACACACACCATCACACAAATCAGATCTGGAGTTCAGTTCGGTTTAGTGTAACCGAAGCACTCGTTAGAAAAGCTGAGTATTTCCAACTTTAATTACCGTCAGCATGTGAGGATGATAATGATGCACTTCCTGATACACAGGACACTGAACAATAGCTAACAGAGACCAGACTTCATTTCCACACACATACTCTGTACTCTATAAGAGCAGTGAGACATGAACAAAGGGCTTTAACTGTGACCTCTGACACCCCCCCCCCCCTCCCCCAAACCCCCAGGTCACCTCTAGCCTCATTAGAATAAGGGAGGAGCTTGTAGATGGTGTGGTGAGCTCGTCTGGTTTAAACAGCAGCTGTGACACACACACACACACACATACACACACACACACACACACACACACACACACACACACGACAGCCAGATGGAGAGACACAGACAGGCAGATAGATGGGTGTTCATGTGTTTTATTAAAATCACCTTCTGACATATTTAATAAAGATAAAAGACAAGAAGTGTACACATACCCCACAGGAACTGAATGAAGTAATGCCACAAACACTCTAGATCACATGAAACTAAAGCACATGTGTAATGTTTACAATATAACTGGAGAGTTTTTCAGTGTTTTAAAGCACAGTGAAGTATTATTTTGTGTATTACTACAGTGCTGTTGAATATTTTACAGTATCGTATAGTATTTGTCAACATTTTATAGTGTTTTACAGCGCTATGGAGTATTGTATGTTGTTTCACGACAGTATTTTACAGCGCTCTTAAACATTTTATAGTGTTTTACACCCCTATGGAGTGTTTTATGTTGTTTTACTACAGTATTTTACAGCGCTATTAAACATTTTATAGTGTTTTACACCCCTATGGAGTATTTTATGTCTTACTACAGTATTTTACAGCGCTATTAAACATTTTATAGTGTTTTACACCCCTATGGAGTGTTTTATGTTGTTTTACTACAGTATTTTACAGCGCTATTAAACATTTTATAGTGTTTTACACCCCTATGGAGTATTTTATGTTGTTTTACTACAGTATTTTACAGCGCTATTAAACATTTTATAGTATTTTACAGCGCTATGGAGTATTGTATGTTGTTTTACGACAGTATTTTACAGCGCTCTTAAATATTTTATAGTGTTTTACAGCGCTATGGAGTATTTTATGTTGTTTTACTACAGTATTTTACAGCGTCTTAAACATTTTATAGTGTTTTACAGCGCTATGGAGTATTTTATGTTTTACGACGGTATTTTACAGCGCTCTTAAACATTTTATAGTGTTTTACAGCGCTATGGAGTATTTTATGTTGTTTTACTACAGTATTTTACAGCGTTCTTAAACATTTTATGGTGTTTTACAGCGCTTTGGAGTATTTTATGTTGTTTTGCTACAGTATTTTACAGTGCTCTTAAACATTTTATGGTGTTTTACACCCCTATGGAGTATTTTATGTTGTTTTACTACAGTATTTTACAGCACTCTTAAACATTTTATGGTGTTTAACAGCGCTATGGAGTATTTTATGTTGTTTTACTACAGTATTTTACAGCGCTCTTAAACATTTTATAGTGTTTTACAGCGCTATGGAGTATTTTATGTTTTACTACAGTATTTTACAGCGCTCTTAAACATTTTATGGTGTTTAACAGCGCTATGGAGTATTTTATGTTGTTTTGCTACAGTATTTTACAGCACTCTTAAACATTTTATAGTGTTTTACAGCACTATGGAGTATTTTATGTTGTTTTACTACAGTATTTTACAGCGCTCTTAAACATTTTATAGTGTTTTACAGCGCTATGGAGTATTGTATGTTGTTTCTCGACAGTATTTTACAGCGCTCTTAAACATTTTATAGTATTTTACAGCGCTATGGAGTATTGTATGTTGTTTTACGACAGTATTTTACAGCGCTCTTAAATATTTTATAGTGTTTTACAGCGCTATGGAGTATTTTATGTTGTTTTACTACAGTATTTTACAGCGTCTTAAACATTTTATAGTGCTTTACAGCGCTATGGAGTATTTTATGTTTTACGACGGTATTTTACAGCGCTCTTAAATATTTTATAGTGTTTTACAGCGCTATGGAGTATTTTATGTTGTTTTGCTACAGTATTTTACAGTGCTCTTAAACATTTTATGTTTTTTTACAGCGCTATGGAGTATTTAATGTTGTTTTGCTAAAGTATTTTACAGCGCTATTAAACATTTTATGGTGTTTTACAGCACTTTGGAGTATTGTATTTTATTTTGTTTTGCTACAGTATTTTACAGCGCTCTTAAACATTTTATAGTGTTTTACAACACTATGGAGTATTTTATGTTGTTTTACTAAAGTATTTTACAGCGCTCTTAAAAATTTTATGGTGTTTTACAGCGCTATGGAGTATTTTATGTTTTACTACAGTATTTTACAGCGCTATTAAACATTTTATAGTATTTTACAGCGCTATGGAGTATTTTATGTTTTACGACAGTATTTTACAGCGCTCTTAAACATTTTATAGTGTTTTACAGCGCTATGGAGTATTTTATGTTTTACGACGGTATTTTACAGCGCTCTTAAACATTGTATAGTGTTTTACAGCGCTATGGAGTATTTTATGTTTTACGATGGTATTTTACAGCGCTCTTAAACATTTTATAGTGTTTTACAGCGCTATGGAGTATTTTATGTTGTTTTACTACAGTATTTTACAGCACTCTTAAACATTTTATGGTGTTTAACAGCGCTATGGAGTATTTTATGTTGTTTTGCTACAGTATTTTACAGCGTCTTAAACATTTTATAGTGTTTAACAGCACTATGGAGTATTTTATGTTGTTTTACTACAGTATTTTACAGCACTCTTAAACATTTTATAGTGTTTTACAGCGCTATGGAGTATTTTATGTTGTTTTACTACAGTATTTTACAGCACTCTTAAACATTTTATGGTGTTTAACAGCGCTATGGAGTATTTTATGTTGTTTTACTACAGTATTTTACAGCACTCTTAAACATTTTATAGTGTTTTACAGCACTATGGTGTATTTTATGTTGTTTTACTACAGTGTTTTACAGCACTCTTAAACATTTTATAGTATTTTACAGCGCTATGGAGTATTTTATGTTGATTTACTACAGTATTTTACAGCATCTTAAACATTTTATAGTGTTTAACAGCACTATGGAGTATTTTATGTTGTTTTACTACAGTATTTTACAGCACTCTTAAACATTTTATAGTGTTTTACAGCGCTATGGAGTATTTTATGTTGTTTTACTACAGTATTTTACAGCACTCTTAAACATTTTATGGTGTTTTACAGCGCTATGGAGTATTTTATGTTGTTTTACTACAGTATTTTACAGCGTATTAAACATTTTATAGTGCTTTACAGCGCTATGGAGTATTTTATGTTTTACGACGGTATTTTACAGCGCTCTTAAATATTTTATAGTGTTTTACAGCGCTATGGAGTATTTTATGTTGTTTTGCTACAGTATTTTACAGTGCTCTTAAACATTTTATGTTTTTTTACAGCGCTATGGAGTATTTTATGTTGTTTTGCTAAAGTATTTTACAGCGCTATTAAACATTTTATGGTGTTTTACAGCACTTTGGAGTATTGTATTTTATTTTGTTTTGCTACAGTATTTTACAGCGCTCTTAAACATTTTATAGTGTTTTACAACACTATGGAGTATTTTATGTTGTTTTACTAAAGTATTTTACAGCGCTCTTAAAAATTTTATGGTGTTTTACAGCGCTATGGAGTATTTTATGTTTTACTACAGTATTTTACAGCGCTATTAAGCATTTTTATAGTATTTTACAGCGCTATGGAGTATTTTATGTTTTACGACAGTATTTTACAGCGCTCTTAAACATTTTATAGTGTTTTACAGCGCTATGGAGTATTTTATGTTTTACGACGGTATTTTACAGCGCTCTTAAACATTGTATAGTGTTTTACAGCGCTATGGAGTATTTTATGTTTTACGATGGTATTTTACAGCGCTCTTAAACATTTTATAGTGTTTTACAGCGCTATGGAGTATTTTATGTTGTTTTACTACAGTATTTTACAGCACTCTTAAACATTTTATGGTGTTTAACAGCGCTATGGAGTATTTTATGTTGTTTTGCTACAGTATTTTACAGCGTCTTAAACATTTTATAGTGTTTAACAGCACTATGGAGTATTTTATGTTGTTTTACTACAGTATTTTACAGCACTCTTAAACATTTTATAGTGTTTTACAGCGCTATGGAGTATTTTATGTTGTTTTACTACAGTATTTTACAGCACTCTTAAACATTTTATGGTGTTTAACAGCGCTATGGAGTATTTTATGTTGTTTTACTACAGTATTTTACAGCACTCTTAAACATTTTATGGTGTTTTACAGCGCTATGGAGTATTTTATGTTGTTTTACTACAGTATTTTACAGCACTCTTAAACATTTTATGGTGTTTAACAGCGCTATGGAGTATTTTATGTTGTTTTACTACAGTATTTTACAGCACTCTTAAACATTTTATAGTGTTTTACAGCACTATGGTGTATTTTATGTTGTTTTACTACAGTGTTTTACAGCACTCTTAAACATTTTATAGTGTTTTACAGCGCTATGGAGTATTTTATGTTGATTTACTACAGTATTTTACAGCGCTCTTAAACATTTTATAGTGTTTTACAGCGCTATGGAGTATTTTATGTTGTTTCTCGACAGTATTTTACAGCGCTATTTAATAATTTAGTGTTTAACCGTGCTGTGGAGTATTTGATGTTTCGTTACTACAGTATTTTACAGTATTCTAGCATGTTGTAGGGATTGTGTTGTATTTGAGTGGGATGGACGGATGGAAAATATAAGAACGTTAGGCGGAGGGGGAGGAATAATTGTGTCTGGGTGATGGATCACCTCTGACCTCTGACCCCCGACCTCAATCCAACAGGCTTGCAGGAGATGATGCGTGTGTGTATGTGGGGGGTTTTGTTCTGGATTGATGGACCAGAGAGAGCTGGATGGGGTGATTTTAGGACAAAAACACAGAAGCAGCAGCATAAAATCACTGTTTATAGAAATTATACCTCTGATGTTTGTCCTGCTCATTTGCCTACCAAATACATCAATAAATGAAACATTGAATAGAGTGTGAATGATTTTAGCCTATGAGCAGGATGAGATTAAATTAGCTCTGAGACTATGATCAATTACACATTTACAGTCATTAGACACAGAATGATACATATTAGTTAATCTAAGAAATAAATTATTTGTTTCTCAATCGCAGCTTCATATATATGTGTGTGTGTGTGTGTGTGTGTGTGTGTGTGTGTGTGTGTGTGTGTGTGTGTGTGTGTGTATACACAGTATTTATACTAAAGCTAATTTTAATACCGTTTAATGATGTTCATGCATGTGTTTACAGGACAGTTACATAATAAGCATGATGTAAATAGGCTACATAAAGTGTATTATATACATTATACAATTAAACATTTGCTTATTTTAGAAAAATGTAACAAATTATGAGAAGAAAAAATAAAAAATTCCATGATTTCTGACCAGTCTTAGGAAAGAATAATGTGAAATAAAAAACTGTTATCTTGCAAATACACATTAATATACAAATTAAATTTGATAACCATAAAATACATTTAGTAAAAAATTGACCCCTTAAGACACAAATTTAGCTGAAAACATGTTTGATCTGTGTAGATCTAGTGTGTGAATTATGGTTAATATCCGGTCTCTGTCAGTTTGGACGTGTTATGATCTCTCTCTCTCTCTCTCTGTGTTTTGTTCAGCTCCACCGGAGTTCCTGCAGTGGCCTCAGTCCGTGTCGAAGCCCGCGGGCAGCAGTGCCGTCTTCACCTGCCAAGCTCAAGGTGTTCCTGATCCACACCTCATCTGGCTGAAGAACGGCAAGATCCTCACGCCTGGAGACAACGTCAAACTCACCAACAACAACAGGTCAGAGCCAGCCTGAAACCTGACAGATAAAATAATAATATAACTTCTTGAATTGGAACAGTTTATTGAATATTTAGACAAAGTTTGCATGTGTGTTTTATGTTGAGTATCAAATTTTCTCCATCAGGCTCATATAGTCTGATACAGCGAGAATATGGAGGAATAACAGCTCAGTTTTATTCAGAGACTCAATTGAGCAATAATATGTATTTGCTGCAGATGCTGATATTTATATGAAATATATGAAATTCTGCTGCTTGTGATGTAAATCTTTTTAACAGCACATTAGATAATGACATAAAATGATCAAAATATCAGTGGTCGCTCTATATCTCCACTAATATGTCTTAGTAAGATGAGATTGATGTAAATGATGATGTGTGTTGATCTGCAGCACGCTGGCAGTGACGCGCATCACGGCTGAAGATGAGGCCATCTATCAGTGCATCGCGGAGAACAGCGCAGGGACCAACCAGGCTAGCGCTCGTCTCGCTGTCTCGCCGTCTGCCGATCTCCCAGAAGCCCCTCAGGATCTGGCGGTCACGCCGCTCTCCACCACTTCCCTGCAGGTGCGCTGGAGGCAGCCGGAACAGCATGTGATGGACGGAATCATCGGATACGTGCTGCACATCCGCAAACTGGGCGGTGAGACGACAGAGACACGCTGAGACCTTCAGAATCAGACACTGACTCTGAATAAGACTTGGAATCACAATTAGACTCTGATTTAGACTCCAAATCAGACAGATAATCAGACAAATAATCGGAATCAGACTCTGAATCAGAATGAGACTCGGAATCACACTCGGAATCGGTATCAGAATCGGACTTGGAATCAGAATTAGACTTTGAATCAGACTCTGAATCGGTATCAGACTCTGAATCAGACTCAGAATCTGACTCAGACTCGGAATTAGAATCAAAATCACAATCAGACATAGAATCAGATTCAGAATCTGACTCAGACTCAGGCTCGGAATAAGAATCAGACTCAGAATCAGGCACAGAATCAGACACATAATCAGTCATATACTGGGAATCAGACTCGGAATCAGACAGATAATCAGAATCAGACTCTGAATCAGAATCAGACACCGAATCAGACTTTGAATCACACTCGGAATCTGTATCAGACTCTGAATTTGACTCTGAATCGGATAAAGAATTAGATTCTAAATCAGAATCAGACTCCGAATCAGACTTGGAATCAGAATTAGACTTTGAATCAGACTCGGGATTGGTATCAGACTCTGAATCAGACTCTGAATCAAAATCGGAATCAGACACAGAATCAGATTCAGACTCTGATTCAGACTCGGAATCAAAATCACACTACGAATCAGACTCGGAATCAGACTCAGAATCTGACTCAGACTCGGAATCCAAATCAAAATTTAGAATCAGACTCAGAATCAGACTCGGAATCAGAATTAGACTCTGAATTAGACTTTGAATCAGACTCTGAATCGGTCTCAGAATCAGACTTGGAATCAGAATCAAAATTTAGAATCAGACTCAGAATCAGACTCCAAATCAGACTCAGTCAAAATCAGACTCAGACTCCAGACTGACTGAATGATGTTTGTGTGCTTTCAGAGCCGGACAGCAGCGAGCTTCAGGAAGCCGTGAGCAAAGACACGTTTCAGCATGACTTCACGAACCTGGAGTCCTCCACCACCTTCTCCATATATGTGAAAGCGTATTCCCCGCTGGGAGCCAGTCAGCAGTCCAACAGCGTCATCACCACCACACTTGGAGCTGGTAAGAGTATATATACATGCTTACATGACTGATAAAACTCATGAAATATATTTATATATATATTAAATGTTGTCAAAAACACAATGGTAATGTAATGATCATTCTACACATGTACTAGTCACTAATCTCACCCATCTGTCTCTGTCTGTCTGTCTGTCAGTTCCCACGATACCCAGCTTCTTCACAAAGGTTCTGAACAGCACAGCGATGCAGGTGTTCTGGGAGCTTCCAGCTAAAGCCGGTCGAGTGGAGGGATACAAACTCTCTCATCGCAAGCTACCACAGCAAGAGTTCAAACACGAGCAGCGATTCCCCGCTCACATCAACACACACACCATCTCTAACCTGGGTCAGTATACACACATACACAAACACACACACGCAACATCTCTAACCTGGGTCAGTACACACACACACACACACACACACACCATCTCTAACCTGGGTCAATACACACACACACACACACCATCTCTAACCTGGGTCAATACACACTCACACTCACATCAACACACACATCGTCTCTAACCCGAGTCAGAACACACACACACACACACACACACACACCATCTCTAACCTGGGTCAGTACACACACACACACATACACCATCTCTAACCTGGGTCAATACACACACACACTCACATCAACACACACACCATCTCTAACCTGGGTCAGTACACACACATACACACACACACACACACACACACCATCTCTAACCTGGGTCAGTACACACTCACACACACACACCATCTCTATCTTGGGTTAGTACACACAGACATGCACACACAGACAGACAGACACACACACACACACACACAAACACACCATCTCTATCTTGGGTTAGTACACACACACACACACGCACACAAAGACAGATAGACACACACACACACACACACACACACACACACACACACACACACCATCTCTAACCTGGGTCAGTACACACACACACACTCACACACACACACACACACACACACACACACACACACACACACACACACACACCATCTCTAACCTGGGTCAGTACACACACACACACACACACACACCATCTCTATCTTGGGTTAGAACACACACACATGCACACACAGACAGACAGACACACACACACACACACACCATCTCTATCTTGGGTTAGTACGCACACGCACACAAAGACAGACAGACACACACACACCCACACCCACACACCATCTCTAACCTGGGTCAGTACTCACACACACACACACACACACACACACACACACACTCTCTCTCACACGTGTGTTAGTCTGATGGTCAGTGTGTGTTTCTCTGTAGAATCATCAGCGGTGTATGAGATTCAGCTCTCGGCCTTCAATGGGAACGGCGACAGCATCGCCAACAAACGGCTCGTCTCATTGGCTGAGACTGAAAAGAGCAGGAAAGAGGCAGCAGGTGACGCTTCATATTCATCATCTGCAAATCATGTCCACAAACAATCATTTAACTGAAAGGGATTCAATAACTCACAAACTGATTTCAGAATAGATCTATTTAAATCAAAGACTTTGATAATCTGGTTTATTTCTAATATATGTGGCCAGTATTCTGGCTAGTGAATCAATCCCTGTTCATATTTAGCACTGAAAGCATCGGTCGTCTGCAGTGTGATGTCACAAACACAAGATGGAGACAGAGACCATCAGTGAACACAATCACATACACTACACATGCTTTCACATCACCTTTACTCAGAACTTTATTATCAGCTGCTTTACACATACTACACTGTCTGCTTTTTCTGTATGCTTTTATGTGAAGTTCCTGTATTTATTGTGTGATCTACGACATTTTCCACAATTGCAAAGATGTGTTATATAACAGAACACACTGCAGATTTAGTTCACTATAATAATCCTGACCTGACTGTGTGTGTGTGTGTGTGTGTGTGTGTGTGTGTGTGTGTGTGTGTGTGTGTGTGTGTGTGTGTGTGTGTGTGTGTGTGTGCGTGCATGCGTCTGTTTCTGTGCGTGTTTGTGTGTGTGTGTGTGTGTGTGTGTGTGTGTGTGTGTGTGTGTGTGTGTGTGTGTGTGTGTGTGTGTGTGTGTGTGTGTGTGAGCAGCGGGTGAGAGTGTGTGTGACTGTCGTCAGGACAGCGAGGGCTCCGTGACGGCTCTGGTGGTTGGGATACACATTGGCATGGCCTGCATCATTTTCTGCGCTCTCTTCCTGGTGTTTGGCTATCGTCACAGGTGCGTCTGTCCTTCTCACCGTCGCTCACTCATACTGCGATTATAAGAAACAGTGCTCTGACTCTCTGTGTGTGTGTGTGTGTGTGTGTGTGTGTGTGTGTGTGTGTGTAGCTTCTTCTGTCAGAAGGGTTCTCCGGGTGACTGGAGTCTGTCAGCAGGACAGAGTGTTTCTCAGAGAGACGCCGCAGCTAAAGAAGCCAGCATCCGAGCGGCCGACGCTATCGAGCTCGCGACACAGGTGAACATCATCAGTGCAGACCCACAGAGACTCACACAGAGACGGCTGTTCTTTTTATATAGACAGCTGATAAAGTGACTACACACTCTGTTTAAAAAAATAGCAATATAGAACAAATGCATTTTTGAATAAATAAAAAATATGTTTAGCATTGTAGAATAAAAGCATTTTAGAATACATAAAATTATCATTTTAACCTTATATAATAAATGCATCATAAAATACATTTTTGCATTATAGAATAATAACATTATTAATAGCAATACATTTAATAACACATTTATTTGCGTTATAGAATAAGTCCATGAATAAGTCCATTTCAAAATAAAACAATACTTTTAGCATTAAAGAAAGTCTTATATTTTCAGTATTATAGAAAAAAAAATATTTTCTGAATTAATTTTTGTTATTATTTACAATGAAGAAATAATAAATTTGCATTAAAGAAATAATTATTTTAGAATTAACTCAATAAATACTTTTAACATTATAAATTAACAGCACTTTAAAATAAATACTTTTAGCATTATAAAATAAATTAATATAAGAATACATTTTTGGAATAAATGCATTTCAACACTTTTAGCATGAAAGGAAACAAGAATTTTAGAATACATTTTGCATTATAGAATAATTGCATTTTACGTTAAATAAATAATGCATTTGCATATAAGAAAGAAGCATTTTAGAATAAAAAATAAATTTTGCATAAAATAATGCAATAAAACACACACTCATGTGTCATAAATCCATAATCATATATAGTAGTAATGAATAGTCCTGGTGTTCCTCAGGCTGCTGCAGCGGAGCGTCAGTGTCAGGTGATGATTGAACCTCCACCTGTCCACCCGCCGGACACTGGCACTGATACTGGCACCGGATGAGCCACCTCGACCCCCCCGAACACCCCCTTCAGCTGTACAGCGAGCGCTTCTCTCTCACCAAAGCCTTACTCTCTCTCTCACACACACACACACACACACACACACACACACACACACACACACACACACACACACACACACAGAGAGACACACACACACACACACACACACAGAGAGACACACACACACACACACACACACACGATCAACGTTCAAGACGACACGCTGCATCTGTTCCAAACCTGAGTGATCTGCATAGACAGCATCCTAACCATCATGCCACATCACACGGGACCGGTTAGGAGTTTCACATTTAGTATAAATACACACACACATGTACGGTCAGAATTTAGGATTGCAGTAGGCCATGGGTTCGATTCCCAGGGCATGTATAGCTTGAGTACATTAGATACAAGCATCTGCCAAATGCATGAATGTATAGGATGCATGTCATGGTGTCTTAGAATGAGCTCGATAAGTGTCTTATTAATACAGCTAACGGTGCCTTCAGTGCTGTCTCTGTAGGCGACTCACTAGGTTTGGAACGGAGCTTTGTTTTAAACACTCATATGTGTCCCTGGAGCACAGACGCAGTCATAATAACAAGGATATATTTGTAGCAATAGAAAACAATACATTTTATGGGTCAAAATTATGATTTTTATTTTATGCCAAAAATCATTCGATATTAAGATCATGTTCCATGAAGATATTTGTACCGTAAATATATCAACACTTAATTATTGATTATTAATATGCATTGCTAAGAATTCATTTGAATAACTTTAAAGAGGATTTTCTCAATATTTAGATTTTTTTTACACCCTCCGTTTTTTTAAATATTGTCCTATCATAACAAACCATACATCAATGGACAGATTATTGGGTGATGTATAAATCTCAATTTAAAAAAATTGACACTTAATGACTGGTTTTGTCGTCCAGGGTCACATTTGATCAAATATTTGTGATTATTTAGATGTTATTAATTATTTGTGAGTTTTCAAACAAACCTCAAACTCTGCTAATGTTACTAACGAACTGAACTTTATACTGTTAAACCAAAAACACATGTTCTATGTGACTGAACGGATGAAGAGTTAGTCTGTTATAGTATTAGTTGGGCGTGTGTCCTGTGATTGGACATTAATTATTCACCGCATTAGCCTGTGTGCAGCTGAAGCCCCGCCCCTTCCCCTAATCCCCTCCCACTCCACTGAAACATCCTGCTGCTGGGAAACACTCTACCTCAACCCCACAGGTCCTCTCGGGTCCGTCAGGACCTCCGGCGGCGACGAGTTTGAGCTCTGCTGTGACTCTTGACATTTTTACGAGACTTTCTCAGATTTTATGATGAGGGACGTCCAAAGAATTTCTGCTTCTCTTTCCTTTCTTCACGGTCTTCCACAAACACACTGATGTGTCCTTTCTGGTCATTTATAAAGTGTTTTCCATACGGCAAAAAAATATAGATTTTAAAATATATTTTTTAATATATGTCACAAATACACAAAGAAATTGGCAAAAAATATTTGGCAAAAAAAAAAAGCATAAATTTGTCAATATCTTTTGGCAATTTTTTCAGATATGTAATATTGTATTAATTTATAAATTTTTCCCTCCATATATTTCAAAGCAAGCAAATACATTCTGATGTCACATTTTAAGAAAAATCAGCAAGAAATATAATTTACAATAAAAAATGACATATTATAATAAGTTTTGACTTATAAGTATAGTAACAAGCCATTCCATCCAATGTTGCATGTTTTCTTGCCCTGAAATACATTTTGGAATATGTCGAATATTTTTAATTTCAAAAATATATTCACTGTTTGCAACATTTACATTTAGTCGTTTAGCAGACGCTTTTATCCAAAGCGACTTACATATATTTAAAATATATTTTGGCCAGAAAATATATATATTTCTTTTGCTGTATGGGTTGTCTTCCTGGTTTACTGTCAGTCATGAAGGTGATTAAACCAGAAAACTGACCAGCTGACCATTAACCAAAGCTACACGCACTCATTAGCTCCAGCTCGTAACATGATGATGATGATTACCTCAAAAACACAGATTCTATTCTAGAAATTATAACTAATGATAAAAATAACTAGCAGATATGGGATATATTTTCGTATGTTAAACCCGAAAATAAGATCTGCTTCTTTGTTTGTGATGTTGAAGCTGAACTTGCCAAATATCGGTTAGTGTTGATGAGACCAAATATCTCGTATTTCTAATTCTAAAAAAGTGTCTGTGTGTGTGTGCGCGCATGTGAGAGAGAGTGTGTGTGTGTGTGTGTGTGTGCACGTGTGAGAGAGAGATTGTGAGTGTGTGTGTGTGTGTGTGTGTGTGTGTGTGTGCGCATGTGAGAGAGAGAGAGAGAGAGAGAGAGTGTGTGTGTGTGTGTGTGTGTGTGTGTGTGTGTGTGTGCGCATGTGAGAGAGAGAGAGAGAGAGAGAGAGAGAGTGTGTATGTGAGTGTGTGTGTGCACGTGTGAGAGAGAGATTATGTGTGTGTGTGTGTGTGTGTGTGAGAGAGAGAGAGTGTGAGTGTGTGTGTGTGTGTGTGTGTGTGTGTGTATGCGTGCATGCGTGCGTGTGCTTAAATAACACACTCTTCACTGTTTAAATAGTTACCAAAATAACATGTTCTAGGATTCACGTAAAAGTCTTTAAACCTCTCAGACTCTGATTCTTGTTGAAACACGAACAAAACCAAAATGTAAAAACGAATAAAACAACAAGATTAGAAACTGAGGCCAAATTATTTTAGACAAAACAAGTGGAGACGCGTCTGTTGTTCTCTTGTAGAACGTAGATTTATTTTCCCACACGCTATTTTTCTGCTTGATTTGGGAAATATTGCCAAAATAGATGGTTCTTTAATGTTACTCGTATAGGCATTGTTGCTATTCTGTTTATTTGGCGTTTAATTCTTTTCAATTGTATTTCTTTTCTCTTTCTGTAGAATTGAAATGTTAGAAGTTTGAAAAGAGTAGATTTTGTGATTGCAAAAAAACTAATTCCTCATGTTTGTAAGAATTTACAGTCATCCAGGTGTGATTTTATAGCGCTATTGTTGAAGAAAACACCCCAGACTCTGAAATGTGCTGCTTTAGGATCTAACAGACTCTTTTATATTCGATTGATGAAATGTTCAAATGTGACTGATTGCTCAACATGTCTATTATTTAGGAGAAATCGTCTAGTGGAGTAGATGCTGATGTTAAATGCTTGTACCAATGAGAGAAGTGATGGATTGTTATTTTCTCAGCACCAAACGCTCCTGTAGCTTTACCATGCTGTGACCGATATTCGGCTGATGAAACTCGCCATGCGACAGATCGGATTTGTTTTTCTTCTTTCCCAGTCGTCGTGAGTTTCTCAGCTGAAATCTTTAGTTTTCTTCCTTCGGTCGGTTGTAATGAACCTCTGTACCAAATAAAACAGCGTTACGTAGACGTTACGTGTTGCATGTTTCATTATTTCTGGGCTGAAATTAATTACGTGTTTGGAATCTTCAATATTACTAGTATTTGTACAGCATTATACTGTGATTAATGTTGCATCCCATAATGCAAATGCACCTGACTTGACCTTTTCCATTGGACAAATGAACCAGAAGCATTGGAGTAAATGAACCAAAAGTAAATGAACCCACCAACTTTATATGTACGCCACTCATACATTTGAATACGAGCTTTATGTGGGAAACTATGGAAGCTTGTTTGGTGCATTCAAGTCAATCTAAGAAGTTTGTAATTATGAAGTCAGTACTCAAGTCACGAGTAAGATTGAGATATAGCCTGCCTTTTCTACATCTACAAAATACATCATTTTGTTTTACTTTTTTTTTATTACATTTATGAATGTGCAAACTGAATCCTTATGTAGACCTATTTTAGTGTAATTCAATGCTATTGTATTTTGTAGATGTAACTTAGATTTATTGTCAATCCCGAACTAATTTTAAATATTAAGAAATATGTTTTCTGTCAAACAGATGCTACATCTAGTGTTTGCTGTATTCATTGCATCTAAATGTTTTCAACTCAGAAACTCCTCGTAATTGTGACAGTGTGTTGGCTTTCATGTACATTCAACTTGTAAATGCCATCTTTCCGACATGACTTAAACGCACAATTTTTGTCTCAAAATTCTGACTTTTTTTTCCGCAATTGTGACTGTTTTTAGTATTGTCAAAAATGCTAAATAAATGCTAATTCTAAAAGTAAAAGTAAACTCAGAATTGTGAGAAACAAAGACCGAATTGTAAGATAAGTCGCATTGCTATCCATCCATGTTAAGGCTAGAAGGGATAAGTATGGCGCTACTGTCACACTGTACAACAATAATTAATATGTTTTAATTACTGTAAGGAGTTGGTGTAGACATTGATAAAACACAATCTAACAGTAGAAAATTAATTGCATTGTTTGTTTCTGGTTGGATATCACACACATGAACAAAAACCGGGATTGGGATCCCGCGGGACCCAACGCAAATTTTGCGGGAGTGGGCTGTTGTACTTTAACTGCACGAGTAAATAAAGCATGGGTCCCTCCAAAATCCTGCGCAGCGCTCTAGTTTGAACGCATGCACGTTCCGACGATTCAGTTCACTAGCTGTCACTGTTTTCTAATACGTGATTCTTCTCTCCACAAATTCTATTGAGTGAGAATGCGCGACTGCGTTTGAATGACTTCAATGGAGGAAGATGCTTTTTATACTCATTATGGTGTAGTTACGAAATCTACCAGCATGGGTTAACCTAACCACACTAACCAGCATGGGTTAACCTAACCACGCTAACCAGCATGGGTTAACCTAACCACACTAACCAGCTAAACCTGCCCAGAAACTGACCACACTAACCAGCATGGGTTAACCTAACCACACTAACCAGCATGGGTTAATCTAACCACCCTAACCAGCATGGGTTAACCTAACCACGCTAACCAGCTTGTGTTAACCTAACCACACTAACCAGCATGGGTTAACCTAACCACGCTAACCACATGGGTTAACCTAACCATGCTAACCAGCATGGGTCAACCTAACCACACTAACCAGCATGGGTTAACCTAACCACGCTAACCAGCATGGGTTAACCTAACCACATTAACACGCATGGGTTAACCTAACCACGCTAACCAGCATGGGTTAACCTAACCACGCTAACCAGCATGGGTTAACCTAACCACGCTAACCAGCATGGGTTAACCTAACCACGCTAACCAGCATGGGTTAACCTAACCACGCTAACCAGCATGGATTAACCTAACCACGCTAACCAGCATGGGTTAAACTAACCACGCTAACCAGCATGGGTTAACCTAACCACGCTAACCAGCATGGGTTAACCTAATCATGCTAACCAGCATGGGTTAACCTACATTTCACATTCTGATTCATAACTACATTTCACTTCTGATTATACCCTGTATCATTTTTTATGTGACAAATAAAGAAACTTTGAACCTTAACCTAACCACACTAACCAGCTAAACCTGTCCAGAAACTGAGAACAGAGACAATCAAGCACAGGTTTGAAAATGTGTTGTTTTTTTAAACCACAAACACATAAAGAATGTTACATAGTTTCGTTACACCGATCCAGAGTCAGTCCTGCTTCACTTTCAGAGTGTGAACAGAGTTCATATCTGCTCTCAAACACACCGGCTCAGATTCACTCCTCAATAAATATAGAAACTGCTGACGGAGGACAGAAGGTGTTTCTTTAGGGTTTGTTCTCACAGGATCGGTAGAAGTGCTGACATCAGATTACCGGTGCTGCTGCCTTTTCATTTAAAATGGATTATCATAATTTATTCATGAAACATAGCAGATCAGAAGACTGATTAACAGCAGATTAACTGTTATTCATGAAGATTGTTTGATCTTTGTAGCAGATCCTTCGTCTCAGGAACTAATTCATGTTTAGCACAATACAATTGTCTTTGTATTTCTGAACATGACATTAATTTTCTTTGATTAAATATAATCCATGACTTCATTATTTTGATCTTGGTGTGAAATATGACCTGCACATGTTCTAAAGTTCAGGCCAAAATGTCACGGACAGAAAGTGAAGCATAAATAATTAAAGTAGCAACAGTGTGTGTGTGTGTGTGTGTGTGTGTGTGTGTGTGTGTGTGTGTGTGTGTGTGTGTGTGTGTGTGTGTGTGTGTGTGTGTGTGTGTGTGTGTGTGTGTATGTGTGTGTGTGTGTGTGTGTGTGTGTGTGTGTGTGTGTGTGTGTGTGTGTGTGTGTAGTTTAATCTGAGGATGAGTGCAGTGTCCTGCCAGTGTTGCCATGGAAATGAGCCATCCCTTGTCACATGACCTTATCTCTGACCGCAGTGCTCTGACAGTCCGCATGTATAATTCAACGCTTTAAATGCGTCTCACTGCCTCACACTCGCCAACACACTGAAAGTCGCTTCGCAAGCAACATTTCTTCACATTACAGAGGTTTCGCTAACATCTGGAATCTTTTAAAACTATGAAATGGAGCAGGAGTGATCAGACATATACGGCTGTAAATATTAATGAGGTGTCATGCATGACAAAACTACATTTCCCATCAGTCTTTGCGGCCGCATAAAATACACACAAATCGGACATGCCTCAGTTATACAGCGCTCTTCTTTTATTTGCACTAGTGCTATAAACTGAGTTAGTATGCTTTTGTTAGTATGCAAAGAAAATATATTGTATAAATTGCATTTAATTCCAAAGAAAAATCACTTGGATCACATTGTAATCCAGTTTCTGAATCCAACTCGTCATGTGACATAATGCAATGTTTTTTAACGTTGCAATAAGGTTAACAAAGCACGTATAAATCACTGTTAATTTCAACGATCTTTTGAAACAATATTCCAGTTTGATCCGTGATGTTGACATTGATCAAACCTGAATAAAGATGAAGGCAGATATCGTCTTCTTCCTAAACACTCTGCTGCCCCCTGCAGGTCTGGAGGCTCCTGTAAATTCCCCTGAAGATGTGTTTATAGATGTGTTTATGTTTTAAGTGTTTATAGATGGAAATACAGATCTGCTCGGAGATACTTCTGGTGCAATGATCAACATATTTTAAACCGATGTGAAATTTTGACACTACTTAATAGACAATTCAGACAAGTCAGAGTTTTTCCGATAATACCTGTGTGTTTATATCTGAAGTGTGTCTGTAGCTATGTTCGTTTTAATGCACATTTTAAAGAATCGCATCAGAAACGAGTGATGAAGACGCCAAATGTCATCGTTTTTACGCTGGTGGTGGTTTTAGACTTCGAAAAAGGGTTAAAGCCAATAACGGGAGATGCAAACACAATTTGCGAATAAATTCCTCCAAGTCACGTTTTTTTATGGCGTAACCTGACTGACCAGCAGACCAATCTCGTTACACAGCATCTGAAATGTTATGATCATTCATGCAAAGTATTTCTGTGTAATTGCCTCCCAGAACGGTCTTGCACATCTGCCTCTGAAAAGCACTGACCGCATTTATAGTGTTTCGTGGTACTTATTCCCAAATTGCATTTTTGAGCATAAGTTAAATTTGCATCTTTGGATGGAAACCCGGCTTGATTGAATGATTGAATGTGATGGCGCTTGGAAATGAACGCGGCTCTGACGAGTGCAGAGATGATCTGAAGAGCCTCACTGACACTCCTGGGATCCCAGAAAGCTCTTAGTCAGTCACTTCGCATGCATTCAGTCCATTAAACATCATTCTCCTTCCCATCTCATTCAGCGTGTTAAGTGTGTGTGTGAGGGATCATGAAAATCGCATGTTACTGTTTATTTAATACTGTCCCGAATAAGCTATTTCCCATAACAGATGTTTGTATATACGTCACGTCATTACTCCACGTTATTTTGTCAAGAAAAAATAATAACTTTATTATAAAAAAATATTTTTATATATTTATAAAAATGGCCCCGTTCAAAAGTTTACACACCCTTGAATCTTAATACTGCGTGTTGTTTCCATGACTGTTTTTATATTTTGTGATAGTTGGACCTGCTGTTCTTCAGTGTGTGTGCCTCTGTGTGCGTGCGCGCGTGTGTGTGTGTGTGTGTGTGTGTGTGTGCCTCTGTGTGCATGTGTGTGTGTGTGTGTGCGTGTGTGTGTGTGTGCCTCTGTGTGCGTGCGTGCATGTGTTTACGGCTCTAAGAACAGCAGGTTGACTAGGTTTAATTGGGTGTATAACAGCATGTGGGTCACTGAAGAACAACGAGGTTCTTATAGTTAGAGATTGATCATGTTATTTCAGAGCGTGTCAGACGTCACAGACAGCAGATCTGTTTAATTCACATCATCCAGAGTCAGTGTGAACATCCCGTCAGTCCCCTTTGAGCTCCATCAGTAAAGCAGGTGCTGGAAACACCAAGGTTCACAGAGAAGCAAGAACTGATCAAATGCATACATTGAATGCAACACCAGTCACTTCGGATAAAAGCATCTGCCAAATGCATAAAACTACAAACTGAGATCTTTGTGAAGCAGCATTTAGCTTAAGCTGACTACTAAACTAGAAACCGTGTTTGAGTTATTCGCTGTGAAATAATTAGAATTTATTAATTTCACATAAGCAAAAAAAAGTCACATGTTGCACTAATTGTGTACAGGATCGATGCAGCTGTATCTATACTTTTTTAAATCAGAATAAACTTTAAGGAGAAGCAAAATGACATGAGACAATAACTCGTTTAATGAGAAAATTAAAAAATAACTTTGAATGAAGTAGATTTTTCTGAGCCCATTGGCAGATATTTGTTCTTGTTAATCATAAATTCACTATAATTTTCTCATTAAACAAGACGTCTTATCTTGTGTAGTATTGCATTGTCTTGATTTAACAATGTTTATATATTTGTGCTGTAAAACAAGACAAAAATACTGCAAGATAAGCACTTTTTGCCGTGTCCGTGTTGGTGATTTTGGGTCAGAATGAGCCCGGATTCAATATTTTGATCCCTAACAATGTTTTATGCAAACAATAACAGTCACCCTGCATGCAAACACACACCGATCACCAGCGTAAACACACACACCGCAGACGTTTCAGAGCGTCCAGCTGCTTTAATAACAAAAGCACGCTGTGAAATCTGTGAAGTTATTCTAAAACTGCAGAGGCTTCTGGGTAAATCTGCTCTGAGCTGTTTTCATTAGTTGTGCATGACCCCCGCCGTGGCGCCGAGGTTTAAAAAAAGTACACTTCGATAATGTACTTAAAGTGCACTAATTGTGCACTTAATATACTAAAAGTGATTCTTACGTGCACTCAGCTGGGCTATTTTGGGAAACCATTAATATGAAGTTAAATGCACTTTTAATATGCTATCTCTGAATTCATTTATTTTATTTAGTCACCACCTGTAGTGCACTTGAACCCATCTTTCATACACTGAAAAAATAATACTACATTTTTTTTAAGGTAAGTGGTTGCAAACTATTTCTTTTAGTTGAAAAAATAGTTGAAAGTTAGTCAACTAAATTTGTTTCTTTAAATATAGCTAAAATAAATTGATTGCAACCACCTTAAAAAAAAATAGTAAATTCAATTAATCATTTTTTTCAGTGTACACTAGTATGCAGTAGATTTTAATGCACAGATAGTATGTTAAAAGCGCATTTTAGTTCATATTCATGGTGTCCCGAAATAGCCCAGCTGAGTACACTTAGATGATCTTAAGAAGCACGAAAGAACCACTTTTAGGCTCGGTTTCACAGACTGGGTTTAGACTGAACCAGGATTAGGCCATAGTTCAGTTAGAACATTTAAGTCCTTTTTAGAAACATGCTTAGAAAGAAAAAAACATTACTGGGATGCATCTTGAGACAAAACAAAGGCACGGATATATGAGCACAAAACCAGTCATAAGCCGAATAAATAATATTTCCATTGATGTATGGTTTGGACAATATTTGAAAATCTGGAATCTGAGCGTGCAAAAACATCTAAATATTGTTCAAATGAAGTTCATAGCAATGCATATTAATAATCAATAATTCAGTTTTGATATATTTATGGTACAAATATCTTCATGGAGCATGATCTTAATATCTAATGATTTTTGTCATAAAAGAAAAATTATAATTTTGACCCATACAATGTATTGTTGTCTATTACTACAAATATACCTGTGCTGCTTATGACTGCTTCTGTGCTCCAGGGACACAATATATTAAGATCAGTCAGTGCAAGTTTATAGCAGTTGAAACAGCTCAGACTTACTAGGCTTAAGTTAGTATATTAAGTACATAATTAGTGCGTGAGAACCGAGCACTTTAAGTACATTATGCAAGTGTACTTGTTTTTAACCTGCTCAGCGTCTGAAAGCCGAAGCGTGTTCTGATGCAGACGCTCCATCAGACCCGTCGTGATCTCCAGATCTGTGAGTTTATGTGCTCTTCACGCTGGCCGGGCCGAGAGCCGGTCCAGAGAGCGCGGCGAGTGTGCGGGCGTCCGGCAGCGGCAGCAGCGGGCGAGATCGGCGCGGAACGAGGGCGTGTAGAGGCCGTAGATCACCGGGTCGCAGCAGGTGTTCAGATTCCCGAACACGAAGAGCAGGTGATGGATGTACTCGGGCGTGACCTTCAGCATCTCCGGCTGGAACCAGTACCAGATGCCCAGCAGATAGTAGGGCGTCCAGCAGACCACGAACGACAGGACGATGATGATGGTCATCTTCAGCGTCTTCATCCGGGCCTTCGGGATCATGTCTGTGCCGCTGCGTCTCAGAGCCTCGCCCGCTGCAGACACAAACACGGCGTCAGACACGTTCCTCAAACATTGAGGACTCGCAGGGAATGCATGATCTGATTTACATTCATGCATTGGACAGATGCTTGCAAACTAAAGCAACTTGCATTGCATTCAAGGTGCACATGCTTTACCGGGGAATCAAACCCATAACCTTGGCGTTGCAAGCGCTATGCTCTTCTGTTTGAGTTACAGGAAGGCTAAAACTAAAACTGATCAAACATTGCTTGAATGCAAAAAATATCAGATAAAACATCTGCTAAATGCATGAATGAAAATGTGAAAATAGCCAATCTGTTTTAGTCATTTTTGAGTTTTCTTTCTATGCAATATGACTTTACTGTGTCCCTGGAGCACAGTCATAAGCAGCACAGGTATATTTGTAGCAATAGACAACAATACACTGTTTTATATATTTTATACCAAAAATCATTAGATATTAAGATCATGTTCCATGAAGATATTCCTACCGTAAATATATCAAAACTTAATTATTGATTATTAATATGCATTGCTAAGAACTTAATTTGAACAACTTTAAAGATGATTTTCTCAATATTCAGATTTTTTTGCACCCTCAGATTTTCAAATATTGTCCGATCATAACAAACCATACATCAATGGAAATATTATTAGGTGTATATAGGTATATTAGGTGTAAATATTATTTATTCAGCTCTCAGTTGATGCATAAATCTCAATTTATATAAAAAAGAATGACTGAAACACTTATGACTGGTTTTGTCCTCCAGGGTCAGATATGGTTTATTTAACTTTTTTTAGTTTTAGTTATTTTAGTGCATCAACTTAAACCAATCAAAAATTAAGAAAATAAATAATACAATTATATTTATTTTCACATTTTATTTCAGTTCATATTTATTTTATTTCAAGTTAAAAATGTTCTTTATGATTTTAGTCTAATTAACAATGCGTTTCATATCAATCTGCTAAAAACTATTTAACATCCATAAAATTGTATTAAATTGATAAAAATGACATTATGTGAAGATTGTTACTAATTCCTAAAAAAAACTGGACCGTTTTTTTAGTTTGTTTACTTTTCATTCATCACCTACAAAATCAGATCTTTACAACATTCTGAAAATATCTGTAAGCATTTGAAAATGATTTTTATTTGTTATTTTTATATTAAAGAATAATTTTGTGAGGAAAAAATATTCAAAAGCATTTTTCAGCTATTTTAAAATATAAACCCTCAAAATTAATTTAACGTATAAACCGCCCAAATCCGAATCATTAAACTCTATCATTTAATAATAAACTTTATTCTATATAGCAACAAGCTTTTTAAGGTGCTTACACACAGACACACACACACACACACACGCACATACACACACTCGCACGCACGCACATGCACACACTCACACGCACACACAAACACTCACTCACACACACAGACACACACACACTCAAAAACGCACACACACACGCACACACAAACACACACTCACTCACACACACACACACACACATACACACACACACACACACACACACACACACACACACAAACTCACACACACACACACACACACACACACACACACACACACACACTCACACTCACACTCACACACACACACACGCACACACATACAAACACTCACACGCACACGCACACACACTCACACACATACACACACACACACACACACACACACACAAAAACGCACACAATACCACACACACACACACACACGCACACACACACACGCACACACACACACACACACACACAAACACACTCACACTCACTCACACACATACACACACACACACACACACACACACACATGTTGTTAAGATAAACAGTAAATATGCATAATAAATGAATATGTGAGAAGGGCAGGGTGGTGCTATGTTGTGATAGCACACAGTCCTTCAGTGCTCACCTGTCTCTAAGCCTATTAAACATCCAGCAAACCCTCATGAATGTCTGACCTTGTTTGTTGCCGTTGGCAGGGATCAGGTGACCGTAGAGTCAAAGCTCTCGGGCTTCAGATGGGGGGGTAGAAGCTGCGCTGATCCGATATTACAGTAATCCACTGACTGCTGTTACTGTACACATGTGACTGCGTGTTATTGAGGGGCATTACAGCTATCTTCAGCTGCTAACTCTTTTACATACCTGCCGATGAACAGGAATTCAGCACATGTACCAGACAGAAGTATTTCTAACTGCTTATGTAGCTTTGCATTATGCATTATGATGATGAATTATGAACAGTTTTCTCTTGTATATCAGTGTCAGTCCAGCAGGTTATTGTTTCACTCATAACATCATATCTTGCCACATAAGACAAAAACGTTATAATTATGAGATAATGACATTGAGATTAAAAAGTCACGATTATAAGCAAAACATTTTAATTTCAATGTTTTATGACTTTTATCTCATAATAATGATTTAGTAAGTCATACTTTTACTTTATCATAATTATGGTTTAGTATTTCATAATTTTCAGTTTTTATCTTATAATTGACTTTTTATCTCATAATTTGGATTTTTATCTCATAATTATAACATTTGATCTCATAATTATATCCTACTTTTGACTTACGTCATAATTGACTTTTTCCTAATTTCGATTCTCATAAATCTGACCGTCTCATAATTATGATTTATTGTATTTTTCGACATCTTATAATCATGACTTTATCTAAAAATTTATATTTTTGCCTCATTATTATGATTTTTTTTTATCTTGATTGATACTTTATTACCTCATTTTGACCTTTTATATCATATAATTGTCATACTTTTGACTTTTTATGTAATAATTATGACTCATTATCTCAATTTTGATTATCTTATAATTACGGCTTATTGTATCCCATTTAGACATTTATCTCATAGTTATGACTTTTAATCTCAAAATGTATATTTTTACTTCAATTGATTTTTAAATCTCATAATTCATTATTTTACCTCATAATTTTGACCTTTTGTATCTAAATATGACTTAGTGCTTCATGACGTTTATTATGGGGCAGAAAAGGTCTTACATAGAAACTACACCTGACGTAAAATTTTGTTACATACATTTTTTATTCAGGTGGTTTATCCACATGTGTGTTGCCACATGAAGAAAACGTTACTCATCCCAGATAAACAGCTTTTAGATGATGTGCAAGTCATATTTTCTTTAGAAGTGATCATTTGCCGTTCCAGTCTCGTGTAAGAGGCTGCGGGACGCTTTACCTTTGTTCTTGTGCAGCTGTCTGTTGATCTCGATGAGGATACAGGTGTAACAGCAGCTCATGACCAGCAGAGGAATCACGTACAGCGTCACGAAATGAAACATGTTGTATGCCGTCTCATGCCAGCGCTCGTGGAAACTCCCGTGTGTGACGCACTGAGTAAAGTCCACGCTCTCTGCTTTGACCGTCCGGAAGATGAACAGCTACAAAAGGATGAATGATGGATGAGTTGATCAGAACCAGTGAGTATTCATGCATCTGCTATTTTACTCCATAACATGCCTTCTTCCAGACTAGTGGAAAGAAAACATCCAAAATACACACTGAAATGTTAATTTTATTGCCCTTTATCTATTTGCGTCTATAGATTCCAATCTTTAAAGAGTTATTTTATTTTACAAACACCAAACTGTACAGTTGTATTGCTCTCTTTAATCTGATGGTTTGTTCATATTTCAGTCACACTGATTTATACAACATTTTATTCCTAAAAACAGTATTTTCTGATTTATGGAGTGATAAAAAGAGAAATCCAAAATCCCCTCTAGAAAAAGCTTTAACTCTAATATGGTGAGTTAGTGAGTGTATGAGTTAGTGTGAGTGTGTGAGTGTGTGAGTTAGTGAGTGTGAGTAAGTGAGTGTGAGAGTGTGTGTTAGTGAGTGTGTGTGTGTGTGAGTTTGTGAGTGTGAGTTAGTGAGAGTGTGAGTTAGTGAGAGTGTGAGTTTGTGAGTTAGTGAGAGTGCGAGTTAGTGAGAGTGTAAGTTAGTGAGTGTGATTTAGTTAGTGAGAGTGTGAGTTAGTGAGAGTGTGAGTTAGTGAGAGTGTGAGTTAGTGAGCGTGTGAGTTAGTGAGAGTGTGAGTTAGTGAGCGTGTGAGTTAGTGAGAGTGTGAGTTAGTGAGCGTGTGAGTTAGTGAGCGTGTGAGTTAGTGAGAGTGTGAGTTAGTGAGAGTGTGAGTTAGTGAGTGAGTCTGTGAGTTAGTGAGTGAGTCTGTGAGTTAGTGAGTGTGTGAGTTAGTGAGAGTGTGAGTTAGTGAGAGTGTGAGTTAGTGAGTGTGTGAGTTAGTGAGTTTGTGAGAGTGTGAGTGAGTGAGAGTGTGAGTGTGTGAGTGAGTGAGTGAGTGAGTGTGTGTGTGGGAGTGTGTGTGTGTGAGTTAGTGTGTGATTTAGTGAATGTGTGAGTTAGTGAGTGTGAGTTTGTGAGTTAGTGAGAGTGTGAGTTAGTGAGATGTGAGTGTGAGTTAGTGTGTGAGTTAGTGTGAGTGTGTGAGTGTGAGTTTGTGAGTTAGTGAGAGTGTGAGTTAGTGAGTGTGTGAGTTAGTGTGTGAGTTAGTGAGAGTGTGAGTTTGTGAGTGTGTGAGTTAGTGAGTGTGTGAGTTAGTGAGTGTGTGAGTTAGTGAGTGTGTGAGTTTGTGAGAGTGTGAGTTAGTGAGTGTGTGAGTTAGTGTGTGAGTTAGTGAGAGTGTGAGTGTGAGTTAGTGAGTGTGAGTTAGTGAGTGTGTGTGAGTTAGTGTGAGTGTGATGAGTTAGTGAGATGTGTGAGTTAGTTAGTGTGAGTTAGTGAGAGAGTGAGAGTTAGTGAGAGTGTGAGTTAGTGAGTGTGTGAGTTAGTGAGAGTGTATGAGTTAGTGAGAGTGTGAGTTAGTGAAAGTGTGAGTTAGTGAGAGTGTGAGTTAGTGAGTGTGTGAGTTAGTGAGAGTGTATGAGTTAGTGAGAGTGTGAGTTAGTGAGAGTGTGAGTTAGTGAGTGTGTGAGTTAGTGAGTTAGTGAGTGTGAGAGTGTGTGAGTTAGTGAGTGTGTGAGTTAGTGAGTGTGAGTTAGTGAGAGTGTGAGTTAGTGAGTGTGAGTTAGTGAGAGTGTATGAGTTAGTGAGAGTGTGAGTTAGTGAAAGTGTGAGTTAGTGAGTGTGTGAGTTAGTGAGAGTGTGAGTTAGTGAAAGTGTGATTTAGTGAGAGTGTGAGTTAGTGAGTGTGTGAGTTAGTGAGTGTGAGAGTGTGTGAGTTAGTGAGTGTGTGAGTTAGTGAGTGAGTGTGTGAGTTAGTGAGTGTGAGTTAGTGAGTGTGAGTGTGTGTTACTGAGTGTGTGAGTTAGTGTGTGTGTGAGTTAGTGAGAGTGTGAGTTAGTGAGCGTGTGAGTTAGTGAGCGTGTGAGTTAGTGAGTGTGTGAGTTAGTGAGTGTGTGAGTTAGTGAGAGTGTGAGTTAGTGAGAGTGTGAGAGTGTGTGCTAGTGAGTGTGTGAGTTAGTGAGCGTGTGAGTTAGTGAGCGTGTGAGTTAGTGAGTGTGTGAGTTAGTGAGTGTGTGTGAGTTAGTGAGTGTGTGTGAGTTAGTCAGTGAGTGTGTGTGTGTGTGTGTAAGTTAGTGAGTGTGTGAATTAGTGAGTCTGTGAGTTAGTGAGAGTGTGAGTTAGTGAGTGTGTGAGTCAGTGAGTGTGTGAGTTAGTGAATGTGTGAGTTAGTGAGTGAGAGTGTGTGTGTGTGAGTTAGTGAGTGTAGTGTGAGTGTAGTTAGTCAGTGAGTGTGTGTGTGTGTGTGTGTGTGTGTGTGTGTGTGTGTGTGTGTGTGTGTGTGTGTGTGAGTGAGAGCGTTTGAGTTAGTGAGAGTGTGAGTTAGTGAGTGTGTGAGTGTGCATATATGAGTGTGTGTGTGAGTGTGAGTGTGCATATATGAGTGTAAGTGTGTTTGTGTAAATGTGTGTGAGTGTGACCTGTGGCGATGCGATCAGTGCGCTCAGGCTCCAGGCCAGCAGTAGCATCCTCCTGTTCCTGTGGTGTGCGTTGAGCGAGTCCAGCGGGCGCAGGATGGCGTGATGCCGGTCCAGACTGATGACCACCAGGATGAAGGCAGAGGTTTGCATGGCAAACAGCTTCAGGAAGCACAGCAGCTTACAGAGTCCATCTCCTGCGTACCACTGCACCGTCACGTTCCACACCATGTCCAGCGGCATCACGATGAAGGTCATCATCAGGTCGGCCGATGCCAGGCTGATGATGAGAGGACGCAGGTGAGATGCCAGACGCCGGCCACGCGACACGCTGATGAGGAGCGCCAGGTTACTGACCGCGGCGAACAGAAAGAGCACCATGGTGGCTGCGACGCGGGCCTGAGCCGCGGGGGTGAAGGTGGGTGCCGTCCAGTCCGTCAGCGGCGGCGGGAGAGATGCGTTAGACACGAACGGCAGTGACGTGTTTTCAGACATCACACTGCTCTGATCTACACCAGCATGAAGAGACAAAAACAGCATCTTAACGAGGTAAAAACTGAACAACGGCGGTGATGCACTATAATATATAATATATATAATATATTTAATATAATATACTCACTTCTAAACCAAAATACATATGCATTGCAGTATTAGTCATTTTGACTATTCAATCTCATTATTATAACTTAGTATGTTATAATTTTGACTTTTTATCTCATAATTTTGACTTTTAGAATATTGTCATAATTATGACATATCATTTCAATTGTAATCTCACAATAATGATGTGGTATGTCAAAGTTGTTTTTTCTCAAATTTTGACTTGGTACTGTATGTCACAATTACAACTTTTCTATCTTTTTATCATAACTATGACTTTTTAAATCACATAATCATGATTTTTTTTTAAATCACATAGATATTTAGCAAAGTTGTAATTATGACACTAAGCCATCTTATTTCAATTGTATCAATCATAATTATGATGTGGTATGTCAAAGTTGACTTTTTTCTCATAATTTTGTTGGTACTGTATG
>CM049872.1:207500-222500 GCA_027474115.1 Schizopygopsis malacanthus
ACAAAAACAGCATCATTCAAGAAACAGATGTTAGTCTCTTTGAGCACTGTCCAGGGTGGCTGCACTCAAAAATACTCCAACTAGAGAGGAAAACATGTTTCAAGTAAATAGTAAGTGTTATCATTTTTTTCAGTAAAGGTGGGCTGTGCTTTATTTTTTTTCTAATTCTAATCTTAATAAATACACATGATCAAATTTCGATTGTGAATTAAAAAAGCTATTGCATTTAAACAATTAAAACTTTAACAGTTGAAAACATTAGAAATCAAACTCCTGTAAATCAGTGCTTTAAAAAAGTTTTACATTTCAAATAGGGCTTGTAGTGCAAAATTTTCACCATCTGGTATAATTCATTTGATAAATACACATGCAAAGGTGAAGGATTATGTAGAGATGCTGTATATCCTTATAATATACAGCCATGCTTTAATGGTCCCTACAATAAGAATTAAAACTTTTCGAACCAAGCGAGTATTACAATCAACAAGGCTAATATTACAAATGTTGTCTCTGTGATAAAAATTATACAAAATTTAAAATATGTACTTGTAATCACATATTACCTTCAATAAAAAAAATTCAGTGGTTTGCTTCACTTTACTGAGACTTGCAGTTTTGGTTGAAGGTGTAGAATTTGTAGAGATGCTTTATAAACCAACCTTTGTCTTTTTTATTATATACAGTACTATGGTCCCTATATCAGATTAGATGTCAACCAAGCGAGTAAAAGTCACGTAGGCGTTTAGTCAACAAGGCTTAATGACATTTTGAAAGGTTAAAAATAAGAGCTCTGTGATTAAATTTGGCTTAATTAAGCAAGCTCTCCGTAAAGCCCTATGTAAAATATTCAACTTCTTTAATAAAAATTTGGTTTGCCACATGAGACTATTTGTGTTTGTATTGCAAAAGTGTTGAAAAAATCTTGCTGTTCTTATTTAATTATATAATAGTAGGTCTACGTTTTTAATGACATGTTTGAAAGGTTAAAAATAGTGGGCGTTTTATTAGTATTGGGCGTGGTCAATTAAGCAAGCTTAAAGCTACAAATTAAAACATTAATTAACCATAAAACCCAAACCTTTAATGTATTTGATGATTTGTAAATTGCATTTAATAGTGTTGACTTACAAATTTTGAAAAATTTCTCCGCATCGGGTTGGCTGAGATGTCGTTGTGGGCGTGGCTTTGTATAAAGTGGGCGTGGTCATTAAAATATTTTGCAACATTAATAACCATTAAAACCCAAACCTAATACTGGTATTTGCAGAAAATATTAATTTTTGATCTACAATATTTTGAATCTAACACAAGAGTATTTATTACTGGACCTAGGTTTATTTCTTTTGAAATAATGAAGCAATCCTTTAAACATGTTCTGGATGGTACTACAAGTTGTCCAAGATGTTTACGTCGTGGTGTAAATAAATGAAGCATAAAAAGTATAAGACATACAAATTCAGACTGCTGTACTGGAAAGGAACAGTTGGTATTTCAATGCAAGTGAAAAGCATTATGGAAAATCACTTTACTGTTTTGTTGTTTTTGGAATATCAGGAAAGCAGTGGAAAATCACTTTCATTGGAAAGTTGAGAAAATATAGTGCATGAAATGGCAAAAATTGAACTGCAAAAACAACGTGATTTAAATAATACTTTAACTGTTGGCATCAAAGAGCTCAGGGCATCTCATCCACCTTTTAAAATATCAAATTTTAATACAAAATATGTTCACAAATGCAGGTGCATCTCCTGCTTCAGTTTGTGTTCATGTTGAGTCTTGAATCCTCGTGTTTGCGATCTGCCATGGCAAACACAATTCCCCAAAAACTAGAATACCTCACGTCTATGGAGATATTATCCTTTATGTCACATGACCGTGCAGAATCTGGACTTTAGTCTCCTCCTCAGGGGCGTGGCCTCATTCAGGGGCGGAGTCACTGTGCTGCTGTCCAATGGGTGTCTGCTGAAACATTGACATCATGAAAAAACATAAGCACTCTAATGCATTACATAAACTACATGAGAGACAGATTCGCACCCGTTCATCTGCACCGGCCTCGGCTTCACAGACTCAGCAGACACGTCACCTGTGAAGGTAGAGTCAGATTTCATTAGTTTGACGTCTTCTCTCTATATTTCTCTGATATTTGTGTGTTTGTTCAGACGGACCGTGTGCAGGGGATCCTGAGGTCTCTGATGAGAGGATCTGATTCATCTCGGCTTTATCATACGTGTTATTCAGATTCCTGACGAGCACATTCAACAGCATGAGGACTCAGAGACATGTTTCAAGTGTAAGTGTTATCATGTAAAGGCTGTGATCTGACATGATTAAAATTGTGATTTAAAAAGCTATTTAAGAAAGAAAAAACTCCTGTTTGCTTGTTTGTTGGGCTGCGCAATTTGGCATAACATTTAGTGATTATGTATTGCTGTATAATAATATTAATATGATTTGTTTGAATTATAATTACTATTACTAAATTAAAAATGATATAAAATGTACAATATTATTATAATATTTCACTGTAAAAAAAATCCAGTACTGATATTTATGTCTTAATTTCTTCATTTTCAAACATTAAATCACAAAAATCTAATTAATTCTTTCTGATAAAAATTGACATTGTGTATAAAAAAACTTGCTGTTCTTGTTTTTAGGTCTATGCAATTTTGTATTATTATTACAATTATTATTATTAATGAATAAAATATGACACAAAATGTACAATATTAGTATTCAAATATTTAACTGTAAAATAAAGCGAAATAAATAAATAGAGTGTTTAATTAAGAAAATGTGTACAATACTAATATTTATGACTTCATTTCTGGTGACAATTATGGGAAGTTGATCGGTGCATATAGCATTTTTTTATTATTTCAATGCAAGTGAAAAGGAAAAGTTTTGTTTGTGTGAGTGTGTGTGTGTGTGTGTGTGTGTGTGTGTGTGTACCTGCTGCTGTGTGTTCAGTGTGTGTGTGTGTGTGTGTACCTGCGTGCTGTGTGTGCGTGAGTGCGTGTGTATGTGTGTGTGTGTGTGTGTGTGTACCTGCGTGCGTGCGTGTTCGTGTGTGTGTGTGTTACCTGCTGCTGTGTGTTCATTGTGTAAGTGTGTGTGTGTGTGGTGTGTGCATGTATATACGTGTGTGTGTGTGTGTGTGTGTGTGTGTGTGTGTGTGTGTGTGTGTGTGTGTGTGTGTGTGCGTGCGTGTGTGCATGTAAATGCGAGCGTGCGTGCATATTAATGTGTGTGTGTGTGTGTGTGTGAGTGTGTGTCTAAATGTGTGTGTGTGTGTGTGTGTGTGTGTGCGTGCGTGTGTGTGTGTGTGTGTGTGTGTGCGTGTGGTGCGTGCGTGCGTGCGTGTGGTGCGTGTGTGTGTGCGTGTGCGTTTTGACCTGTTGGCCTCTGGCAGTGTGTTGTGATGCTCAGCTTGTTGTTCCTGCTGCAGGAGTGTCTCTGATGAGGTGATGGTTTGGCTGTGCTGCTTCCCGTCTGCTGAGAATAACAGAATGACACACAGTAACTCTGTTCTTCTGTAGTGTACAGTATTGTGAGTTTCTCAGCCGTGAATGCATGTGTTCAGTTCTTACAGGGTGCGTTCTCTCTCCTCCAGTGCTGGACATCAGACCTCACAGCCGTCGTCCTGCAGACACATGAGAGTGAACATCTCTCACAACACCCTACAGCTTCATTCACTCAAAAGCACACCCGTGCACATCTGATGAAGAGGTGAGTGTTATGGGGTGTTACCGTGGCTGTCGTCGGTGATGATGTCTCTCTGGGACGGTTCGCTGTGATGCCGGTCCTCTCTGAGAGAGAGAATAGAGAACATCATCAGACCGTGATGAACTTCAACATTGTTGACAACAACATTTTAATCCAAAAATGTAATCTTGACCATTTCCCTAAACCTAAACCTAACATTTACCATGAATAATCCCTAAAATCAGAGGAAATTATAGATGAATGACACTGATGCACAAGCAACAAACACTGATTATAAGTCTAAACTTCACAAAAATAATAGACTTGTTCTTCATCTGATTGGTCAATAACAATGTTGTTCCAGGGTCAACAAAGATGTTGATCCAGGAACATGTCGCACTTGGTAAAATCAGGTTCCTCACAATTAAAATAGCCTACAATAAAACAAAAATACTTGCACATCTGCATAAAAAATTTTGTGATTATTAAATCATTTCTGATAAAAATTGCAATTGTGATTTAAAATGCAATTTAAAAAAACTCAAAATTAGTTGCAAAATTTTGTCAGAAAAAGTAGTGATTTTATACATCAATATAACTATAATAATAATTAATTATTTTTCACGATTGCTATTATTGCTAAATGAAAATATTGAACAAAATAAGAACTATTACCTTAAAATAATTTAACTGTAAATAAAAAAACTGAGTAATATTTAATATATACTAAAATATAAAATAAAATGACTACACAACACAATAATCAGGCTTTAATTTTTTGACAGAAAACCGCAATGAGCCTCAAATCATTTTTTGTTAATAAGCGCTTCTCAGTATAAGTATATGAAAAATGTTTTGTACCTAAATGCACATTAAAACTCAAACTCAGCAGATGCAGATGAAGTCAATATTCAAAAGGCATATTTCTGTTAAGGGTAAAAAAAAGTTTCTGTCTTCTCTCGAGGCCACAAGAGGGCGCATCGAGCAAAATATTACTAATGCACATTTCTACAAATCAATAAAATAACACAAGTGCATAATGTTTATAAACCATATATTATTTAACTAAGTTGCTTAAACAATTAGAAGCAAAAAGCATCATGTATGTATAGTTTAAATACACCAAAACCAATCACATAACGGAGCACTTTTTTAATTTAAAACATGAGATGGGACGCAGAAAAATCAGCATAAAGTCTGGAGACATGTTTATTAAAAGTTAAACATGCATTAATTTGACATGCTTTCTAAACACGCTGATAGATGTGCATCTAGATTAGATGTGATAATTATGTGTTCTGTCAGTTTCGCTATCTTCACATTGATGTTCTCTTATTTATTTATTACAGGGACAATCATATTAATAAACATTTCTGTCAATATGCCAGAGTTAGCCAGAAGGCTATTTCTCACCTAGACAGATGTAAAAGTCACCCTAAAAGACATTTAATAAAAAAGTACTATTGAGCTAAGATGTACAATAGTAACACAACAGACCAACAATCAGACAAATACATGAACACACACACACTCTCTCTCACACACACACACACACACACACACACTCACTTCTCTCTCTTACACACACACATTCTCTCACACACACACACACACACACACACACACACTCTCTCTCTCTTACACACACATTTCTCTCACACACACACACTCTCACACACACACACACACTCTCTCTCTCTTACACACACACACCCTCTCTCTTACACACTCTCACACACACAAACACACACACACTCTCTCACACACACACACACACACACACACACACACACACACTCTCACACACACAAACACACACACACACACACACACTCTCTCACACACACACGTTGGTTTTTATGGTTTACGGGGACTCTCTCTAGGTGTAATGGTTCTCTTACACACACACACACACACACACACGTTGGTTTTTATGGTTTACGGGGACTCTCACATAGGTGTAATGGTTTTTATACTGTACAACACTCTCTCCTCACACACACACAGACGGTGCAAACACACACACACACACACACACGGTTTTGCACTATTTTCTCATTTTCACACACAAACACAAACTCACTCTGTATGATTTATAAGCATTTTAAATTATGGGGACGCTGAAAATGTCCTCATAAATCACCTCTCTTCTCACTTGTATACCTGTCATACCCATGTCATTATACAAATTTGTGTCCTCATAAACACACATAAACATGCACACACACACACACACACACACAGACACACACACTCTCTTACTCACACACACACACACACACACACACACACACACACACACACAGACAGACACACACACACACACACACACACACACACACTATCTCTCTCTCTCTCTCACACACACACACACACACACACACACACTCTCACACACACACACACACACACACACACACACACTCTCTCACACACACACACACTCTCTCACACAGACACACACAAAGCAAGAAGCCAGCAGGGGGCAGCGAAAGCAGGTCTAGTAGTAAGCTAATGTTGACAGCTCTGATTATTCTTTAACGGGATCTTAAATGTACTATGTGTTTAGATGTCTGCTGTTTATGGGGGTGAGGCTCCACTCAGTAGCAGCTCGAACAGAAAATCCTGCAATATTGTGAACGAGCAGCGCCACATGCAGTGGGTTTAACTGGAGAGGCTAAAAAAGCATTCCAATGGTGCATTTGTTTTTGCATTCAAATGTGGATTTTTATTTTAAATTTGACCAATATTCAAAAGTCAAAAAAAAATTGACAGCCTGATGAGCTGCTCACGTGTAAGTGCCTTCAATGCATCACTATGCAACACACAGCATATGTATTTATTTAATCACACCACAGCTATCGTGATTTAATAATTGCATTAATCCAGCTTGCATCTCCAGTTTCATGCCAATTAATCGTGCAGCCCTAATAGTGAGACGTTGCGTGCATGTTTAATATTCCCCCAGACTGACCTGCTGTAGGAGCAGCTTCTGCTGTAACGCTTCACTCAGTTCACTGACCAGACGCTCCTGCACTGAACCAGACACGTCCTGCAGAGCAAACACACAACGGATCATTAACCTCAAACACTGTGTTTCCCAGAAAAACTGATCAACTGTATCTGTGTTAGGGCTGGGCGGTATATCGAGTTTGCACGATATATCGATATATATTTATAAGTGATACGGTATGAAGCAATACCGTTAATATCGAGTTTGATATGAGAGCTCAGTATTCGCGCAGTGTAGAAGCGGCTGTGTGTGTGCGCTTCAGATGTGTGTGTGCGTGCGCTTCAGATGTGTGTGTGTGCATGCGCTTCAAATGTGTGTGTGTGCTACTGAGTGGAGCCACGCGCTTCAGATGTGTGTGCGTGCACTTCAGATGTGTGTGTGCGGGCGCTTCAGATGTGTGTGTGCGTGCTTCAGATGTGTGGGTGCGTGCGCTTCAGATGTGTGTGTGCATGCTTCAGATGTGTGTGCGCGTGCGCTTCGGATGTGTGTGTGCGTGCTTCAGATGTGTGTGTGCGTGCTCCAGATGTGTGTGTGCGTGCTTCAGATGTGTGTGTGCATGCGCTTCAGATGTGTGTGCGTGCGCTTCAGATGTATGTGCGCGTTCTTCAGATGTGTGTGTGCGTGTTCTTCAGACGTGTGTGTGCGTGCACTTCAGACGTGTGTGTGCGTGCGCGTGCTTCAGATGTGTGTGCGCGTTCTTCAGATGTGTGTGCGCGCACTTCCGATGGATGTGTGTGCGCCCACTTCAGATGTTTGTGTGTCCTTCAGATGTGTGTGTGCGTGCGCTTCAGACATGTGTGTGCACATTTCAGATGAGTGTGTACTTGCCTGTTTCAGATGTGTGTGTGCGCGTTTCAGATGTGTGTGTGCACTTCAGATGTGTGTGGTGCTTGAGCTTCAGATGTGTGTGTGTGCTTCAGATGAGTGTGTGCTTCAGTTCGGATCTGAATCGAGTCCTCTGAATCATTTGAGTCGGTTCGGGACCGCGGAGCGCGAATCATTTGAGTCAGTTCGGGACCGCGGAGCGCGAATCATTTGAGTCAGTTCGGGACCGCGGAGCGCGAATCATTTGAGTCAGTTCGGGACCGCGAATCATTTGAGTCAGTTCGGGACCGTGGAGCGCGAATCATTTGAGTCACTTCAGGACCGCGAATCGCGAATCATTTGAGTCAGTTCAGGACCGCGGAGCGCCAATCATTTGAGTCAGTTCAGGACCGCGGACCGCGAATCATTTGAGTCAGTTCGGGACCGTGGAGCGCGAATCATTTGAGTCAGTTCGGGACCGCGAATCGCGAATCATTTGAGTCAGTTCAGGACCGCGGAGCGCGAATCATTTGAGTCAGTTCAGGACCGCGGAGCGCGAATCATTTGAGTCAGTTCGGGACCGCGGAGCGCGAATCATTTGAGTCAGTTCAGGACCGCGAATCGCGAATCATTTGAGTCAGTTCAGGACCGCGGAGCGCGAATCGCGAATCATTTGAGTCAGTTCAGGACCACGGAGCGCGAATCATTTGAGTCAGTTCAGGACCGCGGAGCGCGAATCATTTGAGTCAGTTCGGGACCACGGAGCGCGAATCATTTGAGTCAGTTCAGGACCGCGAATCGCGAATCATTTGAGTCAGTTCAGGACCGCGGAGTGCGAATCATTTGAGTCAGTTCAGGACCACGGAGCGCGAATCATTTGAGTCAGTTCAGGACCGCGGAGCGCGAATCATTTGAGTCAGTTCAGGACCACGGAGTGCGAATCATTTGAGTCAGTTCGGGACCGCGGAGCGCGAATCATTTGAGTCAGTTCAGGACCGCGGAGCGCGAATCATTTGAGTCAGTTCAGGACCACGGAGTGCGAATCATTTGAGTCAGTTCGGGACCGCGGAGCGCGAATCATTTGAGTCAGTTCAGGACCACGGAGCGCGAATCATTTGAATCAGTTCGGAACCGCGGAGCGCGAATCATTTGAATCAGTTCGGGACCGCGGAGCGCGAATCATTTGAGTCAGTTCGGGACCGCGGAGCGCGAATCATTTGAATCAGTTCGGGACCGTGGAGCGCGAATCATTTGAATCAGTTCGGGACCGCGGAGCGCGAATCATTTGAGTCAGTTCGGGACCGCGGAGCGCGAATCATTTGAATCAGTTCGGGACCGCGGAGCGCGAATCATTTGAGTCAGTTCGGGACCGCGGAGCGCGAATCATTTGAGTCAGTTCGGGACCGTGGGGCGCGAATCATTTGAATCAGTTCGGGACCGCGGAGCGCGAATCATTTGAATCAGTTCGGGACCGCGGAGCGCGAATCACGAATCATTTGAGTCGGTTCGGGACCGCGGAGCGCGAATCATTTGAGTCAGTTCGGGACCGCGGAGCGCGAATCATTTGAGTCAGTTCGGGACCGTGGGGCGCGAATCATTTGAATCAGTTCGGGACCGCGGAGCGCGAATCATTTGAATCAGTTCGGGACCGCGGAGCGCGAATTCGCGACCGTCACAGACTCATTTGAGTCGAATCAATTTTGAGTCAGTTCGGGACCGCGGAGCGCGAATCATTTGAGTCGGTTCGGGACCGCGGAGCGCGAATCATTTGAGTCGTTCGGGACCACGGAGCGCGAATCATTTGAGTCGTTCGGGACCGTGGAGCGCGAATCATTTGAGTCAGTTCGGGACCGCGGAGCGCGAATCATTTGAGTCAGTTCGGGACCGCGGAGCGCGAATCATTTGAGTCAGTTCGGGACCGCGAGCGCGAATCATTTGAGTCAGTTCGGGACCGTGGAGCGCGAATCATTTGAGTCGTTCGGGACCGTGGAGCGCGAATCATTTGAGTCAGTTCGGGACCGCAGAGCGCGAATCATTTGAGTCAGTTCGGGACCGTGGAGCGCGAATCATTTGAGTCAGTTTTTTCTTTCTCTCTTTTTTTATTAAACAGTACAAAACTTAAAATCATTAACACGGTAGTCTAAAGTATAACAAAACACATAAAATACAAATCCCTTAAGAAAATGACCCATGCTTTTATTATGGTCTGTAGGCCTATGGTTTGATTTGATTGATTTTTGCTGTATGATGTCAGAGTGAACGCTCGTGAATGCAGCATTAGAGCAGCTCGTGATCAGATAACACACAGAGACGTGAAGGTTCTTAGGAGCTTGTTAGGAGTTCATTAGGAGTTTTTTCTTATTAGTTTTTTTTATTAGTTTTTTAAATATCTATTTTAAGTTATAGTCCTTAATATTTTATTACTAACCTTTTTTTGTAATGATTTTATCAGTTGACTATAACATTCAGCACCAATACAAATGTGTGGCTTTGAGCCTGTTTGATGTTTAATGCATTATAATATATCTCGCAGCATGTTTCAGATGATAAACACATGACTTGTATTCTGGGAGATGTGGTAATGGTTCTGTGTTCAGATCTCACCTGGCATTTGCACAGCAGCCGTAGGGCGTCTTTATAGTACATGGCGGCTTTATCCGGGTCCCTCATCTGAAGTTTGATCCCACCGAGACCCTCACAGGCCTGCCACTGACCGGACGGGTCGTCTGCAGGGAGAGAGACAGAGAGAGAGAGAGAGTGTGTGTGAGTGAGAGAGAGAGCGAGAGAGAGAGAGAGAGAGAGAGAGAGAGAGAGAGAGAGAGCGAGAGTGTGTGTGTGTGTGTGTGTGTGTGTGTCAGTGGTTCAGTACGTGTGTGTGTGTGTGTGTGTGTGTGTGTGTGTGTGTGTGTGTGTGTGTGTGTGTCAGTGGTTCAGTACCGGTGTGTGTGTGTGTGTGTCAGTGGTTCAGTACCAGTGTGTGTGTGTGTGTGTGTTGTGTGTGTGTGTGTGTGTGTGTGTGTCAGTGGTTCAGTACCGTGTGTGTGTGTGTGTGTGTGTGTGTGTGTGTGTGTGTGTGTGTGTGTGTGGTGTGTGTGTGTGTGTGTGTGTGTGTGTGTGTGTGTGTGTGTGTGTGTCAGTGGTTCAGTACCGGTGTGTGTGTGTGTGTGTGTGTGTGTGTGTGTGTGTGTGTGTGTGTGTGTGTGTGGTTCAGGTAAACCCTACGTTATGGGGACAAAATGTCCCCACAAGGATGGCAATATCCAAAATCCTTGTCCGTGTGGGGACATTTTTTGGTCCCCATGAGAAACCAGCTTATAAATCAGACTAAGTGATGTTTTTTAAAATGTAAAATTGCAGAATGTCTCCTGTGATGGTTAGGTTTAGGGATAGGGGCAGTGTAAGGGAGAATATACAGTTTGTACAGTATAAAAACCATTACGTCTATGGAAAGTCCCCATAAAACATGGAAACCCAACATGTGTGTGTGTGTGTGTGTGTGTGTGTGTGTGTGTGTGTGTGTGTGTGTGTGTGTGTGTGTGTGTGTGTGTGTGTGTGTGTGTCAGTGGTTCAGTACCGGTGTGTGTGTGTGTGTGTGTATGTGTGTCTGTCAGTGGTTCAGTACCGGTGTGTGTGTGTGTGTGTATGTCAGTGGTTCAGTACCGTGTGTGTGTGTGTGTATGTGTGTCTGTCAGTGGTTCAGTACCGGTGTGTGTGTGTGTGTATGTCAGTGGTTCAGTGGTGTGTGTGTGTGTGTGTGTGTGTGTGCAGTGGTTCAGTACCGGTGTGTGTGTGTGTGTCAGTGGTTCAGTACCGGTGTGTGTGTGTGTGTGTGTGTGTGTGTGTGTGTGTGTGTGTGTGTGTTGTGTGTGTGGTGTGTGTGTCAGTGGTTCAGTACCGGTGTGTGTGTGTGTGTCAGTGGTTCAGTCCCGGTGTGTGTGTGTGTGTGTGTGTGTGTGTGTGTGTGTGTGTGTGTGTCAGTGGTTCAGTCCCGGTGTGTGTGTGTGTGTCAGTGGTTCAGTACCGTGTGTGTGTGTGTGTGTGTGTGTCTGTGTCAGTGGTTCAGTACCGGTGTGTGTGTGTGTGTCAGTGGTTCAGTACCGGTGTCTCTGAAGGCCTGTTGTGCGTGTAGGTAACTCTCCCACGCCTCCTCCAGCTCTCCCAGCTCCACCAGAGCGAATCCCAGATTACTGAAGCAGCGACCCTGAGCTCCGCGACTGCCCAGAGAGCCTGCGGGACACACCACATGTCACTCGCTAACGGGATATTACAGTAATCACGATGACACCAAACATAACATGACATCATCACACTACCCCGGAAGAATGTGATTTTATGAGGCATCACTGACTACATCCTCTCTTTTCACCTGTAAGCTATTTTGTAATTTACTTTACGAAGTTCTATGAATTTTTTATGTAAATTCTCAATTAATATGAGCACAACAAACTGCATGCATATTAATTCCCGGAAGCAAAACTGGCCACCCACATGCACATGACTGAGATAAACTCTGGTGTTTCATGTCTGAGGTGTGTGTGTCTCACCGTGGAGCGCCGCTGCCTCTCTGTGGTATCTCAAGGACTGCTGGTACTGACCCAAACTGTTATAGACGGCGCCCAGATTCTGCAGAACCACAGCCAGTCTGTGCGGTTTGGAGGAGACCAGAGGAAGCGCCTGCTCGTAACACTCAGACGCCTCGGAGAACAGCCTCATCTGAGAGAAACACAGAGCCACGTCACTCAGCAGCTTCCCTGAAACACAGGTGAGCACAGAAAGTGTTTTCATATGATAAATACATAAAAGGATTTCATATAGGGTAGTGCACGTGACGTCACACACTCTATAACAAGCATAATACAAAGTTTTGTAAACAAGTGTAATAATAGTAACAGCTGCAAATTGTTTTATTGACTATAAATCTATGCGTATTCACAAATAACCTCAAACGCCACACAGGGCGTTTCCTTTAGACTGGCAGGTTTGAGCGCAGGACAATACTGTTTATTCAGCGTATTTATTTGGTGATGAGCGATGGACCTTGTTGGGAAACAAATACTACATCGCTGATCTGGAATCATCTCCATTCATGGCACCCATCCGCGTTTGTACGAGTGTCTTCAAGCACTTGTGTCAGGTGTGTATTGGTCTATACGAACGAGACAGCGGGAAATGGAAGATGCTAACAAGAAATGTGGCAACGATTCCTCTTCCTTCCTTCCTTTAACTTTCTCATTTAAGGCTATATTTCTATGTAACTATATTATTTATTTGATATTTATTTGAGTGTTTTGCAGGCTGACGTAAGTGCTCGAATAAACACGCACGTTTGTTTATAGATGATTGAGCCTCATTTATTTATTTTTGCGTTTCAGAATTATATATATATTATAGATATAGCCACAACACCGCGCCACCGGCGGTTATTGGTCCATTACCAAAACCAACAAAATAATAAATTGTATGCATACTACCATTTGAGAGTATTTATATTTCTGCATGTGGCAGATGCTTTTATCTGAAAGACGCATTAATTGCATACATTTGTATCAGTTCACTGATGTTCATTTGGCTGGGAATCGAACCTATGATCTTGGCGTTGCGAGCGCTTGAGCTTCAGAAACACTCAGAAATTAGTGCTTTTTGTTAAAATGTAACAAACACTTACAAATCGGTTTATAAAATGTATCATTTTTCAACAGCATTACTTATGTAATACATAAAGAGCATCAAAATGCATCATAGTAGAACGTTTTTATTTTTACACGCATCACACAACTCATCAGTGTGTCAAAACTTGTAATTATTATTATAATATTTATAATAATTAGTAGTAATTGATAGAAGAGTGTTGTGTGATTGTAACACTGATTTAACTGATATTTTCTGACAGCATCTGGTATCTTTGATTGGATCTAATATTCCTGATTTTGATATTTGTGATGCTATCGGCACGTTATTGAGACAATCTAATAATCTTAACCCGTGTATGTTCATCATGACTCGTTAGTGACCCTCTCAGTGAAGTCTCAAGACCTAATGAGATAACGAGCATCAAAGCTTGATTTCTACCATTATTTGACACGGCCTAACTCAGTCAATATTAAAGATATAAAGGTAATATTTTCACAGAATGTTCTTTAACGTGTGATGTTTTGTAGAGAACAGTAAAATGGCATTAGCCGGGTTTTCGCCGAGAGTGTCACATCAGTGAGTATTAATGATGCTGAGGTTAATAAGCATCACTAATCGGTCGTTCTGAGCAGCAGTGATACCTCGCGTCTGCTGATGGCTTATGTTCACGCTCATCTCCAGGCTGTCGGTCAGCACGCTGATGATGTCCTCGCCGGAGCCGCGGCCGCTCTGCAGCATGTGTTTCCCAGCATCCTTCAGTGCTAGCGCAGCCGCAGACGCGTCTCCCGCTAGTTTATAACTCTCAGCGGCTCGCTGGAAACTCTCTGCAGCCTCGTCCCACTCCTGCATCACACAAACACAACACACATTAGAGACACCAGAGCAAGTCCGTTCAGACCACAGGCAGATATACTGATCACATGCGGTTCACAACATTATCTATAAATCAACGTTTGAATGGAGTTTGTATTGAGTGAATTAATTATAAAGACAGTTTTAAAGGTGTAGAACAAATCTTATATTGTGTTTGGAGATGTCTGGGAAAGCAAGAGCTTAAAATGTAGAAACACCTCGGATGTTTTTCTTAAATGTGTTGTGGTCATATTCGGTGACTTTTATGATCATAAACATGCATGCAAAATTATGATACTCTGTGTCATGAAACAAGAAAACAAAATTTCTATGACAATTATGATGTTTGCGGGTCAATGTGACTTGCATATTTCACGTATAAAGGCATTTTTTATCTATAAACAGTTTTCACTTAGAAATTGCGAGTATAATTTACAAATAATTGAAAATAAAAAGAGGCAAGTAACACTGAATTAAAAGTAAAATTGTTGAAATTACTGAATTTTTTTTTTTTTACTTTACAATAATTTCTTATAATGCAGCGGCACAGAACCAAAAATTATAATTTTTAAATAATATTTTATGTCAATTTATCAACTTTGAGGGTATTTACATTAATGTTACATTTATAGTTAACTAAAACTATAACAAAAAAAAATTCATGATGTGAAATAATTATTTCTAAAATATTACATTTCTAATTATTGAAATAATTATTTCAATGCTAACTGAAATAAAATATTAAAAGTTCATATGTATAGTTTAAATTTTTTTATTTATAACAAATCCTAGAGTAATTTATTTAGTTTTTATTAATTAATAGTAATTAATTCAGTGTGGTACACTTTTTTTCAAAGCACTTCAGTCTCTATAACTATTGATCTTTTTGAGCATGATCAACTCTGGATGATGGACAGTAAAGGGTCTTCACCACAATTGTGTGTGTAGCACCTGTTATCGTTTTAAGTGTGGTACTGAGTCCCAAAACGGGG
>CM049872.1:225000-232500 GCA_027474115.1 Schizopygopsis malacanthus
GTGAACTGAAATAAGTTTGCCGTCATTAGCAGGACAGTAGTTTAACGTGTGTGTTAATGGCAGAGAGGATTCACACTTCACTAATGAATCATTCATCAGGCTTCTAGAGTGTCACTAAAACACACAATAACCACAGCGAACTGAACTCTCGCCACACACACAATCTGCGTCATAACACTACAGTAAACCATGTACATAATAACACTATAACAGACGTATAATAACACACTTATAAACTGGAGTTTGGCTCTAAAACCGAGGTTCACTTACACGAGAGCTTCCACTGGGATACCCGGATGATGCGCGTGCTCGATGCTCTTATATTCCTCCTTTACAATCATGTCGCTAACTCTGATCTGATCGATGTATGAACAGGTGAACAGACACACAGGTGTCTCTCTCTCTCCGCACACCTGAGCACGAGGTTTACATCCGTCTCTATGGAAACGCCATCGGTGACGTCTCCAGGACCGTGACTGGTATTTTCTTTGAGCATCTACATTTTATTATAATTTACCTAACTACATATAATTTACCTAAATGATAAATTAGGTTATCAAAAATCTAAGTATTTTATAAAAAAAAAATATATATACGTGTTTTTTTATATTATTAAAAATAGTTTTACGTTACAAAATTATCTTCAGAACGTTGCAGATAACCTTAAAAGATTAGCAATACTTTTTAAACCTTCTTACAGTCTGGTTCACACGATTATACACGTTTACTACTTTGTTTTGTTTTTTGACAACACGTTAAACTGCATTACCCATAATGCGCAGCGGCTCGTCCTGCCGTCATTGGGTGGGTGGAGCCGTACCGCAGCCAATAGGCGCGTTCGATTTTAACCAGCGCTGTACAGATTGGTCAGTGTGTGACATCAAAGTACCGCGAGAGCTTTTCGAAAGCATAGAATCCGTCTGCTCTCTTATCACTCTCGCGATATTTTGATGTCACACACTGACCAATAAAGTCGAATGCGCCTAATGAGAAGAGCGGGCGGGATATTCAAACCGTAAACAACCGACAGGCGGTAGCGCTCGCGTTTTCAGGCGTCGTTTATCACTATATTATTAATCAGAGCCGAATGAGAGTTTAATCCTAGTCATCGATATAGATGTATTAGATATTTATTGAGCACTACAGAGAGAGAGCGCGTCACTAATTCGCGGCTTCAGACAGAAACGGTTTGATCGGTTTGAACGGTTTGAAGAAGTTAATCACGTCGCTTGTCAGAGATCAGCGCGTGTGTTTGATCTAACGATAACGTTATCGAAATATTGATCAGATATCGACAACACAGTGATGGGGGACGGTGTTCAAGTCCGGTCTGGCTGTAAGTAACGTTACTGAAATAAAAAACTTTCACCTGAAGTGTGTGTGTGTGTGTGTGTGTGTGTGTGTGTGTGTGTGTGTGTGTGTGTGTGTGTGTGTGTGTGTGTGTGTGTGTGTGTGTGTCTGTGTGTGTGAGAGTCTGTCTGTCTGTGTGTGTGTGTGTGTGCCTAACGTTACCTAACCATATTTTGGGGACACATTTGTACCCAAAAGTGAGCTAAACCTCCCTTAGGAGAGGTTTTCATGTGTAAAACTGCTGTAAAAATAAAGTAAACAAAGTTCTCTGTGAGAGGTAGAGTGTGGATTGGTTTCTTTAGCATCTGTAACTAACGTTATCTGTATATAAACACAATAGAAGTCTAAGTAATGTCCCCATTTAGATAACTAGGTAAACGTGTGTGTGTGTGTGTGAGAGAGAGAGATTTACATGATACATATGATTGAGCTTTTGTACTGAATATTATTGTGGTTTTGTATTGAATATTATTGTGGTTTTGTATTGAGTTTGATTGAGGTTTTGTATTGAGTTGAATGAGGTTTGTATTGAGTTTGATTGAGGTTTTGTATTGAATGTTATTGTGGTTTTGTATTGAGTTGAATGAGGTTTGTATTGAGGTCAAATGTGTTTTTTGTTCACCGCTGATGTTGATTTCAGATGAGCGTCTGACCGCAGAAGAGATGGATGAACAGAGGGTTCAGAATGTGGCTTATCAATACCTGTGCCGTCTGGAGGAGGCCAAGAGGTGCAAAACACACACCTTAACACACACACACACACACACTTTACAGCATACACGTGTTCAGTAGAACACACAGGTTCGGCTGTGTGTGTGTGTATATATGTGTGTGTGTGAGGTGTTTTTGGTTTCTTTTTTTATCCATAAAATGTTCTAACAATTAGTTTTTTTGATTATCAATACTGTATGAAAGACCAAATGACCACCACATGATCTGTATAAGTGCTATACGTTTTATTAGTCAGAAAAATAAACCAAAGTTATTGACAATTATGTTATTAAACATCGGGTTGAGTGTCATTCGACAGCCACGTTGAAGACTACAAACCAACATGTTGCACTATGTGACCCTGGAGCACAAAACCAGTCATAAGGGTCACATTTTGTGAAATTGAGATGTATGCATCATCTGAAAGCTGAATAAATAATATTTCCATTGATGTATGGTTTGGACAATATTTGATAATCAGGAATCTGAGGGTGCAAAAAAATCTAAATATTGAGAAAATCATCTTTAAAGTTGTTCAAATGACGTTCTTAGCAATGCATATTAATAATCAAAAATTACGTTTTGAGATATTTATGGTACAAATATCTTCATGGAACATGATCTTAATATCCTAATGATTTTTGTCAAACTATAAAAATGTATAGTTTTGACTCATACAATGTATAGTTGTCTAAATATACCCGTGCTGCTCATGACTGCTGCAGGGACACATATAAGAGCAGATATCCAGCTCATCATGGTCAGCTACTGTGATGCTCATCTGATTAGTGAGTTGTGTGGAAACACCTGTGCTGTCTGCAGGTGGATGGAGGCGTGTCTGGGGGAGGAGTTACCTGCTCCTATCGAGCTGGAGGAGGCGCTGAGGAACGGGGTTTATCTGGCGAAACTCGGACACTGCTTCGCTCCGCGTGTGGTGCCGCTGAAGAAGATCTACGATCTGGACCAGGAGCGATACAAGGTCTGCGTGTCATGACTGCGACAGCGTACATGTGTGTTTGGCATCAATGCAAAAAATCATATTTTATCCTGTTTTCCATTTCAAACATCCTAATCCAATATACAAGCAAAATGACATACGATATAAAGTCTAGTGTCAAAATTACGTGAGTTCATGCTTCAAATAAGAACAAATATTTGCCGCTGGGGACAGAAATATCAATTTAATTCAGGGAATAAACAAGTTTATTTTCCTGACAGCACATGCAGAACAAATACGCTGAAAAAGATTTTCTGAAAAAAAAACTAGTTGTTTATTCTGACCCTATTCGCAGATATTTGTTCTTACTTAAAATATTAAGTCTTGTTTTCTGAAATATATATCCAAATTTTAAGTGATGTATGTTTTTTTAAATACAGTATCTTGATTTAAGAATGTTAAACGAGATCAATATAAATAAGATATTAATTGTTCAAAATATTGTTCATCATAAATGATGACACAATGATCGCCTGTGCATGGATTAGGTTGATGTTAAACATGATCCGATGTCTCGTCTTCAGGTCACCGGGCTTCAGTTCCGTCACACGGACAACATCAACCACTGGAGGAGCGCCATGATGGAGGTCGGCCTGCCGGCGGTAAATCACCCTCCTCTCTGTCTGTGTTATATCCCATGATGCACTGCAGGCGCTCCACATTACTGAAGATGATGTGTTCTGCAGATCTTCCATCCAGAGACGACAGACGTGTACGACAAGAAGAACATGCCCAGAGCCGTTTACTGCATTCATGCGCTCAGGTCTGGGTTTGAATGTAAACGCTGAATGTTAGGTGTGCGAGCGGTGCACGACTCGATGTAGGTGGCGTTGCATCAGCCTCTCCATTTAAACCCACTGCATGCGGCGCTGCTCGTTCACAATCAATGTGAAGATGGCGAAACTGAAACAAGCCGTTCACACAGAACACATATTCATCTAATCTAGATACACATCTATCAGCGTTACACTCGCGTCTCACAAGAGAGACACATGTCAAATTAATCCAAATTCAACTTTTAATAAACATGTCCCAAGACTTTATGCCGGTTTTTAGGCGTCCCATCTCATGATTTTAAAGTGCTCCTATTATGCCATTTTTAAGGTTGCTAATATTGTTTTATGAAGCAGGTTTACATGCATACAAGGTCAAAAAACAGTTGAGTGAAAAAAATAATTGCTTTAATTTGACCTCATTTCTAAATGATTCCTAAACGACTCGTGCGAAGCCGTTTGAAGAATCAGTCTCTCTAAACCCCGCCTTTCTGTGAGCCCTCACTGCTGTGATTGGTCAGATGGCGCAGTCCTTTGTGATTGGTCTACAGCACGAATGACAGCCAAGGGGCGGAGCTTATGCAAATGTGTTTCTTTGTGATGTACAGCTGTAACAGAATAAGATTCAAATTCCTGACGACTCGTTTAGACGATTGCAAAGCGACTCTTTTTTTTTTTTTTTGATAGACAATAACTTTATTTATCGTGTGCTGTCGGCTTCACAACTTTGCAGAAAGTTTATGTTCACATACTGGTACATGACACACTTCATGAAAGGTGATATCCGAAAAGGCATAATAGGAGCACTTTAAATGAACTAGTGATCTGTGATTGGTTTTCGGTCCTTCGTATTAAACTATACATGCATACATGATGCTTTTTGTTTCTAATTGTTTAAGCAACTTAGTTAAATTATGGTTTATAAACATTCTGCACTTTTTTTCACAGGTAGTCGTGTTTTATTGATTTGTAGGAACGTGCATTAGTAATATTTCGCTCGATGCGCCCTCTTGTGGCCTCAGGAGAGAAGACAGAAGCTTTTTTTTTAACCCTTAACAGAAATTTATGTCTTTTTTTATATTTCAATATTGTTCATATTTTATTGCAAAAGTCTCCTGTAGTTTTTCAGCCCCGCTCTGTATGTGCTTATAGTCTAATTGTGTGTTTGATTACAGCTTGAAGTAACGATCCCATGCTCTCTGATCTCTTGTGTTAGCTGGTACTTGTGTCGTTTGGGACTCGCCCCTCAGATCCACGACCTCTGCGGGAAGGTCAAGTTCACAGGTGAAGCCGCTTCGTCTTTCTAACGCGATCAGAAGCACAGCGGCGGCTTTTCTAAAGTGTGTGACATGTTTTGCAGAGGAGGAGATCAATAACATGAAGCTGGAGCTGGATAAATACGGCATTCAGATGCCAGCGTTCAGTAAGATCGGAGGAATCCTGGCTAACGAGCTCTCTGTGGACGAGGCTGCAGGTAAAGCACAAGCCTGCACCGCGACACTCTCTCCACACGTTACATTTACAATTAATTTAAGCGCTAAAATAAATAGGTAAATTATTATAATTTTTTTAATACAACAGTTATGCATCCAGATCAGTGTGTTGTTGTAGTATCACTGAGACACTAATATCATTTGTAATTAACTTTTTATTTTAAACTTAATTTTTTTTTTTTTAATGTCTATATTGTTGATTTTCAATTTTAGTAAATCAGGTTAAACTACATTAAAATGAGATGTCTCTGAAATAATTATTTTTTTTTTTTACTTCAGTTAACATTTATTATATTTCAAGTGGATTTAGATGTAATTTTAGTTGACTATAATAACCCTGATCTTGTTTTTCAGCACAAATGTCTAAACTTTCAACTTTTACTTGAGATGCAGAATGGCACAAGTCTTGAGAAACTGATTAAAAATAAGTGAATTTATGCTTAAAACATGAACAATATCTGTCAGAAAAATAAGAATTTTTTAACAGATATGTGTTTTGTTTATTAATTTGTCACTGCATCTCAAGTAAATGTATCTTTAGGTGTTTGTTCTGGAAAACAAGTGGAAGAACAGCAGTGTGAGCAGAACTAATGTTTTTGATGTTTAAATGTCCTCTTCATTTGCTAACTTGAACAAAACCCGAAGTATAAAAATACACTTGATTTTTAAACACAAGCAGAATGAGGCTGTGAGGTGTTTGTGTCGTGTCTGCAGTGCATGCGGCTGTGATCGCCATCAACGAGGCGGTGGACGGAGGCTGTGTGCAGGTCACCGCTCAGGCCCTGAGGAACCCGAACGCCATGCTGACCGCTCTGCAGGACACACTCGTGGCCGTCTATCAGGAGGTGCTGCGGCAGGCGCGTCTGCAGAAACACACACACGTGAGCGCCTCACAGCACACAGACTTGTGATGAGAGACCGACACACTGCTGAATGATGATGCTGTGTTTCAGGGGAACGGATCGGCAGAGAAAGACATCTATGAGGAGTATCTGACGCAGAGAGAAATACAAGACTGTGTTAACACGGTCAACAGTGAGTGCCTAAACTACACACGTCTGGGTCACATGACAAATAGAGGAAATCTATTAATCACATCCAAAATAAAAGTCTTTGTTTACATAATGTGTGTGCGCGCGTCTGTGTGTGTGTGTGTCTGTCTCTGTGTGTATGCGTGTGTGTGTGCGCGCACGTATGTGTGTGCCTGTGTGTGTGTGTGTGTGTGTCTGTCTCTGTGTGTGTGTCTGTCTCTGTGTGTGTGTGTCTGTCTCTGTGTGTGTGTGTCTGTCTCTGTGTGTGTGTGTCTGTCTGTCTCTGTGTGTGTGTGTGTGTGTGTCTGTCTGTCTCTCTGTGTGTGTGTGTGTGTTGCAGTGCGGGCGGCGGTGGAGCGGGTGGACGAGGCGTTGGACTGCGCTGATTCTCTGGCGCTGATCTCCGCTCTACAGAACTCCAGTCTGGCGCTCACAGGACTGATCCGAGATCACTCCGGCTGGTACCTGGAGCAGCTGACCGCTGACCGAGAGCAGAAAGCCCTGGTGAGACGCTCACCATCATCTCACACACTCATACACACACCATACTCCGCTGACTGAGGTGTGTGTTTGTCAGGATCTGGGCTGTGTGGATCCTCTGGAGAGAGATGAGCTGCAGGAGGGCATCAGTGTGGCCAATGAGGAGGCGCAGAGAGACCGAACACGTCAGTGATGCATCTAAAACACTCTCGTACCAATGCAGGCCTGTTCATTAGTGAGTGAGCTGTGGAAAAGGGCAGTCTGTGGTGTTAAACTGTGTGTGTGTGTGTCTGTGTGTGCAGTGCAGCAGGCGGTGTGTAAAATAAATGAGGCCGTGCGGCACGGAGAAGCTCGTCAGACGGTTCGAGCTCTAATGAATCCAGATGCTCATCTGCCAGACGTTTATCCGTTTGCTGCGGAGCTTTATCAGAGAGAGCTGGCACCACTGCAGCGCCAGTGTCCACAGGTAACACACTCACTCTCTCACACACACACACACACACACACACACACTCGCTCACACACACTCACTCACTCTCACACACACTCACTCACTCTCTCACACACACACACTCATTCTCTCACACACACATTCACTCTCACGCACTCACTCTCTAACACACACACACTTTCACACACACACTCACACACTCTCTCACACACAC
>CM049872.1:237500-272500 GCA_027474115.1 Schizopygopsis malacanthus
TAACGTCCAGAGTTCCTATGGTCCCTGTCGAGTGTACGGTTCGGTGGCGGGGATTTAAGTTTAATGCTATTTATTTTATGCTTGCACAGTCTTTGAGATTTAACATGTTATAGTGGATGCAGCTACAGAGGACATGTTGACTTCAACACTAATGTGTCCCTGGAGCACAAACGCAGTCATAAGCAGCACGGGTATATTTGTAGCAATAGCCAACAATACATTGTGTCGGTCAAAATTATACATTTTTATTTTATGCCAAAAATCATTAGAATATTAAGATCATGTTCCACGAAGATATTTGTACTGTAAATATATCAAAACTCAGTTTTTGATTAGTAATATGCATTTCTATGAATTTCACTTGAACAACTTTAAAGATGATTTTCTCAATATTTAGGTGATAACAGAAGCCAATATTTAGGTGATAACGTGGATGAGGATGAAGCTGCCAGACAGCAGCTCTTATTTCTTTCACCTGCAGAAGCTGGAGGGCACCTGGGAAAGACCTCAAGGCTTCGTCCAGAACAGCATCTTCCTGACACGCGAGGAGATACAGGTACAGAGACACACACACACCTGAACCGGAGAAGACTAGGGGGGAAGCACATCAAAACAGCGTAACTTCTGCCACACTCTACAACAATAATTACTGTTTTTGCATGCTTGTAAGGGTTAGGTGTAGACGTTAATAAAACACAATCTAATTTTCTGTGCCGCCCCCTGCGGGCCGTGTGCAGTAGTGTGTGATGTGTTCTGTGTCGCCCCCTGCAGGCCGTGTGCAGTAGTGTGTGATGTGTTCTGTGTCGCCCCCTGCAGGCCGTGTGTGGTGTTCTGTGTCGCCCCCTGCGGGCCGTGTGCAGTAGTGTGTGATGTGTTCTGTGTCGCCCCCTGCAGGCCGTGTGCAGTAGTGTGATGTGTTCTGTGTCGCCCCCTGCAGGCCGTGTGTGGTGTTCTGTGCGCCCCCTGCAGGCCGTGTCCAGTAGTGTGTGATGTGTTCTGTGTCGCCCCCTGCAGGCCGTGTGCAGTAGTGTGTGATGTGTGTTCTGTGTCGCCCCCTGCAGGCCGTGTGCAGTAGTGTGTGATGTGTGTTCTGTGTCGCCCCCTGCAGGCCGTGTGCAGTAGTGTGTGGTGTGTTCTGTGTCGCCGTGTGCAGTAGTGTGTGATGTGTGTTCTGTGTCGCCCCCTGCAGGCCGTGTGCAGTAGTGTGTGATGTGTGTTCTGTGTCGCCCCCTGCAGGCCGTGTGCAGTAGTGTGTGATGTGTGTTCTGTGTCGCCCCCTGCAGGCCGTGTGCAGTGATGTGTTCTGTGTCGCCCCCTGCAGGCCGTGTGCAGTAGTGTGTGATGTGTGTTCTGTGTCGCCCCCTGCAGGCCGTGTGCAGTAGTGTGTGGTGTGTTCTGTGTCGCCGTGTGCAGTAGTGTGTGATGTGTGTTCTGTGTCGCCCCCTGCAGGCCGTGTGCAGTAGTGTGTGATGTGTGTTCTGTGTCGCCCCCTGCAGGCCGTGTGCAGTGATGTGTGTTCTGTGTCGCCCCCTGCGGGCCGTGTGCAGTAGTGTGTGATGTGTGTTCTGTGTCGCCCCCTGCAGGCCGTGTGCAGTAGTGTGTGACGTGTGTTCTGTGTCGCCCCCTGCAGGCCGTGTGCAGTAGTGTGACCGTGGCTCACAGCAGAGATGCTCAGTGGAAGGCCAGTGAGCCGCTGGTGCTGATGCTGCAGGCGCGCATGCGAGGAGTCCTGCTGCGACAGAAGCTCGCCGAGCGTCTGCACTTCCTAAACAAACAGCTGCCCGCCGTCATCACCATCCAGGTGAGACTCATGTTCAGGGTTTCTACAGAGTTTGGAAAAGTATGACGTTTGATTTAAATATTTTCCAGGTCTGGAAAAGTATGGAAAAAGAAAGCAGAGCATGGAAAAGTATGTGTTACTAGACTTTTGCCCATATTTATTTTTTTTATAATAGAAAGTTACGAATTTATTGAAAATAAATTTCATGTGCAAGACTGAATTAATTCAAGATGCACTTTTTGATTATGCAAAATGCAAGTTATAAGCATTTTAGGTTTCTTCTCACAATATTCTTAGCACCATATTACAAAGTCTTAAGGACCTTTGCAAAAATAAAAAAATGTATACTTTTATGTGTGCATGAGAAACTTAGCATATAGGGCGATGCACATTGAGCCACACATTGCACCATCAGCACATTTTGCAGTGTGGTATATATGTGTCCCTGGAGCTTAAAAGCAGTCATAAGCAGCACGGGTATATTTGTAGTAATAGCCAACAATACATTGTATGGGTCAAAATTATACATTTTTATTTTATGCCAAAAATCATTAGGATATTAAGATCATGTTCCATGAAGATATTTGTACTGTAAATATATCAAAACTTAATTTTTGATTAGTAATATGCATTGCTAAGAACTTCATTTGAACAACTTTAAAGATGATTTTCTCAATATTTAGATTTTTTTGCACCCTCAGATTCCAGATTATCAAATATTGTCCGATCATAACACACCATACATCAATGGAAATATTATTCATTCAGCTCTCAGATGATGTAGTGATGGAGTTTACTCTGGCGATGCAATGTGTTTGTGTGTTCAGTCTCACTGGAGGAGGTTCATTCAGCAGAGAGAGTATCGCCACAGACTGCAGTATCTCTATCAGAACTGGAGAGCCGTCGTGAAGGTAAAGCACAATGAGGAACACGTGTGTGTGTGTGTGTGTGTGTGTGTGGACTGACGTGTGATTCTCCCGCTCAGATCCAGGCCATGCTGAAGATGTGGCTTGCCCGCAGGAGATACCTCGCCCGCCTCGCTTACTTCAGGAGACACGTGAGGATCACGCCTGCTTGGTCACCAGCTTGTCTGCGTCTGGCGTACGTGTTCACGTGTTTGTGTTTGATTCATCTGCTCAGGTCGGAGCTATAATCCGGATCCAGGCGTTCTTCAGAGCCAGCAGGACCCGAGAGGAGTATCACTTACTGGGTCAGTCAATGCAAACACAATATTTGAGTCTCTTCTCGGGTTGGGAATCGAAAATCGAATTACAGAACCTGATACTTGTTGGTAAATTAAAATTTACATTTCTGTGTGTGCGCATATATATATATATATATATATATATATATATATATATATAAAAAATACAGTAAATATTATTCGAATTTAAAACAGCGGTTTTCTATGTGAATATGTGTTAAACTGTAATTTATATCTGTGATCGAAGCTGTATTTTCATCATCTTCTGTGTCACATGATCTTCAGAAATCATAATAATATGCTGATTTGCCATCACTGTCTCAGACAGACGATTCACGAGACAAAGGGTCATGAAACTAGTTAAATGACATGCTTGGGTAATTTAATCACAGTATTCATGATACACGTCATCAAGAGTATATAGACTCAAGCTGATGGACTGCAGATGTGTTTGTGTGGGAATGAACCGGTCCGTGTTGAATGTGGTTCAGTTCACTCCAGCGCTCCGCCGCTCTCCGTCGTGCGTAAGTTCGCTCACCTGCTGGAGTTTGGAGACAGTGACATCCGTCAGGAGGGAGAGCTGCAGCGTCTCAGAGAGGACGTGGTCAGATCCATCCGCGCCAACAGACAGCTGGAGACTGACCTGGACCTGATGGACCTGAAGATCGGCCTGCTGGTCCGCAACAGAGTCACGCTGCAGGTCAGGAGAGACAGCGGGGAACCCACTGCTCTGTGTGTCTGTCTCTCTGACCGTCTGTCTGTCTCTCTCTCTGACCGTCTGTGCGTGTGACCGTCTGTCTGTCTGTCTGTCTGTGTGTCTGTCTGTCTGTCTGACTGTGTGTGTGTCTGACCGTCTGTCTGTCTGTCTGTCTGACCGTCTGTGTGTCTGTCTGACTGTGTGTCTGTCTGACCGTCTGTGTCTGTCTCTCTGTGTGTGTGTGTCTGTCTGTCTGTCTGTCTGACCGTCTGTCTGTCTGTCTCTCTGACCGTCTGTCTGTCTGTCTCTCTGACTGTCTGTCTGTCTGTCTGACAGTACGTGTCTGTCTGACCGTCTGTCTGTGTGTCTGTCTGACCGTCTGTCTGTGTGTCTGTCTGACCGTCTGTCTGTGTGTCTGTCTGACCGTCTGTCTGTCTGTCTCTCTGACCATCTGTCTGTCTGTCTGTAGGAGGTGGTGTCTCACTGTAAGAAGCTCACTAAGAAGAATAAGGAACAGTTGAGTGACATGATGGCTCTGGACAAACACAAAGGCCTGAAAGCTCTCAGTAAAGAGAAGAGAGACAAACTGGAGGCCTATCAGCACCTCTTCTACCTGCTGCAGGTACACACACACACACAAACACGCGCACACATACACACACACACTTCTGTTTATTTCTGTTGTGCTCCATCTCACTTATCATAACAAGAGCATGAACAGCCCCTAAACTGTTTATTTATATCAGTTTCCCAAACTAGGGTTTGTGAGTTCATGATAAAGCTAATTAATAAATAAATCATAAAAATGTAAATAAATTGTACACTCCATACTCCATTATGACAAAACAGATTTGTGATCATTTTGCAAATGTTTTAGAAATCATTGTGTGTGTCTCTGTGTGTGTTTGTGGCTGTGCGTGTATGTGTCTGCGTGTGCGTGTTTGTGTCTGTGTCTGTGTGTGTCTGTGTCTGTGTGTGCGTGTTTGTCTGTGTGTGCGTGTCTGTGTGCGTGTTTGTGTCTGTGTGCGTGTTTGTGTCTGTGTGCGTGTTTCTGTCTGTGTGTGTGTGTGCGTGTTTGTGTGTGCGTGTGTGTGTGTCTGCGTGTACGTGTGTGCGTGTTTGTGTCTGTGTTTGTGCGTGTGTGCGTGTTTGTGTCTGTGTTTGTGTCTGTGTGTGTGCGTGTGTGTGTGTGTGTGTGTGTCTCTCTCTCTCTCTCTCTCTCTAGACGCAGCCGCTGTATCTGGCTCAGCTGATCTTCCTGATGCCTCAGAATAAAAGCACCAGGTTCATGGAGACGGTGATCTTCACGCTCTTCAACTACGGCTCAGACTTCAGAGAGGCGTTCCTTCTGCTGCAGCTCTTCACCGCCGCGCTGCGTCACGAGATCCAGTACAGAAACACACACACACACTCATGCCATGTTGCATCGCCTCATTCACACACAGTCAAACCAAACCTTATTCAGACACCTTCAACATTAATCACATCATCAGTTTATTCTCTATAAGTTAGAAAATAGTAATAAAATGAGTTAAACCGTGTCAGAACAAACTCATCTTGATAATAACTTTAAAAGAAAGATATGTAATGAATTCAGTTGAGTAGCTGTCAGCTGTTAAACTTAAGAACACAATTAGATAATCCCAATTTAGCTCCAATTAACAAGAAATGCTTCATTTTATTTAGTCAGTGTAAAAAGATCCCATCAGCAATTGCTCAGATCTAAGTGTCTGAATGTTTTATTTTACTGCTAGTCCACTATATGACGACTTTTTGTGTATAAATTTAACCGTTTACTTTATTCTGCTATCTTCACTTACATAAATTATCTATAGTGTCATGCACCCACTAGTAAAATAATATCTGTTGTCTGAATAATTTATTATATTAAAGGGACAGTTCACCCAAAAACTCATTCACTCAGCATCAAGTAGGTTTGTTTTGCTGAACACAAAGGATTTTTTTTCCTACTATGGAAGTCAATGGTGTCCCAAAACACCTGATTACAAACTTTCTTCAGAATATCTTCCTTTGTGTTCAGAACAAACATACTTAAGGCTGAGTGAATGATTTTTAGGTGAACTGTCCCTTTAAATACATTCACAATGACTTGTGGTTCTTTCATAAATCGATCTGCATTGAAGTTAGATGAAAAGTCAACTGATTCCTTTATTGTCATTGAAACATGTTTGTTGGTAAACACCTGCAGAGTGAAGGTGGACCGGCCGCAGGAAGTGGTCACAGGAAGTCCCACCGTCATCAAGATGCTGGTGAGTTTCTACCGTCACGCTCGCGGGCAAAACGCGCTGAAGGACGTCCTCGGACCCGCCATCAGAGACGTGCTTCAGGACCGAAGCCTCAACATCCGCAGCGACCCTGTGGAGATCTACAAGAGCTGGATCAACCAGAGCGAGAGCCAGACGGGGCAGAAGAGGTGCGTGTGCCACACACAGCTACAACCGGTTTCAGTTCAGCTTTACTCCTTAATCACGTTCTGTACACGCAATTCACTCGAATACGGGAGTGACAACCGCATTAACACCCCGAAAAATACAGGTAGTGACAACCGCATTTAGAGAAATTCTATGCCGTGTGTACGGAACCGAACTCTACAACTTCACTGTGTAAAAAAAAAAAAATTTGAGTTCTCAGCTTATTTTGTAGGAGATTTTTGAGTTTTCTTTTTGTTGTATTAACTTAAAACAACAAGTTGAGAAAACAAACAAATCTGCTGAAGATGGTAGCCTTAATTTTTTTAGTTTGCTCAACTTTTTATTTATAATTTTTTTTTACACTGCTGTAAAAAAGCAAAAGTTAGGCACTTTATGGAGGTATTAAAAGGTCTGTTGTGTGCATGTCTGTGTGTCTCTCTCTGTGTGTGTGTGTGTCTCTGTGCGTGTCTGCGCGTGCGCCTGCGTTTTACGTCTGTGTGTGTGCGTGTGTGCATGTGCGTGTGTGTGTGTGTAGTTGTTTGCCGTATGAGGTGAGCATCGAGGAGGCTTTGAGTCATTCTGAGGTCCAGCAGAGGCTGAGCATCTCCATCACTAACCTGAAGAACCTGACGGAGCGCATCTTACACGCCATCATCAGCAACACACACAAACTACCGTATGTATCACACACACTACTGACAGAGTCTGGAATATGCTTTTGAAAAAGGCTCTTCTGCTCACCAAAGCTGCATTTATTTGATCAAAATACAGTAAAAATTGTGAAATATTATTGCAATGTAAAATAAGACAATGTGAATATATTGTAAAATGTAATTTATTCCTATGAAGCAATGCTAGTCTTCAGAGTAAAGTCACCTTTATTTCTATTATTTGTTTCTATTGTGCTCTATACAATACATAGTCACACGATCAGTCGGATTCAATCAATATTAATAATGATTATCATCAGTTATAAAAACTTTCAGGATTTGATCAAATAAAAAATGGTAAAGTAAAAAAACTAAATCTTTCCTTTTCACACAAAGATGTGATTAATAATAAAAAAGATAATATAATTATGCAAAATTTTTATAATTAGTGCAAATTATTTTGTTCAGTTTGCAAGAATTTATTAAAAATACCCCAAATATTACCTCAATTTTTAAGAAAATCTGCAGGACATTAGTTATGTTTGGGCTGCAAAAATCTGAAAAAAATTAAGTGAAACCCTGGCGGGACTGAATATTAGATGACACATTAATATTACTGTTTCTCTCAAATTAATTTATTTGAAATATTATTCCTATACAACCATATTGTAAAATGTAATTTATTCCTGTGATGCAATGCTGAATTTTCAGCATCGTTACTCCAGTCTTCAGCGCTACAATTGTAACGTGTTATAATTAATGCAGTCAATCACTGAAGTTTCATTAGTTATGCACAAACAATATATTGTATTTTTACTATCACTAAAACAAATGATATGACTCCGTGTTAGACGACAGTGCTGTTTTTCACAGATGTTAAATCTTGTGTCCGAAGGGTTAAACGTGTTCACACACTCGTGATGTACCTGTGTGTGTCTCAATCAGGTACGGTTTGCGGTACACTGCTAAAGTGCTGAGAGACGCCCTGCGGGAGAAGTTTCCTCAGGCCGGGGAAGACGAGCTGTACAAGGTACGACTATCAAACCTTAAAAAAGAGAATAAATTGTTCATTTTTTTTATAAATAATACATTGCATATATATATATTTGAATACTTGAATTATTTGTAGAAATGATTTATATATGTGACCATGGACCACAAAACCGGTCATAAAGTTCAATTTTTTTAAATCTGGAATCTGAGGGTGCAAAAAAAAACTACATTTTGAGAAAATCATCTTTAAAGTGGTTCAAATTAAGTTCTTAGCATTGCATATTAATAAAAAATTAAGCTTTGATATATTTATGGTACAAATATCTTGTTTATTGTGTGTGATCAGATCGTGGGTAACCTGATCTACTACCGCTACATGAACCCTGCGATCGTGGCCCCGGACGGCTTCGATGTGGTGGAGCTCGGGGCCGGTTCTGCTCTGCTGCCGGGTCAGAGGAGAACACTGGGGTCCATCGCCCGCATCCTGCAGCACAGCGCCGCTCTCAAACACTTCCACGGAGACTCAGCACACCTGAGAGCTCTGAACGAGTACATCACACACACTCACAGCCGCTTCAGGTGAGGGACACACACTCTCACACACACACACTCACACACACACACACACACACTCACAGCCGCTTCAGGTGAGGGACACACACTCTCACACACACACACTCACACACACACGCACACACACTCACAGCCGCTTCAGGTGAGGGACACACACTCTCACACACACACACACACACACACACACACACACACACTCACAGCCGCTTCAGGTGAGGGACTCACTCACACACACACACTCACTCACACACACACTCACAGCCGCTTCAGGTGAGGGACACACACACACACACACACACACTCACAGCCGCTTCAGGTGAGGGACACACACACACACACTCACTCACACACACACTCACAGCCGCTTCAGGTGAGGGACACACACACACACACACACACACACTCACAGCCGCTTCAGGTGAGGGACACACACACACTCACAGCCGCTTCAGGTGAGGGACACACACACACACACTCACAGCCGCTTCAGGTGAGGGACACACACACACACACACACACACACTCACTCACTCACTCACTCACACTCACAGCCGCTTCAGGTGAGGGACACTCACTCACACTCACAGCTGCTTCAGGTGAGGGACACACTCTCACACACACTCACTCACAGCTGCTGGTGAGGGACACACACACACACTCACTCACTCACTCACTCACTCACACTCACAGCCGCTTCAGGTGAGGGACACTCACTCACTCACTCACACTCACAGCTGCTTCAGGTGAGGGACACACACACACACACACTCACTCACTCACTCACTCACACACACTCACAGCCGCTTCAGGTGGGGACACACACACTCACTCACACACACTCACAGCCGCTTCAGGTGAGGGACACACTCTCTCTCACACACACAGTCACAGCCGCTTCAGGTGAGGGACACACACACACACACACACACACTCATAACCGCTTCAGGTGAGGGACTCACTCACTCACTCACACACACACACACTCACTCACACACACACACTCACAGCCGCTTCAGGTGAGGGACACACACACACTCTCACACACACACACACTCACAGCCGCTTCAGGTGAGGGACACACTCTCTCACACACACACTCACACCCGCTTCAGGTGAGGGACACACACACATCACTCACACACACACACACACTCACACCCGCTTCAGGTGAGGGACACACACACACACACACATCACACACACTCACACCACGCCGCTTCAGGTGAGGGACACACACACACTCACAGCCGCTTCAGGTGAGGGACTCACTCACACACACACACACACACACACACACACACACACTCACAGCCGCTTCAGGTGAGGGACACACACACACTCACATCACACACACTCACACCCGCTTCAGGTGAGGGACACACACACACTCTCACACACACACACTCACACCCGCTTCAGGTGAGGGACACTCACTCACACACACTCACAGCCGCTTCAGGTGAGGGACACACACACACACTCACTCACTTACTCACTCACTCACACTCACAGCCGCTTCAGGTGAGGGACACACTCTCACACACACACACTCACTCACAGCTGCTTCAGGTGAGGGACACACACACACACTCACATCACACACACTCACAGCCGCTTCAGGTGAGGGACACACACACACTCACTCACTCACACACACACACTCACAGCCGCTTCAGGTGAGGGACACACACACACACTCACTCACTCACTCACTCACTCACACACACTCACAGCCGCTTCAGGTGAGGACACACACACTCACTCACACACACACACTCACAGCCCGCTTCAGGTGAGGGACACACACTCACACACACACTCACATCACACACACTCACAGCCGCTTCAGGTGAGGGACACACACACACACACACTCACTCACACACACTCACACCCGCTTCAGGTGAGGGACACACACTCACTCACTCACTAACTACCTAAAACACACACACTCACAGCCGCTTCAGGTGAGGGACACACACACACACACTCACTCACTCACTCACACACACACTCACACACACACTCACACCCGCTTCAGGTGAGGGACACACACAGACTCACATCACACACACTCACACCCGCTTCAGGTGAGGGACACACACACACACTCACACACACACACTCACACCCGCTTCAGGTGAGGGACACACACACACACACACACACACACACTCACTCACACACACTCACAGCCGCTTCAGGTGAGGGACACACACACACACACACACACACACATCACACACACACACACACACACACACTCACAGCCGCTTCAGGCGAGGGACACACACACACACACACACACACTCACAGCCGCTTCAGGTGAGGGACACACTCACACACACACACACACACTCACACACACTCACAGCCGCTTCTGGTGAGTGACTGATATCAGAGGAGCAGCTCAGAACACACACTTCCTGTCTCAGCGCTCTGTTGTCTCCTGCTACAGGAAGTTCCTGCGCGCTGTGTGTGACGTGCCGGAGCCGGAGGAACGCTTCAACATCGACGAGTATTCAGAGACGCTGATCCTCAACAGACCCGTGATCTACATCTCCATCAGTGAACTCGTCAACACACACCGAGTCAGTCTGCTCGTCTTAGATCACGATACTCAACCAGTTATGAGTATGAGATATATCATGTTTATGGAAACATTAATGTATAGTACTAAAAATAGTAATTGTCATTATGACACTTTACACACTAATAGTAGCATTGACTTGCATATTTTTTTCATTTAAATAATCATGAACACTGCAATTAAACAGATTCATTAATAAATGTTATACTATTTTATCTATTGTTTTAAATTTAAAAACAGCCATTCAGAAATTGCATTAATTTTCACAAGCTTCAAGTGCACAAAAATGGCTTTTTATTGAATTAGATGTCAATAATGCACCAAAAACTAGTTTTTTACCAAAATAATTTTTTAACCAAAACAGAAATTAAAGTTGATATACGTGTGTGTATATTTATATATTATTTTATTGGGTTTATTAATTAATAATCAAGTTTATTTCTCAAATAATAAATTGAGTTGCATGTAAATATTTAAATTGCAATGTTTTTTAAAAATAAGGTTATAATTGTTTCTGCTCTTATTCATTGTTGAAATAAACATTTAAAGTTGCTGCAATAAAACAATATTTTTATGCAAGATTTCTTAAAAACATGCATTCAATAATGAAAACTGGTAGTAATATGAACTTATAAAATAGTGCATACAGTATATTTACCAAAACACTCCTAAAAATAATGTAAAAATATTCTGAAACTGAATAAATATTTAGCAGAATATTTTCAGTTGCTGTAATTTCGGTGCGTCGCTAAAATGAGTGAATTTGACTTCACTTAATATCTCATCAGATTCAGTTTAGACTAAAATGATATTCATAAATTGGGTAAATGTTTCTTTATGCTGTGGTGCTGGAGGTTATGTTTGTAATTGTTTATTGTACTGCACTCGGTCCGTTTACTGCTTAAAGTAACAGTAACTGAACCAGTGTTACTCAGTAAGCAGTGATCCGCTTCTAACAGTAGTGCACTGGGGTCACGTGACCTTGTTTATGTTCTGAAAAAGATGTGTAGTTCATTATATCTGACCCTGGAGCTTAAACACAGTCATAAGCAGCTATATTTGTAGCAATAGACAACAATACATTGATTGGGTCAAAATTATTGAGTTTTATTTTATGCCAAAAATCATTAGATATTAAATCATGTTCCATGAAGATATTTGTACCATAAATATATAAAAACGTAATTATTGATTATTAATATGCATTGCTGAGAACTTCATTTGAACAACTTTAAAGATGATTTTCTCAATATTTAGATTTTTTTGCTCCCTCAGATTCCAGATTATCAAATATTGTCCAATTATAACAATTACAGGAAACATAAACAGGAAATATGATTTATTCAGCTTCCAGATAATGCATACATCTCAGACCCTTATGACTGGTTTTGTGCTCCACATTGATTTGATAAATATGGATGTTTCTCTCGGAGCAGCTGCTGCTGGAGCATCAGGATTGTCTGTGTCCCGATCCGTCGGATCCTCTTCAGCAGCTGCTGCAGGATCTGGGCTCGGTGCCGTCCGTTCAGGACCTCGTAGGTTCGTCACGCTCCACGTTCATTTGCTCTTGCTCTGTACAAAGCCCAGTACCTAAGGTGTCTGTGTGTGTGTGTGTGTGTGTGTGTGTGTGTCTGTCTCTGTGTGTGTGTGTGTCTGTCTCTGTGTGTGTGTGTGTGTGTGTGTGTCTGTCTGTCTCTGTGTGTGTGTCTGTGTGTGTGTGTGTGTGTGTGTGTGTGTGTCTGTCTCTGTGTGTGTGTCTGTGTCTGTGCGTGTGTGTCTGTCTCTGTGCGTGTGTGTGTGTGTCTGTGACTGTGTGTGTGACTGTATGTGACTGTGTGTGTGTGCGTGCAGGAGAAGGACATCTCAATCCTTCAGATCCAAACGTGGAGCAGACTTTGTCTAAGATGGAAGTTTCTCTGACCCTCACCAGCAAGTTTGACGTGTTTAAGAGCTCTGATGATAAGTCTGACGCGCGGGGGATGCTGCTGAGGTGAGCTGCGTCTGTCTGTGTCAGCAGCTGTTCTGCGATGATGATGAAGAGTTTGGGCTGATTGCTTGTCTGGTTGTTCTTCAGCACTAAGCAGCTGATCATCGATGTGATCAGAACACAGGCTGGTGACACACTCAGTGATGTGCTGCGAGACTCCGCCTCCAGAGATCAGGTACAGATGACTCCGCCCACACACACACCTCTATTGTCCTCAATTGTCCTCTTTTTATTTTAAGTTAGAGAGCCGAGATGGGCAGCTTCGGTCCTGTAGCGGACAGTCCTGCAGACTTTAGCTCCAATCCTAATCACACACACCTGCCTGAAGCGTTCTAGAGATCTCGAAGACATTGATTAGCTTCTTCAGGTGTGTTTGATTGAGGTTGGAGTTAAACTCTGCAGGACCGGTTCCCAGCTCTGGGTTTGAGGAGAGAATATACCGTTTGTACCATATCAAAATCACTACATCTATGGATAATCCCCATAAAACTCAACGCGTGTGTGTCTCTCTCTCTGTGTCTCTCTCTCTGTGTGTGTGTGTGTGTGTGTGTGTGTGTGTGTGTGTGCGCCTCTGTGTCTCTGTGTGTGTGTGTGTGTGTGTGTGTGTGTTCAGGAGGTGCAGCACGGCTGGATGATGCATCAGCGTGCTCGGAGAGACGCACAAACACCAGAGAAGATGAAGCGGAACCAGTCGCTGATCGCAGACGGGAACCTGACGTTGGAGGAGAAGAAGAGGAAGATCCAGAGGAACCTGAGGAGACTCGAGGCCATCGGGACCCTTAGCCCCCCCGACACACACACACAGATCCTGCAGCTCATCGCCAAGGTACCCAGAGTCGTGTGTGTGTGTGTTGACTGTCTATGTGCATCTGACTTGTTTATGGAGGATTCTTACTGCTCTAAGACTCTAAAATATCAGTCATTGATATCGACCGTTGAGAACCTTGGGTTCAAGTGCCAGCTTATTGTGCTAGTGTTTGGTAGTCTGGGTCATGTACACAGGCTGGCGATCCGTGGACTTTGCATCGGGGGGCTATCTAAAACAAAGTACTGCTCAATCTCAGCAACTATAGGAAGCATGTTTATTTGGAAGAGGCGATGTTTCCTATACCCTTAGAACTGTATAATCCATAACAATGTGCTGATCTGTTTTAATCTGTTGGATTATTCAAAAAATTTGATTCCTAATGAACTTTAACTTGTAATGTGGAATCAAATAAAGTATATATAAATGTGTGCGTGCGTTCTGCTGTGTGTGTGTGCGTCCTGCTGTGTGTGTGTGTGTGTGTGTGTGTGTGTGTGCATGCTGACGTTATGCTCTGTGTGTGTGTGTGCATCCTGCTGTCTGTGTGTGTGTGTGTGTGTGTGTGCATGCTGACGTTATGCTCTGTGTGTGTGTGTGTGCATCCTGCTGTCTGTGTGTGTGTGTGTGTGTGTGTGTGTGTGTGTGTGTGTGTGTGTGTGTGCGTGCGTGCATGCTGACGTTATGCTCTGTGTGTGTAGGACATCCGTCATCAGCGTGTGTATCGTCAGAGGCGTCAGGCGGAGCTGGTCAAACTCAAAGAGACACTGAACGGCCTGCAGTGCAAGAGCTGCTTCCACTCAGAGCAGGTGGATTATTACAGCCAATACATCCACACCTGCCTGCAGAACCTCACCAACAGGTACAACACACACACACTCTCATTAACACACACACACACACACTCATTCAACCTCATATATACACACACACAACCCTACTCCTACAAGAAACTTTCTGCAATTTTAGATTTTCAAAAAAAAGTAATTCTGTGTGATTTATAAGCTTGTTTCCTCATGGGACATTTGTACACACTCACTCACTCACTCACTCACACACACACACACACACACATATCAACACCTACCTGCAGAACCTCACCAACAGGTACAAGACACACACATGAAGTGAAGGTGTGTGAGTGACGTTCTCTGTCTCTGTCCGTCAGTAAAGTCAATGGGAAGAAAGCGTCTGACAGTAAAGGGAAGAAGAAGTCAGCGACTCTCACGTACACAGCTGCTCGTCTGCATGAGAAAGGAGTTCTGCTGGAGATCGAAGACCTGCCCGTCACACAGTACGACACACACACACACACACACACACTCGATCCCATGCTCGATGCTGATTGGTCGAGACACTGATTCTGAGCCTGAGTGAATCAATGACTTACGGATGCTCTTTGAGTCTTTTTGAAATAAATGAATATTTTCATATTCATCAAAGATGCATTAAATCGATCAAAGCTGAGAGTAAAGACATTTCTAATGTTACAAAAGATTTCTATTTCAGATAAACGCGGTTCTTTTGAACTGTCTATTCATCTGTGAATCCTGAAAACTCATTTCCACAGTGATAATGTTTCTTGGGCATATTATTATGATTTCTGAAGATCATGTGACACTGGAGTAATGATGCTGAAAATACAGATACATAAATGAGTTTAACACACATTCACATAGAAAACCGCTGTTTGAAATCACAGAAGAGCCTCGTTCACAGTGTTGGTTCTCGACCTGTCTGCAGGTTCAAGAACGTGATCTTTGACATCGCTGGCGGCGAGGAGCACGGCACGTTCCTGGTGAAGGCTCGGTTCATGGGTGTGGACATGGAGAGGTTCCCGCTCAAATATCAGGTGAGGTTCTCCTGCTGCAGACGCTGTGAGCGTGTTTGATGGGAAGCTGAGCAATAAGCCGTGTTTGTGCAGGATCTGCTGCAGCTGCAGTACGAGGAGGTCTCCGTGATGAAGATGTTTGATAAAGCCAAAGTCAACGTCAATCTGCTCATCTTCCTCCTCAACAAGAAGTTCTTCAACAAGTGACGCCGATATTATTACACTATTGACATGTTATTATCCGAAAGACTGGTTAGATTCATGACACTATCATATACCATATATATTCAATTATGAATCGTGCTTTTATAACGAAGCTTTACTTTATTCGAGTGAGTCAGAGATGTTACGAGAACACTAGTTATCCGGCGATCGTTAGCGCTCATTAATGCTGTTTTACTGGAAAGTGTCTCAAACTAATAAGTGTAAATATTTTCTGTCTGTATTTTCTCTTTTGAAATCTTTTCTCTTCCTCTCGTCTGTTTTATGAGTGTCCAGTTACTCTTTTAATAAGCTGGGGTTTCTTATTGACAATAAAAGGTTTTGCATGAATAAACAGTGTTTGTGTCTCATTGTGCATGTTTTGTTCATTGAGTAATATTTTTATATTTAATCGCATCATATAATCATTGCATTAATAGTGTTCACCGTGTGTTTGATTGCATGTAATTTGTAATTAAATGCATGATTTTTACTGTACATTTCTGTCATAGTCACCTCTAATAACCTGCTCCTAAATATAATGTGTATATATAATATATGTATAATTTATAACTTCATATTTTCTGACAAGCTGCTTTGCAACGATTGGTATATTGTGAATCTTGTATATTTCTGGCAGGTTTTCTGCCGTTATATTGGCCTTGTGGTTGTTTGTCGTGACGTTTGATGACCTGAAGGATCAGATTTGGCTCAGTTTGATGATGTTTGGCTTTATGATTATGAATATGGTTTCAGAAATTCATCTGTTAAACTGCTCCGAGTCTGTCTTGTGTTATTTTTCATTATCTCACTTTTACACGTTCTTTATTAAGTCTACTTCTGGATTAAAATGATAAGCATTTGTCATTTTTAAATGTTCAGATTTAAAAAATAATTTTTTAATTTTCATCAGTTCCTGGAATTGAAATGGAAATCATATTTTGAAAAGTCATATTTATTGGCAGGGCAAATACAGTTGTGATATATTATAAATAATTTAATCTTTTGACTTGAATAAAAATGTAAAGGAGGTGAATCTATTTCATTATATTTAAGAAAAAAAAGGAGGGGGTTCTGCTCTGGTTTTATTTAAATGTATTTATTTTATTGGGAATTTTCTTTTCTTAGAATATTATAGTTTAAATAAAATTAAGTTTAATAACAATAGCATCCCATCTGTCAGGTTAAATAATTGCTGTGATTTCATAATCTTAATTTTTCTAATTTTGTTATTCAAAATCAGTGATTTTGTGAATTAACCATATTTCGGAGGCAAATTTGTACCCAGGGCAAAACCTGACTGAACTTTTATTTTGTTGTAAAAACCCTGATTTGTTAAAATTGCGTAACAATGAAGTTAGTTTGGGTTAAGTTGTGAAACTGCATGCTTTAGGCTCAGGTGCAGCCAAACAATAGAAGTCCATACAATGAGCCCTTTGTATATCGGAGTAAACGTGTGTGGGTTTTATGAATAATAACTATCATATCTCATCAGATCTGATCCATCTGATGCGTAACAGAGAGGAGGAGCTTCTCCATGATTCTCACCTGAAGAATGACAAGAACCCAGACCAGAGAAACACCAACAACAAGGTAACACCATCTGCATATTATCATTCATTTCACACAATTTAGTGACTTTAAACGGGTAGATCTGAGTGTTGTGTGAAGTTGAAACAAAATCTGTTCTTAAGACCGCTGTAGTAGGGTGATTTCAGGTTAAGTGGGACATTTTCCCAGTCATCTCAATGGCTAAAACTCCCAATTTATCTGACCTCACCCATGTAGTTGATCAAACATTGATAGGAATAAATGAGATGTTGTTTGGAGCTTGTGCTGCTTGTATAAACATCTGATTTGACCCAATAACTGTATACCGCACATAATCACTAATAAAATATCAACACAAGATTCGGTGAGTCAGTAAACCTTTAAATCTTCAGACCTGAAGCTAAATTGAGAGCAATTAAACCATCCGGGTGTCAGAGAATCTGAGCGCCGGCGCAGGTTCAGCTGGTTTTTCTGCTTCAAGAATGTGATGAACAATGTTTTAGTTCTTCAGCTGAAGGAATGAAAACACATGATTGTGAAACTCACATTCATGTGTGTGTGTGTGTGTGAAGATGTCCAGAAGGCTGCAGGTGATCATCAGCTCCTCAGCGCCGCAGGATCTGGATCAGGACGAGCCTCCTCTTCGGATCACGGAGTCGAAGCCCGGAGAGCATCCAGGAGTCAAGGGCTTTCTGATGATCAAGCCGGCCATTCTGGGGGTGAATACTTGTGCTTTAACAGATCATATCAGTGCTGAGAGTCTCTGAGCTCGAGCTCAACCTGTGTGTGTGTGTGTGTGTGTGTCTCTGTATGTGTGTGTGTGTGTGTGTGTGTCTCTGTATGTATGTGTGTGTGTGTGTGTGTGTGTGTGTGTGTGTGTGTGTGTGTGTGTGTGTGTGTGTGTGTGTCTCTGTATGTATGTGTGTGTGTGTGTGTGTGTGTGTGTCTCTGTATGTATGTGTGTGTGTGTGTGTGTGTGTGTGTCTCTGTATGTGTGTGTGTGTGTGTGTGTTTCTCTCTCTCTCTCTCTCTCTGTGTGTGTTTGTCTCTCTCTCTGTGTGTGTGTGTGTGTGTGTGTGTGTGTGTGTGTGTGTGTTTCTCTCTCTCTCTGTGTGTGTGTGTGTGTGTGTGTGTGTGTGTGAGTTTCTCTCTCTCTCTCTGTGTGTGTGTGTGTGTGTGTGTGTGTGTGTGTTGGTCTCTGTGTGTGTGTGTGTGTGTGTGTGTGTGTGTATGTGTGTCTGTCTCTCTCTCTCTCTCTCTCTCTCTCTGTGTGTGTGTGTGTGTGTGTCTGTGTGTGTGTGTGTGTGTGTGTGTGTGTGTGTGTGTGTGTGTGTGTGTGTGTGTGTGTGTGTCTGTGTGTTTGTCTCTCTCTCTCTCTCTCTCTCTCTGTGTGTGTGTGTGTGTGTGTGTGTGTGTGTGTGTGTGTGTGTGTGTGTGTGTGTGTGTCTCTCTCTCTCTGTATGTATGTGTGTGTGTGTGTGTGTGTGTGTGTGTGTGTCTGTCTCTCTCTCTCTCTCTCTGTGTGTGTGTGTCTCTTTCTCTCTCTCTCTGTGTGTGTGTGTGTGTCTCTTTCTCTCTCTCTCTGATTGTGTGATTGTGTGTTGTTCTGGCAGTGGCTGGAGATCCTGACCGGTTCTGCAGTGTTTGGACTCGTCTATTGGAATTATACTCTCTGGTTGTTAATACCGGCTAGCTTTGTGAGTCTCTTTTATTATATACACTAACAGAGAAAAGTTCAGAATAATGAGAATTTCTTGTGGTTTTTGAAAGAATATTCTTCTGCATTCTCCAGAAATGCTGCATTTATTTGATCAAAAATACTGTACAAATTGGGAAATATTATTGTGATTCAAAACAGCTGTTTTCTATGTGAATATGTGTTAAACTGTAATTTATTCCTGTGATGCGCAGCTGTATTACTGTATTTGATCAAATAAATGCAGCCTCGTCAAACAGAAGAGACTTCTTATTATTCCAAATGTTTAATCTGTAGTCCACACATAATTGTTTTAATCTGCATGATAAATAAATGCTGAATACTGATCATATTTCTGACCTGTATGATGTTATTGTGCGCATCTGTAGGTGATTTTAATAGGAGTTATAACCGCTACAGCTGCATGTACCCACAACCCTTGTCTGGTCAGTAGAGAAACCACATACAGCCATCAGATGTGTTAATATTAAAATAATACGATGTTTGTCACGCTCAGGTGATCTCGTCTCAAGTGCTGAATCTGCTCAATATCTGCAATGTGATGACGGCCGTCCTCATGTTCCTCGTCAGAGTCTTATTTGTGTTTCTTGGAGATGTGAGTGATTTCTTCTGCTGCTTGTTTTGATCAGAATGCATGTAATGCACATTTAAACCAATGTTTGAAATCAGATTCAGACTTCCGTGCATGTAAACACACCTAGTCATCACCATAAAAGTAGTCAAAGACTTGACCTAACTCAACAATTTATCGCACTTACGTTAACTCAACTATAGCAACCGACAACTTAAAGAGGTTGTTTGAACATAAATGTGTGTACATACTATAATAATATCCATCCTCTTTCTCAAATCATGCTGTGCTGAGATTCCCGTCACAATGATGTAGTTCTGCACAGGCCCCGCCCACTATACTTGAGTGACAGGTCCGTCTTACCTTAGCCCCGCCCCCTGAGTGAGCTGAGAGCTGTCGACTAGATAAGACAAGATAAGAGATTGAGGTGTTTAGTTGTTGGATGTAATAATTAATAAAGCAGTCGTCAGTTACTCCCGACATCTGAGCTGCTGAAGACGCAGAGGATTAACGATAATTAAGTGATCCTCGATCTACATAAATGCGTCTATGTTCGCGCGAATCATTCGTGATCCTGCTTCATCTACAGAAGAATGTTTTTTTATGAATCTTTGCAAATCGCCTTTACTAATAATAATGTGCTCGTTAGCCAGTTTCACGTCTGCTCCACGGAAGAGAGGGGCGGAGTCAGCACAGCTCATTAGCATTTAAAGCAACAGTGTTGCTTTAAACAAGTGTTTTTTACACTAAAATTTAGAAATTTTAACCAAAGTATGGTATTGACTTTTCATTAAGACCCTAACGAATCATATCAACTTGTGGAAAATAGGCATCCGATGATCCCTTTTAAAACTTTAGTTAATTTAATCAATAAAAGTCAGTTTATTGAGTTTTAAGACCAACCAAAGATTTTAAAATCTTTTTGATTTTAAACTATCTTTTAAATAGTATCCGTAAATATAATTAGTACATCCCAAATCTTAGTATGTTGAAAAGAGTACGCCAAAGATTCTGATACTTACAGATCGATGCACGCTCTAACGGCTAATATTGCTCACAGCGTGGTGCACGAGGATACAAATAGAACTACAAATGAGCATAAAACGTGTATAAAACTACAAACATGGTGGATATGCGTGATGAGTGAGAAAAAAGGGGTTTGAGTGGAACAAATTGGATTTAATGTTATGTGCATTATATTTCATCTGCAGCAACATTGTGAGCTTTTATAATGTTAGGTTTAGTCATTAACTTTTAATTGCATCTTTATGCAAATATATGAAGGGCACGACTCGCAGATAAACATGCCTCTTAATTTATCTCCAATACAATAAGAATGAAGTTGGTTAAATTGTGATTAAGATGATTGACAGGGCAGTTTAAACGATGCACATAACTCGGCAACAAAGCGTCCGTTAAAAACACAAAAGTTTTTAAAATTGTGGGAAATTGTGCAATACTGTTCAATGTCAAATATTGGGTAAGACTTTATTTAGACAGTCTACTAACAGTGAGTAACTACATGCAGTCGTTAGAGTATTAGACTTAACACACAACATACTGAGTATGAGAAACTTTAGTATACTCAACTAACCCTAACCCTACCCTACTGAGAGTTAGTAGACATGTAGTTACGTACAGTTAATAGAATATCGAAATGAAGTGTAACTTTATTTAGCTCTATGTGAAAAGTTGGGAGAACTTCTGGATGTGATGTGAATACTCGAGTATCTAAGTGAGGTAAACAAATCAACTTAAGAGTATTTTTGTTCGGTTCACACAATAAAATTAAACTAACTTCTAATAAAAATTCTTTGTTAAAAAAAAAAGTAGGACTTTCCGAAAGTTGTGTAAGGCTATGTTCACACTTGACGTCGTTTTACATTATAATCCTACGGAGTAAACAGTGTATTCCTGAGCGCTTTTCATGTTTTTGACTGCTGACCAATGACAAGCGAGATCGTAGATCTAGTTTCGGTTCATGTGAAACCGTGCATCGTCCCGCCGGAGCTCCTGGACTCAATAGTTGGAAGCGCCTCACACTAGGGGTGTGCGATATTGAAAAAAAATGTTATCGCGATATTATTTGGTATTTTTTCCATAACGATAATTAGACAATATTTTGCCGAGTGTGTTATTGTGCTGATATCTGACTACCGTGCACAGCTGCAGTTTATGATATTCTGATATGAGCTCCGTTCACATCAGTGATAAAATTCATATTTTCATTTAAGTTTAAATAGATTTGTAACATTTTGTTTCTAAAAGTGTACATCTTTTGAGTCAAATTGTCACATGTAATCAGTCAATTAAGATAATACACATTTAGGCTGTTACTAAACACATTAAACCAGTATCATCAACATTAATCTCTGCAGAAGCTGCATCTGAAGATGTCTTTACACACGGTTTAATGCAGCTCAGAGGGACACGGAGTGATTTAACCAGTTACAAAAGCATCATTTGACGTTTTAAACATAAAACATTGAATACTGATATTTAAAATTATTTTAAAAAATTTAAATAGACTTTAAATGTGAAATTAAATCGCCAGCAAGTGGCAGCACGTCACTGTTAACAAGTTAGTGCTTGCGACTGAACCGAGTCATTTAAACGATTGAATCATTTAACAAGTGAGTCACTACGACTGAACCGAATCATTTAAACGATTGAATAATTTAACAAGTGAGTCACTACGACTGAACCGAATCATTTAAACGATTGAATCATTTAACAAGTGAGTCACTACGACTGAACCGAATCATTTAAACGATTGAATCATTTAACAAGTGAGTCACTACGACTGAACCGAATCATTTAAACGATTGAATAATTTAACAAGTGAGTCACTACGACTGAACCGAATCATTTAAACGATTGAATCATTTAACAAGTGAGTCACTACGACTGAACCGAATCATTTAAACGATTGAATCATTCAGGAACGAATCACTGCGACTGAACCGAATCATTTAAACGGTTCATTGATTCATTCAGGAACGAATCACTCTCATGTTGTTCAGAGACGCAAAACAAACTTGAATTTTGCGATCACTCTTAATGCATTTTAATCGACTGAACCATGCGGTGAAAGAACACGCTCTAAATGCGCGCGTGCACTGATTAACCCCTTCATCACCACGCAGGATAATAGTTGTTTTGTTGGGTTTTTCAATACTCAATATTGTCAAATTGCACATCGTTAAAACAGCAATTACGATATTATCGCAGACGATATATATCGCACACGCCTACCTCACAGTTTCCATCCCTGCATAATGTCGCGTTCCCATTAACGTCTCCTCGTTAACTTCAAAACCAGGCATCACACCGCGGTAGGCTACCGTTACATCTGTTGTCATTGCAACAAAAAACGCAATTTGTAACCAAAACACAGTTTTTTATTTGACTAAAAAGCTTTTTCCGGTCAAGAAGACGTCAAGTGTGAACACGGCCTAATGCTGAATGTCTTGATGTGTATCAGTGACGTGTTTGTTGTAGATCGTGGGAGCGGTTCTGCGCACACATTTCCTGAGCGGCCGCTTGGAGACGTCTTCTTCTCGGACCGCGAACATCGCCTTCATCGCCTGTAATGTTCTGGCGCTCGTCTTGTCTCTCATCATCCTCGTGACGTCGTGCTGCTGGTGTCGATCGGTAAATCAGTGTTTATCTGGGACCCTGGAGCACAAAACCAGTCATGAGTAGCGCAGTAGACAACAATGCAGGCTTTTTTTAAAGCCAAAAATCATTAGATATTAAGATCATGTTCTGTGAAGATATTTAGTACCGTAAATATATCAAAACTTAATTATTGATTATTAATATGCATTGGTAAGAACTTCATTTGAACACATTAAAGATGATTTTCTCAATATTTAGATGTTTTTGCACCCTCAGATTCCATATTTTCAAATATTGTCCAAACCATACATCAATGGAAACATGATTTATTCAGCTTTTTCACATAATGCATGCATCTCAATTTCTCAAAATGGACCCGTATGACTGGTTTTGCTCTCTTTTGAGATGTATGACGCCTGCATGAGATGCTCATGTGTCTGTGCTGCTTCTCCAGAGAAAGCGTCTGATGGTGATCCACATGAACGCAGCTTCGCCAGACGCCGTGGATTATCCAGAACTTTCCCCCCCGGCCTATAGTCCGGTTCCGTCTTCAGAACCGCCGGCCTACGAGGTGTGTATGAGTCATTCATTAGCACAGAGCCGAATCATCTCCAAGTCCTCTTTTAAACCTCTGGAGCTCAAACATGACATTTGTACATTTCAATGAAACAGATATGCTATAATTTTTGATTTTATGATTTTATAGCGCTTATTACCCGTGAATCACTTTTTGAGCGTAGACCTGAAAACGAAGTTTAACTTAAAATGTTATCAGATTTAAGAAAGTTGGGGTCTTTGGAAAAAAAAAAGCTGATCATTGATGAAGTGAGAGTTTGATGCACAAAAAATACTATTTTCAAATATGAAATATGTATTTTCCAAAACATGCTTTACTCAAAAACTGTGAAGATCTCAAAGTTTATTTAAACGAAATTTGAGGTTATCACAATTTTTTTTCATAAAAATCACAGTAAAAATTGTATTTGGGTGCAGTACCAAACATCTCCACTAGATGAAATTATTTTTTCTATAATTTCCATTTTTTTCAGAGCCATTTAACCATTAACTTTATTTTTTGTGTGTTCACAAAAGTCCCAAACCTTTACCAAGTTTTATTTTGATGAACTAAAAAAAACAAAATAATAATAATTGTCAAAAATGACCCAAGGGCACTAAAGGGTTAAAAAACTATTTTTAAAGCATCCCAGCATGCACCTAATGAAGTTTACAATAATGCATTTGGAAGATGAAAACGAAATTTTATTTAAAATGTCATCAGATTTAAGAAAGTTGGGCTCTTTGTAAAAAAGCTGATTATTGCTGAAGTGAAAGTTTGATGCACCAAAAATTGAACATGCACAAAAAATACAATTTTCAAATATGAAATATGTATTTTCCAAAACATGTTTTACTCAAAAAACTGTAAAGATCTCAAAGTATATTTAAACAAAATTTGAGGTTATCGCAAAAAATAAAATAAAAATCACAGTAAAACTTTTATTTGGGTGCAGTACCAAACATCTCCACTAGAGAGATTTTTATTTTTCAATCATTTCCAGTGCGAAAATTTCAAGTGTGATTTAATTTTTTTCAGAGCCATTTAACAATTAACTTTAATTTTTTGGGTGTTCACATAAGTCCCAAACTTTAATCAAGTTGTATTTTGATGAACTAAAAAATCATGTTAAAAAATGCTTTTTAAAGCATCCCAGCATGCACCTGATGAAGTTTACATTAATGCATTTGGAAGATGCTTTTATCCCAAGCAACATGCAGTGCATTTACCTTCCACATGTGATCAGTTCATGCCTCCTGGTGCTCCGACCCACTGTTTGAGCTCCAGAACGAGTGAACCTGTGTCTTATTTCAGCGTTTCCTCGCGGTGTTTTTACTCTGAAGTGAGTAGATGATGACGTGAATGTCTCTGTCGCTGCAGGAGGAGCGCCGCTCGACTCTTTCTGGCGTCTCGACTCAGAAGTGGGCCATGAGGAAATGGAAAGAAGAACTGCAGCGCAGCAGAAAACCCATCCAAGTCTGACCTTATATTCCAGATCAGTGAGATTTCTATTCTCTGAATAGAGCTTTAATGACTATCCGATCTCATAATGTCCACAGCGCTCAGTTTAAGACCCTTTATTAGTGTACTGTCTGTTATCATAACACCATTTTATCAGATGCACATCTCAGAACTTTCTGCATTTTATCTGAAATATGCTTTTTTATCATTTTGACCAATAACCTCATTAGAAGGTTTTAAAAGAGCAAAAAAGTCACGTTCTCAAACTCGTGGCATTATGAATATCTCCCTCAGTATTTTATCTAACATCCTGAAATCAAGAAATGAAGTCTTGCTTTTCTTTTAAAGACATGTATTAATATGAAGGACGTTTATGGCGAATCAAAACTTGTTTTTGCTTTGAATGAAGTAGATTTTTATGTGTTGGACTTGTATTCTCCTCATGCTTTGAATTATAGAAATCATTGTATTCACGTTTAGGACATATTGAAGTATTGAGTTCCCTTTTATTTATTCCTTCAGTTTTAAAGTCTTACATTTACGTTCAGACACACAAGATTTGAGCATTATTCACGGGAAAGGAATACGATGAAATGCTGTTTAAATGTGAGTTTGGTGAGTATTCGGTATCAGGAGCTGTCTTTGCATGACTGAAAACAACCGCTGAGATATTATTTATGATATTTCTTCATTTATGTACAGTTAGAAAGTGCTTCTGCATTACCTCAAACTCACACGTTCTTCTTGTGTGCGATGTTAACTATTTAATGATGTTTTTTCCTTTCTTATGCACATTGTAAACCGTTTTGAAGGTGTGATATAAAGTTCATGTTTTGTTCTTAGTGTCTGGTTTCTCTCAGAAAGACCGTCTGTTACCGTTTCTCTCAAAACCTCTGAAGATGTTCGTTCTCCAAACTCTGGAAACCAGCCAATCGGGACCTTTTCATTCGAGTACAAGTCTGAATTCAGTGGATGATTTCCCAAAAGTAACGGGTTGGTTTCTCGTCAGTGTGTTGCATCTGATTCGTTTATGATCCGTTGGAGAAATTGCATGATCGTATTGAAATAATGATGATGTTATAGATGTTAAATTCTATATATAGACTATTCATAATTGAGCAGGACTCTCGCAAACTACACTGGAAAAAAGCTACTACGTTTTTTAATGTAAGTGGTTGCAATCAATTGATTTTAGCTACATTTAAATAAAATATATATATATAGCTAAAATAGATTTATTGCAACCACTTACCTTAAAAAATTTTAGTAAATTAAATTAATCTTTAGTTTTTTTCAGTGAAACGTAAGTCATGCTGTTACTTCAAAAATCATTAAACACTGCTACTAATTTTTTTTAAAGGTATAATTTATTTTTAGCTGCATAAAAAAAGAAAAATGCAAGTTAGTCAGCTACATGTGTTTATTTAAATATAGCTAAAATAAATTGCTTGCAATCCACTTACCTTAAAAAAATAATAATTCTGTGAATTTTTTTCAGTGAATGGTTTAATTTGACGTCATCAAACCTAACACGTTTGTATTTTAAAGGGATTTTAAAATGTCTTTTAAAGGGACAGTTCACCCAAAAATGAAAATTGCCATCATTTACTCAAGCTCAAGTCGTTCCGAACCTGTACGAGTTTTGTTGAACACAAAAATATATTTTGTAAACTATTTGTAACCAAACAATTGCTGGCAGCCATTGACTTCCATAGTATATAAAAACAGATACTATAGAAGTCAATGGCTACCAGAAATTGTTTGGTTACAAATAGTCTTCAAAATATCTTCTTTTGTGTTCAGCGGATGAAACAAACTCATACAGGGTTGGAACAAATATGATGAAAAAAAATATATTTTTAGTGCACTGTCTCTTTAAGGGACTGGTCACATGTTCTTCAGGCTCCATACTGTGTTCTTACACTAGAGGTCAGTGCCCTCAACATTTAATGTACTTGATGCATATTTCTATCTGCACAACTTCTGGATTCCTGGTTCATATATAATAATCCACCATATGTTTCATGCGGTATTTTCCACGCATCCAGTCTATGTTCATAACTCAAGCATAATCTGCAGATCCATTCGCTTATTAATCTGAGCTAGATTTGCTGTATTGTGTTTTGTGTTATGATTTTTTTTTGGTCACATTTTAGTTTAGGCACCAGTTCTCACTAACTATTAACAATAAAGTCTTAATAAATCTAAATAAAAAGCCTCAATGAATCTCCTAATTTCTGTTTATTAATAAGGTTGCAGAATATGTGCTTTATATAAACAGCCAGTAATATGCATGTTAATAGACAACTAGTTAATCGTGAGAATTATTGCCTAAACTAAAGTGTTATTGTTTATATATATATATATACAGCTTATATATCTATAGTTGTGGAAAATGCACCAGTTTTCAAAACTCTTTGTTGAATTTCTGAATATTTTTTTCAATATATCATGCATACTTTTAATTAATAACACTATATTTAGAAGAAAAGAGATGTTTTTAATAAAAAAAACACACAGCAGTGGTTTTAATGCATATAACAGCATTTTCAAAATGACACATCATCTTACTTTGGACAGAAATTATTTGCTTGTGATTTTTTATAAATTACAAAAGGACCAAATTGATGAATTCAGTTTTGCAGTTGAGCACATTCCCACCGAAGCCGTCCGAGACTGGAGGCGTCTCTAGCCGCTGCTGCAGAACGCGTCATGGCCGACGGTCTTAGCGTTTGATGAAGTGTTCCTCACACTTGACCGCGGGAGAGTTCTCCGCTCACGGAAACCCGCCTCCGTTTGCACACCACCGAGTAAATGCTTGGTTCCACAGAGTCTAGAGGTTTCAAAGACGCCGGTGTGTGCTCCGTCCAGGCCGCGGTCTGACTAAACGTGTTTCCTTCCCGTGATTTGTCCTTATCTGGCATGTGGTCGTCTGTGAGGTCCGTGGGACTCGGTCTGGGAGACCAGGGCAATCCAGACGCCACTTTTCTGGGGTACGAGCCCCATCCCGCGGTGACGGAGGCGAAGGCGGCGTCGGGATAGTAGCCCAGCGGGTGCGCGCTCTGCAGAGGTACGGATTTGAAGCTGTACGGTAATAACGAGCTGGAGTAATCGCCCTCGTATGCCGTCAGCTCCAGCGTGCTTCCACCGGTTTGCTGCACTGAAGTCACCAGCCACCTCTGCGCAGCTCCAGCGTCCTCCACCGGAGGAGAAAGCATGCTGTTAGTCTGCGAAACGGTCCGGTCAGGGTTATAAAGGCGGCTCGGGGTCAGATTGTTGACGAACTGATCCTGCAGAAACGGTTGCATGGTGTAGCGTGTGCGAGGTGACGGTGTGAGTCTTTCACGCTCTGAAACATCGGTGTACATCCTGAAAAATCAATGCATTTAAATAAATAACAGTTCCTCAAAGAACCTTTTCCACCAAAGCAGTTCCAGTGCTGTTCAGAGCCTAGTTTCAAAGCGGTTCTTTGTCTTTCGACACCCAAAGCACCAGCTCCGAACCAAGAAAAGCGGTTCGTAAGGAGCACCAAAACATTGCTGGGCTAGAACGAAGAACCGCTTGCGTCAGAGGTTACCGTGACCAACAAGACGAACAGAAACTTTGGACCGCCATATTTGAAATAGCAGCTAAACACGAACACGTTTGGATGCCGATGTAGGTTCACAGAGCAACATCAATAGCAACACAACATCCGCCGTTGTTGATAGTTTGTCTAGGGATGGATCGGCGCTGCGAGGACCGGTCGGTGCTGCGGGAGCGACTGGAAAGCACACGGCTCTTTGTGCTTCTGGATCGCTCTCGGTGCTTTAGTGTGTTGTGTGCTGATCGATTGATTGATCGGTCTCTGCGCGGCTCCGATGCACCTCGAACAAGCCTGTTGTGCCGCGCTAGTCAACCAAAACATGACTCGTATTGTGATCTAAGACCTGGCTCTGTATTATGGAAAAGCAACCGGTTCTTAAAGGGCTCGCCAGTCCGAACCAACTAAGAACCGGCAAAAGCACTGGCTCTGAACTAGCACCTGGTTCCTGCTGGTGGAAAAGGGTATCAGTGAACGGTTCTTTAGTGGTTCCACACTCTTAAAAATAAAGCTTTCATAATGAGGTTTTCACCGTAACCTTTCAGTGAAAAGTTCATAAAAGAACCAGTGGTAACACTTTAGTTTAATGCTATTACATTTTAACTTGTACTTACTAAAATTATGCATAATTGCATGCAAGCCAAACCCTAGGTGCATGTAGTTCATTAATATTGCTCGGTGCTTAAATGTATTATTAGACTGTAACAAGGACTCCTTAACATAGTGTGATCCAACCATTTATGTCAAGATTTAATGGTAGAAACGTTTTTTTTGTGGAATGGAACGTTTCTGTGGATGTTGAAGGTTCATCATTAAACCATCAATGCCAATAAATAATCTTTATTTATAAGAGTAACTGATTTGGGTTCCTCAAAGAACCTTTCCAGTGATCTCACTTCTTAAAAGAACCATTTAAAGGACTTTTAGTGGTTCCACGCTCTTAAAATGAAAGATTTCAAAGTGAGGTTTTCACAGGGTTCATTTCATTAAAGAACCATTTATTTCAAGATTTTAATTTTTTTAGAACCTTTTGTGAAATGGAACCTTTTTATGGTTCTTCATGGAATCATCAATGCCAATAAATGATGTTTAATGAACAAAGTTCGGGAGGAGCGCGTCAGATACTTAGCCTAATCAAACACAAGTGGTACTCATTCAAGGTAATCAACACTTGGATATAAATACAGCTGACTTGCCTCCATTCATTTGATGGTTAAGCAGCACCACTTCTCCACCAATATCACTAGACTTCTCATCTGGGTTCGGGCCCTTCCCCAGGACCGCACGCCAACAACGGATTACCATACTCGCCAAATACGCATTACGTTTATCGTGCTAATATATGCAAGTGTGAAATCGTGAAAGAACCTTTATTTGTACGACGTAGAGGAACTGATTTGGGTTCCCCAAAGAACGTTTTTAAAAGCACCATGTTTTTCTTAGAACCTTTTGTGCATTGGAAAGACTCCCTGGATGTTAAAGATTACCATCGATGCCTATAAAGCAGCTTTATTTTTAAGAGAGTATGGTGAAATATCAATGGGAATAATATACTCACGAATCATAATTATCTCTAAAACCCTTTGCGAACGGATTGTGGTCGATCTTGAGTTGAGTGATCTAGAAGAAGAACACAGAAATGAAGATCACTAACACTAATTAAGTGTGTAAAGTACACCTGTCTTGATTTATGGTCATACATCAGTGTTCTGGTAGGCCGTAACCGCGATGAACTGGTTCTCAGGAAAGGTGAAGATCTGAGTCTTAGAATCGCGTTCAACTCCGTCGTCCGAGACTTCAACGATGTGAAGCCTTGGTTGGTACTTGTGTAGAGACTGAAGGACGATCATCTAATTAAGAGACGTAAATGAGATGAAAACAGAACTGAAACCTCACTAGACTTTGTGCTATGGCTGCTAAAACGGTAACACTTTACAATATTTGTTAACCTTAGTTAATGTATTAACTAACAATGAACAAATCATTTATTACACTTATTAATGAAAATACCGTTGTTTATTCATGATAGTTCACAGTGCATGAACTAATGCACAACTTGTGCTTTTAATAATACATTAGTAAATTAACTAAGATTATTAAATGCTGTGGAAGAATTTTTAATTTGTAGTTAATGAGCTTTATTGTAAAGTGTTACCGTTAAAACTATTCTAGCACCAAAACAGAGCCTAATGCACACCAACACAAATTATTTTAGCATCAGTAATTAATCAAAAAAAATGATATGCGTTATTTACCTGTGCAGAATTAGTATTTGCTCCTTTGTTGTTTGTTAGTTTGAGTTTCCCGAAAGATATTTCTTGTCTCATCCAATGAGCGCCGGTATTTGGCGATTCGGGGTGGACGAAAATCTTATTTCCTAAAATCACAAATGTAAATGAAGTAATAATCAGTGTCGGGGGGGTAACGCATTACAAGTAAACGCGAGTTATGTAATAATATTACTTTTTTCAAGTAACTAGTAAAGTAACGCATTACTTTTTAATTTACAAGAAAATATTTGAGTTACTTTTTCAAAAAAGTGCGCTGTGTGAACATGTTACTGTAGTTATAGACTAAATGTGAATGTGCATTAATTAAAATCACAAAAAACTGATTCAGTATTCATCAAAATGAATTAAAACTCAGAATATGATGCAAGCCTGCAATAATTAAATATGTTAAACAACACATGTATCCCATTATATCAAATTAATCCCATTTTATTAACCATGTGTTTGCTGATGACCTTTGATGATCAGTTCAATCATACTAATAAGCAAAAATGACTTTACATTAACAATGGTACTTGATTGCTTTTTAATTGCTGAAGAGTGTTGATCTTCTCCTGTGTTCTTCTGTACAGACGTGATTTACTCGTTCTTCAGTCTGAGGTTTATTCATTACACTTTTTGGTGTGAAAGGCTTTTACATTTGCTATAAATATAACTTCTTGTATTAAAAACAAACAATCAAGCCCTGCTCATATTTAAAAAGTAACGCGAAAGTAACGTAACGCATTACTTTCCATAAAAAGTAGCGTAATTAGTTACTTTTTTTAGGGAGTACCGCAATATTGTAACGCATTACTTTTAAAAGTAACTTTCCCCAACACTGGTAATAATGATAATAATAATAATAATGGAGCATATTGAATATTCTTCAGTTCTCCGTACCTTGCATGTTATTGTCGGCTTTCCCGCAGGTGACCCATTTCCCGCCCTGGAATCTCCAGTGGTTCGGATCGGCTAAAACTATCTCCACGAACACGTTATAATGCGTCGTCAAACTCAAGCCGGTCATATTGAAGCTTAGAAACGGGAACATCCGCCTGTGCAACACACAAAACAAGGGATGAATGCAAAGTATTCTGTATTTTATCAATGAAATTATATAGGAAATTAACGTTTAGCTTATAAAGAGATTCTAATCTGAGGAGCATTTAAAAGCGTTTAAATCATCCTTAATTATCTAATGGCGCTATTTCAGTTTTTTTTTTAAATAAATAATAGGCTTAACTATGTGATATATGTATAAACTGATCAATTAGGCTATATAGTTTCGCCACAACTATAGAAATACTAGCCTATTAGAGTATTTAAAAAGACCCCCATATAGCCCACGTGATATAGGCCTATTAAAATGCGTGATTATTTAAACAATCAGCATTATTAGCCAATAGTATTTCGATCAACTCCAAAAATATTTAAAACAACACAAGGGCGCGAACTGTTGCTATAATAACTAACGCCTCAGTTCGGGATGGCGGTTATTTTTCCAGATCTAATACTTATATTGTTTTGATCCTATCTCTCTTTGAAACGTTATTTCTGTAATAGGAATATTTAAAACGCTTTTTAAAGCCCCATCAACCAGCTGTTGTTTTCTTTAGAGCGCTCTTAAAATTAAATGTTGATTAAAAGCGTTACTACATTATTATGGAACATCTATAGCTTCAAAATTATTTACGACAACACAAACGCGCTTTACTGTTGCTATAGTAACACGTCAGTTAATTTCGCCCCAGGTTAATACTTATTCTTATGATATAAATATTGAAAACACATTTCTGTAATCTGAAACTCTTTTTAAGATCCTCTCAGGTTGTTTGTGATTTGGGCTACTGGTATATTTATGAAAACAAAACCGTTTATTTGTCTATTTACAGTTTACCATTATTAAAAAACATCTATAGCTTCAAAAAAGACTACAAAAGCGCGCGTTACTGTTGCTATAGTAACAGTCAGTTCATTTCGCGCCAGGTTAATACTTATTCTTATGATCTAAATATTGAAAACACATTTCTGTAATCAGAATATATAAAAACTATTTTTAAGATCCTCTCATGTTGTTTGTGATTTGGGCTACTGGTATATTTATTAAAACAAAACAGTTTATTTGTCTATTTACAGTTTGCCATTATTAAAAAAACATCTATAGCTTCAAAAGTATTTGGTTCAACACAAACGCGCGTTACTGTTGCTATAGTAACATTCCAGATCCGGATCGCGTCGCGTTATTATTTTGCGCCAGGTAAAAATACTGTATATTAATTTAATCTAAATTCTATTTAAAACGTTATTTCTGTAATAATATTTTTTTAACTGTTTTTTTTTTAATCCCTTCATCCGGCTGTTTACAATAATGTCTATTTTGTATTTTAAAACATCTATAATAATAAAAAAAATGACTAGAATTGACGTTTCCCGCGCTGTTCGCTCCGCTCACCTGCCCTGTTTGGTGATGATCATCTCGGTTTGGTGCCGGTGGAATTTGAGCCACAGCGGCCGGTTGCACAGGTACACCTGAGCTCGGTGTCCCGCCCCGGACAGAGCCATGGAGCCGATACCGGAACCGGAGCTCTGGTACGAGTGGTAGTTGTTCCCAGAACCGTGTCCGAACTGATATCCCGCGCCGAAGTCGCCGCGTCCCGCGCACAGAGACTGACAGAAGCCCGCGGAGGGAAGCACGGGGCCGTAGTGCAGCGACGAACCGGCGTACACGCCTCCGGTCTGGCTCGTGTACGGAAACAAGGAACACGGACTCGAACTCTCCTGCGTTTGCTGCGTCGAGCCCATCATGAAATAGCGATTGGACCCGAGCCCGTCGAGTATGTACCGGCCGCCGTTCAATAGTTCATCCTCACAAATGATCGGTGAAACTCTCCCGTTGTCCACCTCCGCGTCTGAACCGGATCCTTCCCCGGGCATGTTTGGGTGTTCTGTCGAACCGAACCCGAGGCTTGATAATGCGATCTCCGTCAGAGACTGTCGGGTCGCGGCATCACTGCAAACGACAGAATCAACCGGGTTTTCAGTCAAATCTACAGCAAATTCGATTTGTGTAAAATTAAATATTATTTTTCTATAGGTTACATAAAATTGTTTAAAAATGCTTCACCTGAATTTCAGTCACAGATAGCGTAGCAACATTGAGAAAGTTTTTGCTTTTAGGGATCTGAAAATAAAACAATTATCCATTGCAATTAAAATAATAAAATACAGTAATTTTATTTGTATTCATCATACTTTAGCTGTTCAATTAAATGTATTTGATTTAATCGCGAGGCGTTTATTAAGCCTATACATCAGATATTCGTTTTTAAAATACTTCCTAAATATCACTTTATTATTTTCTAATATGTGCAGGCAAGCAATATTATTTAATTACGTTTATAGCATTAATTAATTGAATATGTTATGTGCGCTATATTTACCGCTCCGTTAATGCCGGGTTTAATCGAATAACATATAATAATATTTTTTATAAACATTAATCATACATAAATATGGCGCTTTCGATTTATAAAATTAATTGTCAATATGTATGCAATTAAGACTTTATTATTCTCACGTGACTGTAAGCTTAATGTTTTCGATTTTAGCGTCAATTCTGCTTTTAATGAATTAACAAAAAACAACCGTTTAATCCTAATAATTATCTAAATTCGTTTTTAACCAAGTTTATTGTAAAATAAGGTCCGTTTATTAATCTTTAAGTCTTATATTAAAACCTATTGCATAAACGAATTCTGAAAAAGTTACACAATAATTAATCTCTGACTTAAAATAACTGTATTTTTTATCACAATGACGCGTTAATTATCGCTTCATTAGCGATAAGTGAAATCCGTCTCGTGGTCGAATTTTTTTTTTTATACATCTATATTTAAAAAAATATTTTTCAGGGAATTTGTGCGTAAG
>CM049872.1:277500-285000 GCA_027474115.1 Schizopygopsis malacanthus
TTCGGTCTACTTCCGTTTATTACAATGAACTCGTTACAGCTCGTGCTCGTTGGTTGGCTTTGCTTCTATTGTCCTCATGGCTTCGGATAAAAGCATGATGTTTACTGGAGTCTAATACTAAGAAGATCACATTTAGCCAGTATCTGCTGCATGCACTACATCTCCTCAGAACGCGGCGCACGCAGGGTTGAGGGTTCGACTAAACCAGGAATGCATGAACGGATCCCATGCAAAGCTTGAATGCAAAGCATAAGAAGCGTGAATGTCGTCTAGATGCTGCCAGCGCGTTAAGAGCAGCAGACAGTGGGGAGGTTGCTCAAATACTCGCGTCCCCTGCGTTTTCTTTTTGACACGTCTAAAGGGCCCTTTCTGTCACGATGCCACTCTTCCCTGTCGAGTCCAGGCGGGTGGAAAGAGCCTGTGACCTCGGCACCACGGTCTTGGCAGAGAGCTTTATCCCGAGCAGAAGGGCCGAGCCAGATACACGGCTATATGAGCATCAGATGCTCGAGGAAAGGCCAGTTCGGGTGGGTTTTCAGAACCGTCTTGCTCTCTTCCCAGAAACTTGGGTCAGTATTCGGACGCCAGAAGGTCAAGCCCCGTTTTAACCCTCCCCTTTCACATCCCCCCCGTGTCTATATTTATGGTCTGCTCCTGTCTCGTGTAAGGAGCAGCAGCAGGGGCGGACCATCACATTTGGTCCCCAGCGTGGGGGCCGCTGGCGTCCAGCTTTCCCGCCGAGCCGCTCTTCTGCTTCTGTCCTCATTTGCATTTGCTAATTACATCCATTTTGTACACGACGCCCCGTTAAAGCACAAACATCCAACGAAGATGCTGTTAAAGATACTAATTGACTTGTGTAAGAGGGAGCTTCTCTCTTTTTATCTGCGCATTCCCGGATGCTTTGTCTAATTAAATATACTAAATATGTATTAATAACTCCAAAGCACACAGCGGTCCTTTAACGTTCTCATATGTTCCCTATTTCTTGGAACCAAAAACTAACCTTCACAGAACATCATGAGGGGAAATTTGCACAACCCACACAAAACATTGACATTTTATATGGTTATAACAAATACATAACATCATAATCACAGAATATTTCAGGAAGGGTTTTGTAATTACCTAATTATAACTGATATAGAACGTTCTCTAATTGTTATTTTTAGCTTTCAGTTTTATCAGTAAACTACTCTTCTGTTATCTTTTATAAGGTTTATTTTTATAACCTATATATGGTTATTTTTATAATCCTTCCATAATATTCTATAATTTTTTTCTGCAATAACCTGATGAGAACCTTTCAAGCACGTTTTTAATGGTCAATTTTAGGTTATAATTTGATAACCATACAATAACATGTAGCAGGATGTTTTTATGTAATAACCTCATTTTTGCACCAACAACTATCTTTGCTGTTGCTTTATTTTTAATAACCTAAAATATTGAGCATGTTCTAGGTGTTTATTTTTATGCATTGCAGGATTTTAAATAACCTTTTTAGCATTTTTAATAACCTAAAAATTAAGCATAGGTGTTTATCCTAAAATGTTCTAGGTGGAGCATGTTTATTTTATTTTTAATAACCTAAAATATTGAGCATGTTCTAGGTGTTTATTTTTAATAACCTAAAATATTGAGCATGTTCTAGGTGTTTATTTTTAATAACCTAAAATATTGAGCATGTTCTAGGTGTTTATTTTTAATAACCTAAAATATTGAGCATGTTCTAGGTGTTTATTTTTAATAACCTAAAATATTGAGCATGTTCTCAGTGTTTATTTTTAATAACCTAAAATATTGAGCATGTTCTAGGTGTTTATTTTTAATAACCTAAAATATTGAGCATGTTCTAGGTGTTTATTTTTAATAACCTAAAATATTGAGCATGTTCTAGGTGTTTATTTTTAATAACCTAAAATATTGAGCATGTTCTAGGTGTTTATTTTTAATAACCTAAAATATTGAGCATGTTCTAGGTGTTTATTTTTAATAACCTAAAATATTGAGCATGTTCTAGGTGTTTATTTTTAATAACCTAAAATATTGAGCATGTTCTAGGTGTTTATTTTTAATAACCTAAAATATTGAGCATGTTCTAGGTGTTTATTTTTAATAACCTAAAATATTGAGCATGTTCTAGGTGTTTATTTTTAATAACCTAAAATATTGAGCATGTTCTAGGTGTTTATTTTTAATAACCTAAAATATTGAGCATGTTCTAGGTGTTTATTTTTAATAACCTAAAATATTGAGCATGTTCTAGGTGTTTATTTTTAATAACCTAAAATATTGAGCATGTTCTAGGTGTTTATTTTTAATAACCTAAAATATTGAGCATGTTCTAGGTGTTTATTTTTAATAACCTAAAATATTGAGCATGTTCTAGGTGTTTATTTTTAATAACCTAAAATATTGAGCATGTTCTAGGTGTTTATTTTTAATAACCTAAAATATTGAGCATGTTCTAGGTGTTTATTTTTAATAACCTAAAATATTGAGCATGTTCTAGGTGTTTATTTTTAATAACCTAAAATATTGAGCATGTTCTAGGTGTTTATTTTTAATAACCTAAAATATTGAGCATGTTCTAGGTGTTTATTTTTAATAACCTAAAATATTGAGCATGTTCTAGGTGTTTATTTTTAATAACCTAAAATATTGAGCATGTTCTAGGTGTTTATTTTTAATAACCTAAAATATTGAGCATGTTCTAGGTGTTTATTTTTAATAACCTAAAATATTGAGCATGTTCTAGGTGTTTATTTTTAATAACCTAAAATATTGAGCATGTTCTAGGTGTTTATTTTTAATAACCTAAAATATTGAGCATGTTCTAGGTGTTTATTTTTAATAACCTAAAATATTGAGCATGTTCTAGGTGTTTATTTTTAATAACCTAAAATATTGAGCATGTTCTAGGTGTTTATTTTTAATAACCTAAAATATTGAGCATGTTCTAGGTGTTTATTTTTAATAACCTAAAATATTGAGCATGTTCTAGGTGTTTATTTTTAATAACCTAAAATATTGAGCATGTTTTATTTTTAATAACTAAAATATTCAGGTGTTTATTTTTAATAACCTAAAATATTGAGCATGTTCTAGTGTTTATTTTTAATAACCTAAAATATTGAGCATGTTCTAGGTGTTTATTTTTAATAACCTAAAATATTGAGCATGTTCTAGGTGTTTATTTTTAATAACCTAAAATATTGAGCATGTTCTAGGTGTTTATTTTTAATAACCTAAAATATTGAGCATGTTCTAGGTGTTTATTTTTAATAACCTAAAATATTGAGCATGTTCTAGGTGTTTATTTTTAATAACCTAAAATATTGAGCATGTTCTAGGTGTTTATTTTTAATAACCTAAAATATTGAGCATGTTCTAGGTGTTTATTTTTAATAACCTAAAATATTGAGCATGTTCTAGGTGTTTATTTTTAATAACCTAAAATATTGAGCATGTTCTAGGTGTTTATTTTTAATAACCTAAAATATTGAGCATGTTCTAGGTGTTTATTTTTAATAACCTAAAATATTGAGCATGTTCTAGGTGTTTATTTTTAATAACCTAAAATATTGAGCATGTTCTAGGTGTTTATTTTTAATAACCTAAAATATTGAGCATGTTCTAGGTGTTTATTTTTAATAACCTAAAATATTGAGCATGTTCTAGGTGTTTATTTTTAATAACCTAAAATATTGAGCATGTTCTAGGTGTTTATTTTTAATAACCTAAAATATTGAGCATGTTCTAGGTGTTTATTTTTAATAACCTAAAATATTGAGCATGTTCTAGGTGTTTATTTTTAATAACCTAAAATATTGAGCATGTTCTAGGTGTTTATTTTTAATAACCTAAAATATTGAGCATGTTCTAGGTGTTTATTTTTAATAACCTAAAATATTGAGCATGTTCTAGGTGTTTATTTTTAATAACCTAAAATATTGAGCATGTTCTAGGTGTTTATTTTTAATAACCTAAAATATTGAGCATGTTCTAGGTGTTTATTTTTAATAACCTAAAATATTGAGCATGTTCTAGGTGTTTATTTTTAATAACCTAAAATATTGAGCATGTTCTAGGTGTTTATTTTTAATAACCTAAAATATTGAGCATGTTCTCTGTGTTTATTTTTAATAACCTAAAATATTGAGCATGTTCTAGGTGTTTATTTTTAATAACCTAAAATATTGAGCATGTTCTAGGTGTTTATTTTTAATAACCTAAAATATTGAGCATGTTCTCGGTGTTTATTTTTACGCATTGCAGGATTTTTATTTTTTTTTGCACCAAAAACTAACCTTGCTCTTGGTTTTATTTTTAATAACCTAAAATATTATAAGCATGAAGTAACCTTCCTTGAACATTACAAGCAATGTTTGTGCAATAACTCATAAAGAGCATTGTCTAATGGATATTAGGGCTTTATGGATTTATGGATATGATGTTTTGAGTAACTTCTGAGCTCTATTAGCATTCCGGGGCTCTACAGCCGAGCTTCATTTGAGTCATTGATTGATTTATTGTTTCTGCGGTTAATCACTTTCCCAGAGGTATTTGTAAGCTCTTTATCTTCACCAGAGGTAATTAATCCGATTTCTGTAGGTGATGCATCGTGAATCAAATATCAACGACATCAGTTCATGTATAATCACAATCTGAAGGCTTCATCAGAAGTTCAATCATTTGTAAAGTCTGCATCATTTCAGATTATGATCTTGTGAAACACATTGCTACAGACTTTTGATTTAATACCAGCTTTAATTTTTCCACTAATCAGAAAATCACAGATACCTGTTTTGGCTTTACCTGTGGTAAAATCACCGTAACGCATGCTCTCGAGTGACTTTATTCCTTTTGTCATTCAGCACTGATAATCCATGGTGTTGATTACTTAAAACATCTTCCGTCAATAAATTGTCGATCACCTATTAAATCTGTTTATATGTAGCTGAAATAATTGTGTTTCTCTTTGCTTGGTGTCTTCTTTATGTGCAGGTTATATGTGAAGGTCACGTCTGGTCCTCGAGGCGGCTGCGATATGTTCAGGTCTGTCAAAACCACTGGATTCTTCCCCCCTGTTATGTTTCGGAGATGCTCTTTTTGTTATGTTTAACAGTCTGGTGAAATCTTGAGCGATAGAAAGTGGCAGCACAGAGAGAGACGAGGTTAAAAGGGCCTTCAGAAGCGCCCGAAGCATGAGATTTAAGATCACCTTGGACCCAGATTTACACGAACACTTCACCCCAAAACAAATCAACTCACACGGGTGCAGACCTCTGCGCTGTGATTAACACCTTCAGTAAAATCAGTGGAAGAATTAGTGTAGAATTGAGACGAAACGTCAGATTCCAAGATGTAAAATCAGAATTGCTAAATACTAATTCATTTAGAAGAAGAAAGTCAGAATTGTGAGATAGAAATGCTGAATTATTGTAGAATTGATAAGAAGAGTTAGCATTGTGAGACATGAATGCATAATTACATAGAATTATTGTAGAATTATGAAGAAGAGTGAGAATTGGAAGATAAATGCAGTGTTGTGACTAATTATTGTAGAATAGGAGTCAAATGTGGATATGCAGAATTGAGATGAATTATTGTAGAATTGAGAAAAGAGAATTGTGAGCTATAAATGCAGAATTGCATAGAATTGTTGTAGAATTGAGAAGAAATTACATAAATGCAAGAGAAAAAGCTAAATTGATAAACGTCAGAATTGTGATATACAAAAATGTAGAAATGTGAAGAATTATTGTAGAATTAAGAAGAAAAGTCAGATTCCAAGATATAAATGCAGAATTGCTAAATATAGATTAATTTTGAAGAAAAATGGTAGAAAAGTTACAATTGTGAGATAGAAATGCATAATTATTGTAGAATTTAGATGAAATGTCAGAACTGGAAGATACATGCTGTGTTGTGACTAATTATTGTAGAATTGAGAAGAAATGTCAGAAATGCAAAAGACAATCTAAATTGAGAAACGTCAGAATTGTGAGATAAAAATGTAGAAATGTTAAGAATTATTGTAGAATTGAGATGAAACGACAAAATTGTGATATGTATAAATGCAGAAATGTGAAGAATTATTGTTGAATTGAGAACATCATAATTGTGAGAAATTCAGAATTTTGAAGAATTTTCATAGAATTGAGAAGAAATCTCAGAATTGTGAAATAGAAATCCATAATTATTGTAGAATTGAGAAGAAACATCAGAACTGGAAGATAAATGCCGTGTTGTGACTAATTATTGTAGAATAGAAGTCAAATGTGATATGCAGAATTGAGATGAATTATTGTAGAAATTAGAAAAGAATCAGAATTGTGAGCTATAAATGTAGAAATGTGAAGAATTATTGTAGAATTGAGAAGAAATTTCATAATTGTGACATTTTTGATTCCATGGCAGAAATAAGCAACACGTGTTTCTGGGTGAACTAATATTCCAGTCCGGTTCTGTAGTGGTCTGAGAGCAGACGTGTGTGTGTGTGTGTTTGATTATTACCGCTGACACACACACAAACAGAGAGAGAGACACACACACACACACAAACACACACTGAAGCATCTCTCCGCTGTCATCTCAACACCAAAATATGAAAGCAAATGTTTTTTCGTGTCATTAGAGCTGCGTGTCTTTTGTTCTCCTCGGACCTCTGCTTTCTGCCTTTCGTCTGCTGGACCAAAGCAGGTCCAAACTTCTCCACTCTGTAATTAACATCCCCAGCTCTCTGAGAGGAGAGTGCAGCAGAAGTGCATTCAAGAGAGAAATAAAGAAATAAAGAAGTATAGAACAGCACATTGCAAAATGGGTTCTGAGAGCGTCTGTCTCGTGAGGCCGATCCCATTCAAAGCATCCGCCGTTCTTCCTCATCCTCTTCTTTTTAACACATGTGAGCTGCAGCATGTAATGAAGGAAAGCTGTGATATATATGTGTCCGAGAGCAGATCTTTCTCTCTTAATGAATACAGAAATACACAGCGTCTGAATGCACGGTTTCCTCCTGAAGAAGCTCTTATTAAAGCACATAAAGCACAGGCAGAGAAAGTCATTTTCTCCTGGTGGCTGAGCTTTTATGGAGCTCGTAATTATTTCGCTGAGAGTCCTCAAGCACAAACCCGGGAGGCTTTGTATCTTTTTGACATTTTTGGGAGAAAATGGATGTCATATTAACATTTCTGTCATTTCAGTTTCAAGTTCTTAACCAAGCACGTGCTTTATTAAACACTTCAGTGTTTTAATCGTATTATGTTTGGGTTCATTATTTGCTATTCAAAAGATTTGCAAATCTGGAATAATTGACCAAATCTCATTTTAAACTGATTCTTTTTGTAAATATTGTCCAAACATTTCTTCTCAGTTATTGTAACATTAAGGCAACATTGCACGTGTTTATTGGAACGATACTTTTGGGTTTTCTTTAAGCAACAAGTAACATTTAAAAAACCTTTAGATGAATCTAAAACATTCCTTGAATGATAT
>CM049872.1:295000-332500 GCA_027474115.1 Schizopygopsis malacanthus
TCAAGATAAAATGTATGATATTTCATTTTTTCTCATAAAAACAAAATTGCAATTAATTAAACCGAAAACTATATTTTTTTTGGGGGGGGGACAGCAATTTAAAGCAGTATTACACTTATTGTTTTTATGCTTGAACCCTTTTTTGTCTTTGTCCCTTATGTAATAAAGAGACTAGCGTTCCCGATTCTATTTCTATTCTATTTCTCATATAAAAACCTTTTGTAAGGCTAGAGTCATCTCAGCACTTGCGTATCATTGGTTTTGATTGCTTCTGGTTTGTATAAAAGCGTCTGCTAAATGACTAAATGTTATCTGTCCTCCTCCACAGAGCTGAGGCACGTGGAGAAAGATGTGTTGATTCCTAAGCTGATGCGGGAGAAAGCCAGAGAGAGATGCACTCAACATGTGGACGGTATGAATTATGAATCTCAGCTCAATACAGTATATTCTCATCATACAGCTACACTTTTTGATTATGCAAAATGCAGGTAATATGCATTTTGGGTTTCTTGTTCTTAGCAGTGTGTTACATAGACCTCAATGACCTTTGCAACCATAAATATAAATATACAGACTTGTATGCATGCATGAGAAACTATTAAACTTATCATATAGGACGATGCACACTGAGCCACTTATGTCATGCTGCCCTAATGAAAGCCAAATCACACACACGTACACACACACACACATGTTGGTTTTTATGGTTTACACACGTAATGGTTTTTATACACACACACATATACACACACGTACACGCATACATGTACACTCACACACTCTCATCACTCTGTATTATATTAATAACACTATTCCTCATAAATCACCTTCTCCTTGAGGTACTACCATAATAAAAGCCAAGTAGATCTTTATTTAGAGGTACATTCATGTCTTTATTAATTCATGCATCCATGCTCTTGTTTTAATCATAGTACGATGATGCACAAAGGTTATATAAAACCAGAAACTAATGCATACGCATGCACAACATTTCCATGCACATGTTAATATTTTCTCAAGGGAATGCATTAGTCACTTAGAGAAAATGTATGTTAAAAAAAATACAAATATTTACAGATGACTATAATATATAGCAAATATAAAGCTGAAAATAAACCATGTGTGACCCTGGAGCACTTAAGTTTTAAGTCGCTGGGGTATATTTATAGCAATAGCTAATTGTATGGGTCAAAATTATGAATGTTTCTTTTATGCCAAAAATCATTAGATATTAAGATCATGCTCCATGAAGATATTTTGTACCGTAAATATATCAAAACTTAATTATTGATTAGTAATATGCATCGCTAAGAACAACTTTAAAGATGATTTTCTCAATATTTAGATGTTTTTGCACCCTCAGATTCCATATTTTCAAATATTGTCCAAACCATACATCAATGGAAATATTATTTATTCAGCTTTCAGATGATGCATAAATCTCAATTTCATTAAATTGACCCTTATGACTGGTTTTGTGCTCCAGGGACCCTTTCTGTGAAATCCAGGTTAAAGTCTCAAAATCTAATTATGAGAAAACAAGCATCAAAGGTTGATTTCTAAAATTAATTTCAATTTTTGACATGACCCTACTCAGTCAATATTAAAGATATAAAGGTATAAATCACAGAATGTTCTTTACCATATGAAGGATGATTTCTTGTAGAAAATGACGTTTTCACCGAGAGGGTCACATATGTTAAATATGGTCTGAAAATCTAAAGAGAGGTTTGGAAATTTGAGTCTGGAAAAGTATAGAATTTTGAAATAGAAACCCTGCATGACCCCTTAACACATTCGCCCTCACCTGAGATAACTCTAATAACTCTACACATAATATTAGGTGACGGGTCACATACACGACTCTGCTGTAGTTCGTGAGCTGCTCGCTGTCTCGTATGAACACTCATGAGGGTGTGTGAGCGTCTGTGATCCCTCAGAAGGCAGCTCGTGAGGTTTCAGAACAGAGCGCTGGGTACTAAAAATATAAACATAACAATAATGCATCAGGGGACTTTATGGGTGTCTGTTTGAGACCACAATGAAAAACACTTTCCGTTGACCCATAAGTGACCTTAAATGGATTCAATGCATTTCACTAAAAATCATACTATGGAGAAAAAAAAAAGTAAATCCAAATCTGTTTAAAAATATTCATAAACATCTTATTTAGTTTTAATTTTGGATAACGAAACCTGACATGAAGTTGTAAAAAGGAGAGAAAATATGGCAAATAATAGGTATATATATATATATATATATATATATATATATGAATCGCGATTCAAAATAAATGTTTGTATACATAATATATGTGTGTATGCTGTGTATGTTTATTATGTAATCCATCATTTGAGAAAAATATGTTATGCTTATATTTTATATAATATTAATTATATGAATATAAATATATACATGCAAATATTGTCTAAATATATACGGTATGTGTGTCTCTTTAAATATACACAGTGTGATATCTCCCAAGGGTAACATGTAAAGCATGAAAAGTAACGGTCCTAGTACTGAGCCTTGAGGTACTCCATACTGCACTCATACACACACACACACACACACACACACACACACACACACACACACACACACACACACACACACACACACACACACACACACACGATATCTCCCAAGGGTAACATGTAAAGCATGAAAAGTAACGGCCCTAGTACTGATTCTTGAGGTACTCCATACTGCACTCATACACACACACACACACACACACACGATATCACACACACACACACACACACACACACACACACACACACACACACACACACACACACACACACACACACACACACACATGATATCTCCCAAGGGTAACATGTAAAGCATGAAAAGTAACGGTCCTAGTACTGATTCTTGAGGTACTCCATACTGCACTCATACACACACACACACACACACACACACACACACACACACACACACACACACACACACACACACACACACACAGCAAGGGTAACATGTAAAGCAAAAAGTAACGGCCCTAGTACTGATTCTTGAGGTACTCCATACTGCACACACACACACACACACACACACACACACACACACACAGACACACACACACACACACACGATATTTCCCAAGGGTAACATGTAAAGTGTGAAAAGTAACGGCCCTAGTACTGATTCTTGAGGTACTCCATACTGCACTCACACACACACACACACACACACACACACACACACACACACACACACACACACACACACACACACACACACACACATGATATCTCCCAAGGGTAACATGTAAAGCGTGAAAAGTAACGGTCCTAGTACTGATTCTTGAGGTACTCCATACTGCACTTGTGATCGATATGATATCTCTTCATTCACTGCTATGAATTGATGGCGGTCAGATAAGTATGATTTGAACCATGCTAATGCACTTCCACTAATGCCAACTGAGTCTTCAAGTCTATTCAAAAGAATGTTGTGATCGATCGTGTCGAACGCAGCGCTAAGATCCAGGAGCACTAATAGAGAGATACAGCCACGATCAGATGATAAGAGCAGGTCATGTGTCACTCTAATGAGAGCAGTCTCAGTACTATGAGATGGTCTAAATCCTGACTGGAAATCCTCACAGATATCATTTTTCTCTAAGAAGGAATATAGTTGTGAGAATACTGCCTGTGTGTGTGTGTGTGTGTGTGTGTGTGTGTGTGTGTCTGTGTCTGTCTGTGTGTGTGTGTGTGTGTGTGTTAGAGAGAGAGAGAGTGTGTGTGTGTGTCTGTGTGTGTGTGTGTGTGTGTGTGTGTGTGTGTGTGTGTGTGTGTGTGTGTGTGTCTGTGTCTGTGTGTGTGTGTGTGTGTGTGTGTGTGTGTGTGTGTGTGTGTGTGTGTGTGTGTGTGTGTGTGTGTGTGTGTGTGTGTGTGTCTGTCTGTCTGTGTGTGTGTGTGTGTGGGTGTGTGTGTGTGTGTGTGTGTGGGTGTGGGTGTGTGTGGCAGTGTTTGCTCTCAGTGACTGTGATTGTGAGTGTTGTAGTGGAGTATTTCTCCTCGCGCGCGTGTGTGTGTGTGTGTGTGTGGAAACCCCCTCCACACGTTTGCTCATGTCTTTCACACCTCTGCGCCGCAGCGCTGCAGGGACGAGTGTTAGCGTGTTCTGCACACGTATGGCAGTCTGATGAAAGCGCTGGCTGGAGTCGTTCTGAGACCACAGCGAGAACAAACCTCTTCATTCTGCAGAGCTGCTTTACTCTCAAGAGTTTCAGACGTTCAACTGCCACATGTGCCACGTTTGATCAGACGAAGTCAACATATGAGCTCATGGGAGCATTGATTGTGTTTAATACGCTCATGGACTTATTGATAAGGTCACGTTGTTGCACAGAAAATTATGTTTAGAATTTTTCAATCAAAATGCGATAACTTGCTCGGCCTCTGAATCCTTTTGGCGTCATTCAGTGTCGAAAGTTTTAGTTTTTTTTTCGAGTAATAGAAATAGATAAATGTGTCCCTGGAGCACAGTCATGAGCAGCACAGGTATATTTGTAGCAATAGCCAAAAATACATTGTATGGGTCAAAAATTATACATTTTTCTTTTATGCCAAAAATCATTAGATATTAAGATCATGTTCCATGAAGATATTTGTACTGTATAAATATATCAAAACTTAATTATTGATTAGTAATATACATTGCTAAGAACTTCATTTGAACAACTTTAAAGATGATTTTCTCAATATTTAGATTTTTTTGCACCCTCAGATTCCAGATTTACAAATATTGTCCGATCATAACAAACCATACATCAATGGAAATATTATTTATTCAGCTTTCAGATGATGCATAAATCTCAATTTCAAAAAATTGACACGTATCCAGGGTCACAAATATAGAAGAAAGCCAAAATATTAAGTGTCATGGATGAATATTTACTGAGTAATCCACTGACCATTGGAAAGTGTACAATTTTACTCCTGGAGCCATATTGACATTACATTATCTCTGGAATCAAATCATATAGGGCTTTACAAATGGAGACGTCTAAAAGGGCGTTAAGATGTGTTTAACACTTTTTGAGTTACAAGCCTGCAAACTTAGGAGAAAAACGTGAAATGTGCCGTTTCCCCCATTATTGAATGGTCACCATTGACACATAATGCAACTCAAACTTAAATGTATTTTTAGGACATAACAATATATTTTTTATGTTGTATGTATAATAATCTTTGCCTCCTGTAAATTTTGTTTGTGAAAATGGCCCGAGATTTTCATGTCACAATTTTTTTATTGTTTAGGCTATTTAGTTAAAAAATCACGTCTTTTTTGTATGCAATAAACAAAGTTACACATAAAATGTCTAAATTTAAATACTGATTTTATATAATATGTAATGAATATTCACTAAAATCTTTAAATAAGCAGTGGGTTTGTCAAATGAGGCTCTTTTCTGACTTGTTTTCTTGATTTGACAGAATTAATAAGCTGATGTCGCGCGCACGCGCGTGCCGCGTAGTAAAGTGTGTTGTGGAGTGTTTAGCTTCCACTGCAAGATGATCTTATAGCCAGATTAGTCTCACAGCTCAATTCTGCGGATCTGCTCAATGCAGACAGCAGTAATTACAGAGATGTTTGGTGAGCTTTGAGATGCTGGAGAGCTAATTAATGTTTGACAGGAGCGACCCTGATAACAGTAGCACCAGCAGCCTTTTCACACACCTTTCAATAAGTTCAGTCTCAAACACACACACACACACACACACACACACACACACACGCACACACACACACTCTCTCACACACACAGGACACACACACACACACACACTGTACACACACACACACACCTCACACACACACTCATCACACACACACACACACACACACACACACACACGACACACACACACACACACACACATGACACTGAGGAGCACACTTGTGTTGTGTTGTGTAGGTTCAGTGCAGCTGTAAGGACGGGCACCTTCACACACACACTCGACAGGCTCGCCACACACACACTTTTCATGTCAACACTACACGTGTATGCACAAAGTTACACACTAGACACTCTTTAAATAAGCACCACACATGTCAAATGAGTCAAACAGTTGTTTTCTTGATTTGACCGAGACACGTGCTGAAGTGATGTGTGTGAGTCAGTCAGATGAGTGTTTGTGGAGTGTTTAGCTTCATGTGCATTGATGTATCAGATTAGTCTCAAATTGGTTTTGCTGGATCTGCTCTGCATGTTAATTACAGAGATGTTTGGTGAGCTTTGTGCTGGAGAGCTAATTAATGTTTGTGATAACAGTTGTTGTGTGTGTGTTAGTGAGTGTGTGTTTTGAGAGAGTATCTTGTGTTGTGTTGTGTAGAGTTCAGTCGCTGCTGTAAGGACGCCGGCTTCTTCATGGTGTTCAGGTGTCGAGAGGAGAACGCCGCTCTGAAACAGTGTCTGACGCTGCAGTGAGTCTCTTCATCATTACTCTAACAATACAGCACAGCTTCTTATCATCGTGTGTTAGTTGTGTGTTTGTGTTAGTTGTGTGTTTGTGTTTAGTTGTGTGTTTGTGTCAGTTGTTTTGTGTTTGTGTTGTGTGTTTGTGTCAGTTGAGTGTGTTTGTGTGTGTTGTTTAGTTGTGTGTTTGTGTCAGTTGTTGTGTGTTTGTGTTAGTTGTTGTGTGGTTGTTATCTGAAGCGGTTTGTGTTAGTTGTTGTGTGTTTGTGTCAGTTGTTGTGTGTTTGTGTCAGTTGTTGTGTGTTTGTGTTAGTTGTTGTGTGGTTGTGTCAGTTGTTGTGTGGTTGTTATCTGAAGCGGTTTGTCTTCTGCTCTCAGTTATCAGGACCCGGCGTTCTTCGAAGAGTGTAAACAGGAGTATCTCCGAGAGAAACACGATTACCAACAGACGGGGATTCCATCCAAGAACCGGCAGCAGAAGCTCCCCACCAGCATGTAGATGCCCGTGATGAAGAACACTGATGATGATGAAGAACACTGCAGTGATGATGATGATGAAGATGACCATGAAAATCACTTCTGGAGACGCTGTGGTCTCTAAAGGACGTTCTCTGTCTTGTTGGTTTATATTCATGATTAGCTCTTATAAATCATCACAGGCACCTAAAGCCTAATAAAAATTCATAATGTTTTTGAATCCCATCAGATGTGTATCGTCCCCCCCCCCTCCTGGGAATAACTGCCACAGAAGCAGATGCCTGCTTTTTGTTGTAAAATACCACCTCGGAGTTATTCACGATGATTTTCAATCAGTTTCTGCTTCAGTTCCAGGAAACGAAGTTATTCAATTATAACCGTCAGGAATGTGTTCGCTTCCTGTACTTGAGCGTCTGTAGCAACATTTTTTTTTTTCCAAATATATAATTATATAAATAACTGGTGGCATTAATTGTGAACTTTTGATCAAATATTTTAAACGTGTCCCTGGAGCACAGATGCAGTGATAAGCAGCAAAGCTATATTTGTAGCAATAGACAACAATACATTGTTTGGGTGACAATTATCAATTGTTCTTTTATGCCAAAAATCATTAGATATTAAGATCATGTTCCATGAAAATATTTGTACCGTACATATATAAAAAATTAGTAATATGCATGGCTGAGAACTTAATTTGAACAACTTTAAAGATGATTTTCTCAATATTTAGATTTTTTTGCACCCTCAGATTCCAGATTTACAAATATTGTCCGATCATAACAAACCATACATCAACGCAAATATTATTTATTCAGCTTTCAGATGATCAGAAATCTCAATTTTGAAAAATTGACCCTTGTGACTGGTTTTGTGCTCCAGGGTCACATATATATATCAAATATTGTTCACCAAGGCTGCATTTATTTGATAAGGACTACAGTAAAAATAGTGAAATATTAATATTTTAAAACATGTTTTATATGTGTTAAACTGTCATTTATTTCTGTATTTTCAGCACCATTACTCCAGTTTCACACGATCTTCAGAAATCATAATAATATACTCGAGAAACATTTCTGATTATTATCAATGTTGTAAAAAAAATATATTTGTGCAAACTGTTGCATTTTATTTTTCAGGATTCGCTAATATTTTAGAACATTATAAATTGCTTAATGCATCATTGAAAGAAATGTATAATCTTACTGAAAATAGTACAATGATGAAGCCATAAAATATATACAATTATTAATGTTAATGCAAACTGAAAGTATAAAGTATGTGATCCCATAAAAGCTTGAAATATTAATATATTTTAATCTGGACTATACAGATGCAGATGTTCTTAAATGGATAGTTTTAATAAACCGTGTGCCATATGAAAGACAATCTATCACTCATAAATAATAGTTTGTTGGTGCTGAAGGTCATAAGAGCATCAGATACAATTAATATATAAGTTATCATCACAGATACAATAACATTACATCAGACCTTTTAAGCAGACAAAATGTTCACATGAATTCATTTATTGAGTATTTACAGACTTTTCAGGATGAATAATCCTACTGTACATTGCATTTTGGTGCGCAGTAGAGCCGAACATGTGTCCCTCTGCTGATTGGCTCCCGATGAGGTCACATGACAAGCTATCAAATCGGCAAATGCATTACAAGCTTTTAAACACAAGACAACCTTTGATACCAGTTTGTTTCTCAAAGTGCGACTATTATAAGTTTATATACACACAGTCTTTGTGCTTCTAACATGACCGAATGCAGTTGATATCGAGACTAACACATTTTCCTGTGATCTGTGACGAACATTGGTCCGTCTTAAGGTGCGTTCCACACCAGATGCGAATGAAGCGTTACGCGCGAATGATTTACATGTTAAATCAATTTGAAAAATCTGAACTTTGGCGGATATTCGCACCGCGTTAACCAATCAGGAGCTTGCTCTAGCAGTGACGTGATTACGAGCGGAGGCAGAAAATCTGAAACAACAATGGAGCACTTCATTCGCGTCTGGTGTGAACACACCTTTACAGTGCCGTGCATTCACACCAGACGCGACTTGAGTGAATAAATCGCGCTATTTGCGCGTAGTTGGACGTTTGAACATTTTGCGCGTGAAATTCACTTCACAACAGACGCAAATTCGCGTCATGGGAGGGGGTGCTGCTGCAGCTTCTGTGTTGGTGTCTCAATTCGCGCCGAATCGCGTCTTTGCATTGACTTAACATGTAAATAATTCGCGCTTAACGCGTCTGGTGTGAACGCACCATTAGTTCTTTGTACATCATTAATGCCTTTTACGGTCTCAGATTTTAGCCATGTATACTTTTACAAACATCTCTTGAGTGCACAAATTACTTTATAATAACGTGCACTGATGCATCGTTTAAAGAAAATAATCATTCATCAACGTAAAATTCTGATTAATAAAATCCAATTTTCTTCTTAAATATTCATCGGATTGCTAAAGTAAATTGGCCTGTTTCATGTTGACTTTAAACAGGGTTCCCGCAGCTTTAGTTTATGGTTTTTCAAGAATTGCGAGAATCACAAAAACAACGTGGAATGAAGCCAAGCATCAGATCAACCGCAAGAACTAGTGATTAAAGACATTTTAAGATGATTTCAGTCAAAATAGCTTAAAATAAATAAAATGCCATAGCTAGTAATATGATTTAATGGTTGATCTCTTTTGACCACTAGGTGGTGCCGTTATCTAATTAATGTGGTGTGGTTAGTGTGAGGTGACATGACACATAAGATTTGGTGTTATGTCAAAGCTTTGCAGAGATACAGCCTCGGATGCAGTTTGGAAACATGCCAGCAAATTCGTTAATGCGGTTAACGATAACCGTTTCATCTATCGACACAAAATTGCCAGCAAAACCCGATGATCTGAGTTGAATTTGGTGAAAATCGGACCAAGATGAGAGTACGACAATTTTTTTTTTTTCAGAGAAATTAAAAATGGCGGACAGGAAGTTCGGCCAAATATGGTATAATTGGTATCGACGTTCTCCGCATAATCTAAGGACTCTATCAAGACCACTTTTATTCAAAAATTAATACCATTTTTTTTTATATGATATTATAATTGACCAAAGCTTTCTAAGTACCTTCAGGGAATGATACCGATGAATTCATGAACACACCAATGCAAGTTGAAAGATACCCAATATTCCCATATCAGCTATTATGAATTTTATCGTAGAAAATGCTGTTTTTTACGATAAAAATTTATAATAGCTGATATGGGAATATTGGGTATCTTTCAACTCGGCATGTCGTCACGAAAGTAAATTGACCAGTCTTGTGATTTTTGGCCAAATCATTCAGAAGTTATAATTCAAAATATCAATTTTCTAAACTCCTGTCCACTAGGTGGCGCTTTGCCAAAACTGTGCAGGTAACCTCAGATCATGGTTGTTATAGCACACCAAGTTTGGTTTAAATATGCTAAAGTGTTGTGAAGATACAGCCTCGGTAAATTCGTTCACGTTATTTTATAACGTTTTGACTAATCAACTAATAAATCAAATTTTTGTCAGCATGGTCTGAACTGAGCAATGGCCTAATTTTTTTAAATACTCAAAATGGCGGAACATTTTTCAAAAATGACATCAAATCGTCACGAGCCAAGAATTTTATTTTTAAGAGGAATTCTGAAAAATAAATCTGATTTTTCCAAAGAAACGTAAAAATTTTTTTTTTTTTTTCTAGATATTCAAAAATTATTAGCATAAACATGAGTGCAACTTTGAGCTGTTGGTGGCACTAGAGAGGGTTTGAGTTAGAGACTTCAAACTTGGTGTGGTTAATCTTGAGTCTGTCCTCTATCTTCGTGCCAAATTTCACAAGTTTGGTTCTATGGGCTGCCATAGACTTCCATAGCGGAAAACTAACGGATACAACAAGTGCTTGGCCCCTAAAAAGAGCAAATAATTTACTACAGAAAGACTCTTTAACATAGAAATGTCTGTGAGACCCTGTTTAAAGCTAAATAACTTGCACATACACACCCGCCGTCTACAGGTCCACTCATTTATTGACTAAATCTAAACACTAAAACATGGTTTTCTCTGATTTGAACAGCAGTGTGGCGCGGGCATCAACACACGACAGACGTGTTTCTAAAGAAACAACCTTCGAGGAGTGCTTGAGATACTAAAACCTTCCCTTTACACATTCATAAATACAAGACCGGATCCGTTACGCTTAAGAGAATCGACTCGACCCAGGAGATGAACACAAGCCTATAGGAGACAGTGAATCACAATTCGAGCTTAGGAATAGGGTTGGGAACCGAAAATCAATTCCAGAATCGGATACTTAAAATCAGTCAAATTAAAAATTCAATGAGTGTAATGAAATGAGTGAATCTTGAGTGAGTCACTGAATCATTCATTCAAAAATCCTGATTCATCCAGTAATGAAACGAGTCAATCTTGAGTGAGTCATTGAATCATTCATTCAAGAGATTCTTTCAAAAACACTGATTCATTCAGTAATGAAACGAGTGAATCTTGAGTGAGTCATTGAATCATTGATTCATTCAGTAATGAAACGAGTGAATCTTGAGTGAATCATTGAATCATTCATTCAAGAGATTCATTCAAAAACACTGATTCATTCAGTAATGAAACGAGTGAATCTTGAGTGAGTCATTGAATCATTCATTCAAGAGATTCATTCAAAAACACTGATTCATTCAGTAATGAAACGAGTGAATCTTGAGTGAGTCATTCAGTAATGAAACGAGTCAATCTTGAGTGAGTCATTGAATCATTCATTCAAGAGATTCAAAACACTGATTCATCCAGTAATGAAACGAGTCAATCTTGAGTGAGTCATTGAATCATTCATTCAAGAGATTCATTCAAAAACACTGATTCATTCAGTAATGAAACGAGTGAATCTTGAGTGAGTCATTGAATCATTCATTCAAGAGATTCATTCAAAAACCCTGATTCATTCAGTAATGAAACGAGTGAATCTTGAGTGAATCATTGAATCAATCATTCAAGAGATTCATTCAAAAACCCTGATTCATTCAGTAATGAAACGAGTCAATATTGAGTGAATCATTGAATCATTCATTAAAGAGATTCATTCAAAAACCCTGATTCATTCAGTAATGAAACAAGTGAATCTTGAGTGAGTCATTGAATCAATCATTCAAGAGATTCTTTCAAAAACACTGATTCATTCAGTAATGAAACAAGTGAATCTTGAGTGAGTCATTGAATCAATCATTCAAGAGATTCTTTCAAAAACACTGATTCATTCAGTAATGAAACGAGTCAATCTTGAGTGAGTCACTGAATCATTCATTCAAAAACACTGATTCATTCTCAGATGATGCATAAATCTCAATTTCGAAAAGTTGGCCCTTATGACTGGTTTTGTGCTCCAGGGTCACACATATGTTTTGGAATCGAAACTGAGAATCGATAAGAACAGGAATTGATGAGAATCAAACGATACCCAACCCTAGTCAGAAAGGCGTCCGCTCAAGGGTTTCTCCGTCCCAGTCTGCTCGAGGTATTTGCTCACCCGGGGTCATCCAGAGAGGGATGTGTGTGTTAAGGCAGGTAAGGTGTGGAGGGCCGGGGCCGGGGGCCGGGACTCAGTACGGTTGGGCCCAGTCGCCGGCGGGGCTCTTGGGCTTGGTTTGGTCCCAGAACAGAGCATCACTGGGTCGAGGAGGGCTGGGGAAGGACCAGGAGCTGTCGTCCAGCGAGCTCATGCGCAGAAGGGGATTGAGACGCAGGCCAGGGCTCCCCAGCGGGGCCGGACGCGGCATGGGCCAGGGCTCCTGGGGGTCGTCGGGGGCCGAGGGCAGTGGAGGTGCGCTGGGAGGACGAGGGACGCTGCTCTTCTGCACATCATCCAGGCACTGCACTGGAACGGTTGAAGCAGCTGAAACCAACAGCCTCCGGATTTAGTACACAACTCAGAAACATGCTGCCTACTGAGTGCACTCGCCTGACTGACATCAACACATGCATAACAGCTAGTAGTAGCATGATATGCATACACACACATAATCGTTTACATATGCTAAATATATAATTTGATTTATAAATACATATTTACATAATTATGATTTTTTTATACATTATTTTAAATTACAGCTTTGTATACACAATATATAACATCAACAATTATATATTAATATTTTTTGTATTATATATTTAATCTATTATTTCCTACTACACATATTGTTCCTTATAATATACATAATAGAAAATAGATTACATAAATATAATATTATCTATGCATACTGTAATGTGAGAAAACAACAATGCACATAAATATATTCAAAAATAAATATATACGCATACATCAAAATATATACATAAAATGTGAAATAAGCTATATATATATATATAAATAATATTTTTTATTTTATATGATTACTGTAATGTGAGAAAATAATTATGTAAATAATGTTGAAACAAAATATATTTATATACTGTATATATACATTTTTATTTTGTTTATAAAAGCTATTATTTACTTTTTGTACAGTATATATATATATAATATAACATATTAAAAGATAAATAAATGTACATAATTTATATATAGTAAAAATAATAATAACATTAATAATACAATTTTACATGCATAGTATAAGGTCAAAAAAATAATAGATTATGTAAAATTGATTATGCCTCAAACTTCACTGTGTTTGGTGAAACACGATTTCTTCTTCTCTTGTGGTGATGAAGCCTCACCTGGCTGTAGTGCGAGCACTATTTATACCAGCACAGATGGCGAGTGCAGAAACATAAACACGGCCGCTCCGATTCACACACATCACTGACTCTCTGCTTCTCATCTCAAGAAACAACCAGGGGCTCGTTTGAAAACTGATTATGCTGCTGATCTCTCAGAGGAATAGAAGGGCTATATCTTAAAGAAAATACATATTTCCTCACGCCGTCTCCACAGTCAATGAAATAAACATGGAGCTCTTCCTCATTTTTGGCACATATTCTAATTTGCACCTCTTGCTTTTCCTCTGCGACACACGGGGAATACTAACAATCCCAGACAGACGAGAAACGCACGCGCACACACACACACACACACACACACGAGAGAGAGACACACACACACACACACGCGCACACACACACACACGCACGCACACACGCACATCTCACACACACACGCACGCACGCATTCGCTCACACACACACGCATTCGCTCACACACACACGCGCACGCACGCATTCGCTCACACACACACTCTCTCACACAGAGACAAACACACACACACACACATGCACGCGCATTTATAATTTACAACTGCGAAACTAATAAGAAACTTCCAAATTAGTAAAACATGCAATTGCAAAAAAAAGTCAAAACTGTGGAAAAAAGACAATTGCATTTAATTATTTATTGTGTGGCAGAAACAGAAAAACTATCAATTACACAAAAAATACTATTTTAGATAAATAAATGTATAAGTGCACAACACTATATATCAGTTCTGTCAAACGATTAATATAACATTTTTCTTTACATTATATGCATGTATATTTATTATATATATATATATAAATAAATACACACACACATGTATACATTTCAGAACATTTGTATTTTTATACATTAAATATATTTACTTAACTGAATATAAATATAGACATGTAAATATTGTGTATGTCTTTATATAAACAAACAGCACACACATATATATTATGAAACAGACTTTTATTTTGAAAGCGATTAATCATTTGACAGCACTACTTATGCATTTATTTAACACACATACTTTGTTTAAATTGCACATAATATACCTGTGCATTGTAAATTTGTTTGTCCCTATTTTTATTCTACTATCCTTCTGTGAAGCTGGTCACGAAACGAATTCCTGGTATGTGTGAACACACCCGGCGATAAAGCTGATCCTGAGATTGTTATTGTGTAGCAGAAAGCTTCAGTAAGCGACAGACGTTCTCGTCTTGTTGTTCTGTGAGTGTAAGAGCGCTGGTGAGCTCACCTCGTCTGAAGACGGGCGGCGCTGGTCTGTCTCTCATCTTCCTCAGCAGCTCCGTCTGAGACCGAACGGCCGACTGCAAACGGGACACTTCACTGAGGACGTCCTGATAACGAGCCGACGACGGCCTTCGTCCTAAACACAACACAAATCACGCTTTTACTAATAATGCTCATCGTTATGTGTTTAGATGTTAGTCCATATATTTTTTTTCAAATATGTCTATATAGGTTTTTTTCAAATATGTCCATATAGTTTTTTTCCAAATATGTCCATATATATTTTTTTTTCAAATATGTCCATATATATATATATATTTTTTTTCAAATATGTCCATATAATTTTTCTTCAAATATGTCTATATATAGTTTTTTCTCTCAAATATGTCTATTTAGTTTTTTTTCAAATATGTCCATATAATTCTTTTTTTCAAATACGTCTATATAATTTTTTTTCAAATATGTCTATATATATTTTTTTTTCAAATATGTCTATATATATTTTTTTCAAATATGTCTATATAGTTTTTTTTTCAAATATGTCCATATAATAGTTTTTTTCAAATGTCTATATATTTTTTTTTCAAATATGTCTATATATAGTTTTTTTTCAAATATGTCTATATATAGTTTTTTTTCAAATATGTCCATATAATCTTTTTCAAATATGTCTATATATAGTTTTTTTTCAAATATGTCCATATAATCTTTTTCAAATATGTCTATATATAGTTTTTTTTCAAATATGTCCATATAATCTTTTTCAAATATGTCTATATATAGTTTTTTCTCTCAAATATGTCTATATATAGTTTTTTTCAAATACGTCCATATAATTTTCTTTCAAATGTCCATATATTTTTTTTTTCAAAATATGTCTATATATAGGTTTTTTTTCAAATATGTCTATATATATATATATATATAGTTTTTTTCAAATATGTCTATATATTTTTTTTTTCAAAATAGGTCTATATATAGTTTTTTTTTCAAATACGTCCATATAATTTTCTTTCAAATGTCCATATATTTTTTTTTTCAAATATGTCTATATATAGTTTTTTTTCAAATATGTCTATATATAGTTTTTTTCAAATATGTCTATATATTTTTTTTTTCAAATATGTCTATATAGTTTTTTTTCAAATATGTCTATATAGTTTTTTTTTCAAATATGTCTATATAGTTTTTTTTTTCAAATATGTCTATATAGTTTTTTTTTCAAATATGTCTATATAGTTTTTTTTTTCAAATATGTCTATATAGTTTTTTTTTCAAATATGTCTATATATAGTTTTTTTTCAAATATGTCTATATATAGTTTTTTTTCAAATATGTCTATATAATAAATATGTCTATATATATAGTTTTTTCCAAATATGTCTATATAGTTTTTTTTCTCAAATATGTCTATATATTTTTTTTTCTCAAATATGTCTATATATATTTTTTCTCAAATATGTCTATATAGTTTTTTTTTCAAATATGTCTATAGTCTGTTTTTTCAAATATGTCTATATAGTTTTTTTTTCAAATATGTCTATATATAGTTTTTTCAAATATGTCTATATATAGTATTTTTTCAAATATGTCCATATAATCTTTTTCAAATATGTCTATATATATTTTTTTTCAAATATGTCTATATAGTTTTTTTTCAAATATGTCTATATATATATATATATATATATCTTTTTTTTCAAATATGTCTATATAGTTTTTTTTTTCTTCATATATATATATATATATATTTTTTTTCAAATATGTCTATATAGTTTTTTTTTTCTTCAAATATGTCTATATATATTTTTTCTCAAATATGTCCACATAGTTTTTTTCCAAATATTGTTGTCAAATTGTACTATTTTTGCAGTACATTAGGATCAAATAAATGAAGGCTTGATGAGCAAAAGAGACGTCTTTAGAAAACATTACAAATCTTACTGTTCAAAAACTATAAAATGCCAAGAAATATAGAGATAAAAAAATATTTCTATAATTGTGGGAACCCCTCCTTTGATTTACATTGGTGAAAATGAAATATGTGTCCATTATTTGGATGGTAAATGTCCTTTCACTGATCATCTCATTTTTGTCACAATCACCCCCTCTAGAGGACACCGGCAGCACTGCAAACACCATAAAACAAGACATACTTCTGCCAAAATTAATCTCATAAATACCTGACGTCTGTCAGAACTTCATGAGACTGATCTTCATCAACTACACGGTTTTCACAAACATCCTGTAAAGAAAACAATATCATGAGACACTGTTATATTTTATTTAAATAATATATATATGCACACACACAATTAAATTAAAAACATATATTATTTTATATATAAACATGAGCCATTTATTTACAATGTTATACTTTATTTAAAATAAAATTGTGTGTATATATATATATATATATATATAAAATAAGATACAAATACATGTACAAAATGTATTAATTTAAGTATAATACATTTATTTTCAATTTGTTATATTTTATTATATATATTTAGATTATATATTTTATTAAATAATAAAGCTTGACACATTAGCATGTGACATTCAGCATGTGACGTGCCTGTTTGAACTGCAAACATGAATTAGACTTTTAATCATCTTTGATGTTGGCATGACAAATACCTGAAAGTCTGATCAGCCATAAGTGCAGGTGTAGCGCAGGTGTAACACAGGTGTAACAGTTGTAGTGCAGGTGTATGGGTGTGTAACACAGGTGTAGCAAGGGGGTAGTGTAGGTGTAGTGTAGGTGTAGTGGGGGTGTAAAACAGGTGTAGGGTAAGTGTAGTGCAGGTGTAGCAGAGGGAGTAACGGATGTATTACAGGTGTAGGGTAGGTGTAGTGCAGGTGTAGGGGGTGTGTGACATAGGTGTAGCAAGGGTGTAGTGCAGGCGTAGCGTGTGTGTAACAGGTATAGAGAAGGTGTAACAAGAGTGTAGTGCAGGAGTAGCGTAGGGTATTTGTAGCGGGTGTGTAGCACAGATATAGTGAAGGTGTAACAAGGGTGTAGTGCAGGTGTAGCATGTGTGTGTGTAACACAGGTGTAGTGAAGGTGTAACAAGGGTGTAGAGCAGGTGTAGCGTAGGGTATTTGTAACGTGTGTGTAACAGGTATAGTGAAGGTGTAACAAGGGTGTAGAGCAGGTGTAGAGTAGGGTATTTGTAACGGGTGTGTAACACAGGTATAGTGAAGGTGTAACAAGGGTGTAGAGCAGGTGTAGCGTAGGGTATTTGTAACGTGTGTGTAACAGGTATAGTGAAGGTGTAACAAGGGTGTAGAGCAGGTGTAGCGTAGGGTATTTGTAACGGGTGTGTAACATAGGTATAGTGAAGGTGTAACAAGGGTTTAGTGCAGGTGTAACAGGTGTGTAACACAGGAGTAGCAGGTGAGTAACACAGGTGTAGTGAAGGTGTAACAAGGGTGTAGTGCAGGTGTAGCAGGGTATTTGTAACGTGTGTGTAACAGGTATAGTGAAGGTGTAACAAGGGTGTAGTGCAGGTGTAGCGTAGGTATTTGTAACGTGTGTGTAACATAGGTATAGTGAAGGTGTAACAAGGGTGTAGAGCAGGTGTAGCGTAGGGTATTTGTAACGTGTGTGTAACACAGGTATAGTGAAGGTGTAACAAGGGTGTAGTGTAGGTGTAACAGGTGTGTAACACAGGAGTAGCAGGTGAGTAACACAGGTGTAGTGAAGGTGTAACAAGGGTGTAGTGCAGGTGTAGCAGGTGTGTAACACAGGAGTAGCAGGTGTGTAACACAGGTATAGTGAAGGTGTAACAAGGGTGTAGTGCAGGTGTAGCAAGTGTGTAACACAGGAGTAGCAGGTGTGTAACACAGGTATAGTGAAGGTGTAACAATGGTGTAGTGCAGGTGTAGCAGGTGTGTAACACAGGAGTAGCAGGTGTGTAACAGGTGTAGAGAAGGTGTAACAAGGGTGTAGTGCAGGTAACACGGGTGTAGCGGGTGTGTAACACGGGTGTAGCAGGTGTGTAACACGGGTGTAGCAGGTGTGTAACACGGGTGTAGCAGGTGTGTAACACAGGTGTAGTGCAGGTGTGTAACACGGGTGTAGCAGGTGTGTAACACAGGTGTAGTGCAGGTGTGTAACACAGGTGTAGCAGGTGTGTAACACAGGAGTAGCAGGTGTGTAACACGGGTGTAGCAGGGGTGGAGACGCACCTGTCCAGCCCTGCAGAGCTTGTGCAGCGCGTCGTTCTCTAACTGTAAGCGCTCCAGCTGCTCCTGCAGAGAGTGGATCTTCATTTCACTGCTGCATCCGTCCACCTGCCAGTAATCGGTCGTATCGGTCAGACTCTTCATCACTGACAGCAGAAACACAGCATTACAACAACCGCTGAACTGCAGCAAGCCATACTGAATATACACAACATACTAATCATTTGTTCACGTCATCACAGCGTCAGATTTCATTTTAAAGTGTTTTAGTAAAAATATATTTGGATAGATCTTACTGTTTGTATGCATTGCTATACCAGAATAAAAATGATATAGTATAATTTTATTCATATAAGTTAATTTGCTTAGAAAGTTAGTTAGCATAGTAATACTATTTAATATTTTACTAGTAACATTTTAATAACATAAAATGTTAATAACATAATAACATTTTTACTAGCCACTCTTAATTCAACAATATTTATTATTAAACTAACATCAATAACACTTTAATAAGCCAACAGCACAATATTTAACTCTTTATTAAAGTAATAATATTTATTTTAAAATAATAACATTTAATTTTTTATAATGTTTTGTATTTACTAGGAAACATCACTTAATTCCTACCATATTTTACAACAAATATTTGACCAGTAACATTTAATAATATAAAATTATATTAATAATTCACAATATAATAACATTTGTATCAGCCACTCTTAATAATTCAACAATATTTATTATTAAACTAACATCAATAACAATTTAATAAGCCAACATCACAATATTGTTATTCATGTAATAATAATAATATTTCTTTTCAAATAATAACATTCAATTTTTTACAATTTTATGCATTTAAACATCACTTAATTCCTACCATATTTTACAACAAATATTTTAATTTTATAATATAGAAATAATGTATTAATTCAACATTATATACCTTAAAATTGCAATAATAGTTGATGATAACTGATTAATACTTAATTTAATATAATTGAGAAATATACCTTAATTACTTAAATTTTTTACGAGCAACATTTAATCATATAAAATCATTTTGTAATTCAATAATATAAGAAATATTTAACACCATGCAATTTAATAATTTATCAAATGTAATATTATTTAATAAACGTATAATACAGAATGCATTTGCAGCTACATTATCCAGGGCTTAGATACAGTATGCTGTACTGACACAAATGTATAAACTGAATGCACTGTAAGTGGCTTTGGATGTAAATGTAAGCTCTTCAGAAACACTCGTGGTTGTGTTGCATCGACTCAATAAAGCAGCTAAAGTCACCTTGGCTCGTCTCCATCTCTGATCGCAGCTGCAGAAGCTCCAGCTCTTTGGCCTGCAGCTGCTCCGTCAGAAGCCTCTCTGAATCCAGCTTCTCTTGTTTCTGGAAGAAGAGGCAGAAATAAGAGTATTACCTGCACTCGTGATGAACACGAGGAGGAGGAGATGAAGTACCACTTTATTGAGCTCCAGCTGTAAGTCCTCCTTCTCGATGTAGATGCCGCGGTACGCGCTGAAGGCTCGGTTCATGTACTGCGGTCCTTCAGACGGAGGCGCTTCGGGACGGAAATGCTGTGGATATACACACGAAACCAGCCGGATCAATGCAAACAGATGATTTTGACACGTCATAAACAGCGTTTAGTGAATGATTCGTGTATATGATTTAACACAAAAACTCCCTGTGTGATCACTGGCTCCAAATGGGTTTAAGATTTTTTTTATTTATATTATATATAAATATATTAATAAACTTGATTTTATGGTAATTTACTAATAATATTTACAAGTGACATTTAATAATATATTTTTTTGGATAATTCAACAATATTTAATATTTGATTAGTAACATTTAAACATTTCACATAGTAAAAATAATTAATAATTCAACAATATAGCTATAGTTAATATTGACTTGTCATTTTTGCATTGTAACTGTATATTTCACAACTGCAACTCTACATCTCATAATTACAACTTTGTATTTCACACTGTAACTATTTGTATCTACAACTAACTATAACACTGTAACTATACAATTGCAACTTCATTTGTAGTAATAATTTCACAATTTGTATCTCACAATGTCACTTTATATCTTACAATTTCAGCATTGTTTCACATGCACTGTAACTGTATATGTTACAACTGTGACTATATATATCTCGCAATTATGGCTTTGTGTTTCGCATTGTAAGTATATTTGACAATTGCAACTTTGTTTGTAGTAACTGTAACTTTATATCTCAATGCCATTTTATATATCACAATTGTGGCATTGTGTTTTGCAATCTAACTGTATATTTCATAATTGCAACTTTGTGTTTTGCAATGTGTCACAATTCTAACTTTATTTGTAGTACTTGCAACACGTAGTGTCGATCACTGCTTGCGTGGTGTTCCACACTGTATTTATTTAGATGTTTGTGTGTGAAATCCAATGGTGTGGTGTGTAGTGTGCGTGTTTCTACAGTTTTACGAATAGACTGAGTGAAGAATAATTCACTGAATGGAATATTGAAAGTATTTTATTGCATGTGGTTATTAAAATGTTTGTCCGTGTGTGAGTGAATAACTGCTGCCAGCGCGGTTTATCTATTTACACAGAACTATATAATTAAAATCAATAATTTAGATAGAGATGTGTTTATTTAGATGTTTATTGGTGAAGTAATGGTTCTATAGTAAATGTTAATATAATTTAGTGTGTTTCAAACGAGTGAATCTTGTATAAAGTTACATGCGGTGGCCGTGCTGGAGCTTCTCCTGAGTGAACAGTGTGTGTGTGTGTGTGTGTGTGTGTGTGTGTCCACTGCTCCAAGTGTGTGTGTGTGTGTGTGTGTGTGTGTGTGTGTGTGTGTGTGCGTTCACTGCTCCAGGTGTGTGTGTGTGTGTGTGTGTGTGTCCACTGCTCCAGGTGTGTGTGTGTGTCCACTGCTCCAGGTGTGTGTGTGTGTGTGTGTGTGTGTGTGTGTGTGTGTGTGTGTGTGTGTCCACTGCTCCAGGTGTGTGTGTGTGTGTGTGTGTGTCCACTGCTCCAAGTGTGTGTGTGTGTGTGTGTGTGTGTGTGTGTGTGTGTGTGTGTGTGTGTGAGTGTGTCCACTGCTCCAAGTGTGTGTGTGTGTGTGTGTGTCCACTGCTCCAGGTGTGTGTGTGTGTCCACTGCTCCAAGTGTGTGTGTGTGTGTGTGTGTGTGTGTGTGTGTCCACTGCTCCAAGTGTGTGTGTGTGTGTGTGTGTGTGTGTGTGTGTGTGTGTGTGTGTCCACTGCTCCAGGTGTGTGTGTGTGTGTGTGTGTGTCCACTGCTCCAAGTGTGTGTGTGTGTGTGTGTGTGTGTGTGTCCACTGCTCCAAGTGTGTGTGTGTGTCCACTGCTCCAAGTGTGTGTGTGTGTGTGTGTGTGTCCACTGCTCCAGGTGTGTGTGTGTGTGTGTGTGTGTGTCCACTGCTCCAAGTGTGTGTGTGTGTGTGTGTGTGTGTGTGTGTGTCCACTGCTCCAGGTGTGTGTGTGTGTGTGTGTGTGTGTGTGTGTGTGTGTCCACTGCTCCAGGTGTGTGTGTGTGTGTGTGTGTGTGTGTGTGTCCACTGCTCCAAGTGTGTGTGTGTGTGTGTGTGTGTGTGTGTGTGTGTGTGTGTCCACTGCTCCAGGTGTGTGTGTGTGTGTGTGTGTGTGTGTCCACTGCTCCAGGTGTGTGTGTGTGTGTGTGTGTGTGTGTGTGTGTGTCCACTGCTCCAGGTGTGTGTGTGTGTGTGTGTGTGTGTGTGTCCACTGCTCCAGGTGTGTGTACTTGGATGGGTCAAATACAGAGAACACATTTCACTGCTGGTTATACTCTGTATAATTGTGTTTGACAAGTAAAAATGTTTTAGTTTTTTAAACTGATATCCGATTATGGTAAAATGCTTAAATATCAGGAAAAATATCGGTAAACCGATATATCGGTCGACTCTAGTCAGTATTATTATCCTTCCTCATAAAGCCTGACAGCGAGACGCACCTTGTCCTCGAGCTGCTTGACTCTCCGGCGCAGCAGGCCGTTCTCCTTCTCCGTGTCTCGGAGTCTCTTCTTGATGTCCTCGTAGGCGGTGACCAGAGCGAAGTGAGACGCCACCGACTCGTCTCCGGCACACATGGACACGGGGCTCTCGGGCGGCCCGTACGCCGTCTCATGCTTCAGGATACAGATATCATCATCCACCGCCGGAGACTCCATACCAGAGCTGAGGAGCGGAGCAAACACACCGCATTAGACCGGCGTTCACTCACAATAACACTGGGGTACATGATATACCCTGCAGCACACAACCAGACACTTTTCAGAAATTGAGATGTATGCATTATCTGAAAAAGATGAATAAATTATATTTCCATTGATGCATGGTTTGTTATGATTGGACAATATTTGAAAATATGGTGCAAAAAAATCTAAATATTGAGAAAATCATTTTTAAAGTTGTTCTTAGCAATGCATATTAATAATCAAAAAATGTATTTTGATATATTTATGGTACAAATATCTTCATGGAGCATGATCTTAATATCTAATGATTTTTGGCATAAAATAAAAATTGATAATTATATATAAAAGGAATTATTTATGTTTACATATAATGTAAATTATATACAAATACATCAAATTTGACATAATGTCTAATAAATATAAGTATTAGTACTAATATATTAATTGTATAATGCTTTAACTATGATATATACATACAGTAATGTATTGTATAGCACAGCACTGTGAAACCAATGATAATTTCTAACAAAACTGATATTACAATATCACCACATGCTAATATTATATCAATTATGAATGAAGAGGGCTTTTATTATACAGATGATTTGCTGTCTGTATTAATCAGTCTTTGGTTAAAGTGAAACAGAAAGCAGCTTTGAAGGAGCATGACAACAAGCAAAGGGATAGTGAAAATAAACGAATTAATATCCAAATAAAACCAATCATACGATATCTCGACATATTAATCAAGTGAAAGCAGAGTATTACAGCAAGGAATAGCGCATCACAACACTGACAGACCTCAGAAACACCGTGTGTTTATCTTCATATGCTGCTTTATTATGATGTTCGATGTGAAATATGACAGCGGCACTCACCGGACAGCAGTCAGCGCGGACAGCAGACACCAACACGACAATAAATCATGATAAAGAGAGCAAAAACAGCGAGTGTGAGAGACTAAACAACACGGACACTCTCCAGGAAGCGCTTCTCTCCGCTCGCTGGACTTCCGGCGGAAACCGCGACAAGGTCCCTGCGCTCGTGCGTCGCTATAAATCCGGAAAAATCGATTTATTTTAAATGATAAAATGCTTAATGATGATATTCGCGAGGTATTTTCAGCGTGCAGTTACAGCAGACACAAATAAATAATCAATAAATAAATAATAAAGACATAACATATGTATAAAAGTAATATAAACATGTATTAAAGGATAAAATAGTGTACGTTTGCTGTGAAGAAACGAATAATCATGATAACTGCTTCAATATCGTGTTTTTTGAGGTGATTATGAAAATTATGATTATGAAAGACACTTTATTACACCAGATCGCATACAAACTAGTGCTGTCAAACGATTAATCGCTTTCAAAATATGAGTTTTTGTTTACATAATATATGCGTATATATATATATATATATAAATATTTTGAAAATATTTACATGTATATATTTATATTCACATAATTTATATTATAAATAAATATGTGTAATATATAAAAACAACATATTTGTATGAAATATATACATGCATGTGTTTGTATTTATATATACATAATAAATATACACATATATTATGTAAACAAAAACTCTTATTTTGAAAGCGATTAATCGCGATTAACAGCAACCATTTCAAGTAGAAAACATCCAACGCAATAATATTAATTTGTAATTCTATAATAGTAGGCTAATAATAATTTCTGTTCAATATTTAGTAATATTTATTATGATATTTTTAATTGTTATAACGTGGAACACACAACACCATTATACAAATGTGCACGTATCATACCTGTACATACATAATTGTCTATATTGTGTTTTTGTACATTGCCTATTTTTATATTATTATTATTTTATGATCTGTGTCTGTTGCTGTCATTCTGTGGAGCTTCTGTCACTATAACAAATCCCTTGTATGTGTAAACACACCCGGCCAATAAAGCTCATTCTCTTTCTCTTGTGCTTGTGGGTCACTTTTAACCACGAGGTGGCGCTGCGCACAAAACAAACCGCCTTTAAAGCAATAGTCTTGCCAAATAATGAAAATGCACTCTTTCTCAGTTCATCCGAGATGAGTTTATTGCTTCATCAGGTTTGGAGAAATGTGTCTCAGCAGCAATGGATGCACTGCAGTGAGTGATGGGTGCCGTCAGAATGAGAGTCTGATAAAGACATCACAGCACTCCAGTCCATCAGTTAACATCAGAAGACAGAAACAAATCCAGCATTAAGATGTTTATAACTCAAATAAATAGAGTTCATAATCTATAATAACTCAATTGCTCTGCAGTGAAAAGGGTGCCGTCAGATCTGATAAAAACATCACAGCACTCCAGTCCATCAGTTAACATCAGGAGAAGATTCCTGCATAATTAGGATCTGTTTTGTCATCTGTGCAGATTTCTCTCCTGATTCAGACCAGATTACACTTTAGAGTTCACTGAGGAAGAGTTATTATAGATTATGAACTCTATTGTATTTGAGTTATAAACATCTTAATGCTGGATTTGTTTCTTCTTCTGATGTTAACTGATGGACTGGAGTGCTGTGATGTCTTTATCAGACTCTCATTCTGACGGCACCCATTCACTTCCATTGCTGAGACATTCCTCCAAATCTAATGAAGAAACAAATGGCCTGAGAGTGAACACATTTACAGCCATCGTTAGTTTTCAGGTGTACTGTTCCTTTAATGGCCTTTCAATGGTTTCCCAACACACACTCCTCACAGGTCACAGTTTCATAAAACATAAGAGATTTATTCTCAGTTTTATCACCCGAGTGTCCACGGTTATCAGCTAATGCCAAAAGGTTTCAAATGTGAAATATTTAAAAATAGTAAATAACACATGCATAATTTCTGCAATTAAATGTATATCTATTATACAAAATATTTACAAAAATAATTTTAAACAAAACAGATTTAAATAAATACACAGATTTATACTTTAGATTAAGTGTTTTGCAAACATAAAGATGAGTAACACTTTATTTTAAGGTGTCATAATACAGAGTAATTACCTCATTAAGTGCTTATAGTAGTAGCTGTTGTACTTACATGCAACTAAATGTACTTATCATGTAAATAAGTTATGATTTTATGATTTTGAGATGCATCTTTTCACACCGAGGACATCTGAGGGACTCATTACAACTATTACAGAAGATTCAAACACTCACTGATGCTCCAGAAGGAGAAAACATGCATTAAGAGCCGGGGCGTGAAAACTTTTGAATTTGAAGATCAGGGTACATTTTACTTAATTTGTGTTCTGGAAAACATGTAAGTATCTATATACTTACTATGTATAGTATAGTATACTATGTATAGCTTCTGAAGGGTAGTACTAAATGAAAAAAATATGATATTTAGGCAAAACAAGAAAAATGTACACATCTTCATTTTGTTCAAAAGTTTTCACGCCCGGCGCTTAATGCATGTTTTCTCCTTCTGGAGCATCAGTGAGTGTTTGAATCTTCTGTAATAGATGCGTTTGAGTCCCTCATTTGTCCTCGGTGTGAAAAGATGCATCTCAAAATCATAAAATCATAACTTAATTACATGGGAAGTACATTTAGTTGCATGTAAGTACAACAGCTACTACTATAAGCACTTAATGAGGTAATTACTCTGTATTATGACACCTTAAAATAAAGTGTTACCTAAAGATGTTAAAATCATGAATCAAATGAAAGTAAACTTTACTCAGATCAGGTAATGATAATTTCACATACAGCTCACAATAAATAGAATTATATAAACATAAAAAATATGTTTTCTTATATTAGTTATAAAAATATCATTCTGAATCCTCAAAATGTTAACATTCAATGTTATCATTTTACAAATGTTACTTTTTAAACAAGTAGTAACATTTAAAAAATGTCAGATTAACATCCAACTAAAATGATCCAGAAAAAAAAAAAAACATTATGTATAAATTGTGTTTTTGTGCTAACATTTTAAAAACATTATTTAATGATAACTTTGCAATAATATTCTGAAGAGCGTTTCTTCATAACTAGAGAGAACCTAGTTTGAATTCAAGGATTTCAAGTTATTGGCGATATATTGCTTAAATATTGTTTGATTTGCGAACTAAAAATGTCGTTTTTTTATTTTATTAAAATGAATTAAAGGTATAGCGCATCATTTTCTCTCCCTCAAGCTGATCCACACATTTATGAGTTTCTTTCTTCTGTTTAACATAAAAACTATATCTATATATATTGAAGAATGTTCATAATTAAACGATTGCTGGTAGCCATTGACTTCTACACTGTACAAAAATAGAATTTGAGAAAACGTAAAAGTTCAAAGCAAGCAGCTTCAGCAGATTTTTGAGTTTTCTCGACTTGTTGTTTTCAGTTTATACAAGAAAAAGTTAAGAAAACTCAAAAATCTGCTGAAGCTGCTTCATCTTTTAAGTTCTGTCAACTTTTAATTTTTTTACAGTGCATGAAAAAAATGCACTGAAAATGAAATGCATGAAAAGAAATACCATGGAAGTCAATGGGGACCAAAAACTTTTTCAGTTAATTTTTTTTTGAAAATTAATAATTACATGAATGCATTTGGCAGGCGCTTGTATGCATTGCATTCAGGTTGATTAATTCATGCATTCACTGAGAATAAATCCCCAAAAATTAAATAAAATAATTTGCATGATTTACGCTAAAAGAGTTATTTTAAACAATCACCAAACCAGAAAATCCAAAACAGACAGAGTTTAATATAAAACAATGTGTTTTATTAGAAACCCCAAACCTAGAAATGCAGCGCCAGCACTGCATGACCAACACACAAAACCCAAAACATTCAACAAGTGATCACAGATATTAAATATAGTACAAAACAATAAGTAGTAGTACAATCATAATCATACAGCAAATAATTTTTCCTTTTCAAATCATTTTTGGACACAAACCAGTAAACCGTTCGTCCTCTAAGTGCATTTAAAACTCAGTACACACACTGAAGTGTCCGTAGTACTCAAGGGCTTTGTTTCAAATCTAGTCGCCTAAGTAGGCAGCATGCTTGAGAAATGTGTTCAGGTCACATAAGGGCCCCTAGAACGCTTACAGTTACTGGAAACGGGAACTAAAGCCTCGACTCCTGCCTCAACTTGTCATCTTAATTTACTGTTCAGAAGCCGTTTGGGAAAGAGGAACAGTGAACAGACGAGTCGTGGCGGTTTGGCCGCTTCTTATTAGTGCTGTTGAACCGGTTTGAGCTCAGACGAAGCTCCACACCTCCAGATCTCGAACGGTGAAGTCGTGATGGAGGCTGAGAGGACGGTTGCAGAAGGTGCTGCATGAGTAACTGGAGCCGCGATACAGATCAGAATCCAGCCACAGGCCAAACAAACCCCTGAACACACAAACAACAGAGCATTCATGCATTTGAACGATACGTGAGCCTGGAGCATAAGCAGCAGCAACAGCCATTGTATGGGTCAAAAAATACAGATTTGTTTTAATGCCAAAAATCATGTTGACGGTTTGTAAATTGCCTACTGTAAATATATCAAAACTTAATTATTGATTAGTAATATGCATGGCTGAGAACTTAATTTGAACAACTTTAAAGATGATTTTCTCAATATTTAGATTTTTTTGCACCCTCAGATTCTCAAATATTGTCTTATCATAACAAACATTAAGCTATTAAATTGATGCTTATGACTGGTTTTGTGGTTCAGGGTCACATATTTGCTCATGCATTCATTGGGAAATTCTACATAAACTATTCATATTTAAATAATAAGTTTGTATCAGCTTTTTAAATAAATGCACGTTTGAGCTGAAAACTTGCTCTGACATGTTTTAAAATATGTCCTTGCTCTGTGTCAAGATGCACAGATGTAATGTTGAATGTATTTTTGTAACAGTTGCTTAAATGTCTTAATTTAATCAAGGCCGAGTCCTGGCTTAAGCTGAGCCCTGGGGCCGGTTGCATAAACTGTTTAGACTAGTCTTAAAAAGTCATCTAATTTTTTTTTCCCCTCAAGACTGGTCATAACTTTTTTAATTCAGTTATGAAAAGGCAGATTGGTTTTATTTGTGTTGGAGAAGTAAGACTAGTTTATGCAACTGGGCCCTGTTTTTGAAACCGGGCCATAAACTCAAAATTCTGACTTTTTTCTATAAATTCCAAGTTTATATCCCATAATTCAGATTTTAGTTTTTTTGTTTCCGCCACTGAATAAAAAACAAAAAAGGGAATTTTAACTATTTATCACACAATTATGAATTGTTCCTCTTTTGTGGGAAAAAAGTTGCATTACTTTTTTCATTTTTAAAATTAAATTAAATTAAATTAAATTAAATTAAAATTTTATTTAATTTATTTATTTATTTATTTTTTTTATTTAATTTTATTTGATATTTTCTTTTATTTTTTTTATTATAATTTTTTTTTTCTGTCAGAAACAGACTTCCATAGATATGTGCCTGAATGCACTTTTTTTAGCTCTGTAGTAAAAATCATAATATAGTTTTGTTTTCCAAAAAGCAGAAGCTGAGATATGAAGCAATATTGTGTTTAACGGAAGGATGAACATAATGAGAGAGTGAAAGATGACAGAATACTCAGTTGCTCAATAGACTTGTATTACACTTCCTCGTTCAGAAAGCAGAAGCGACCAATCGTAACGTAAAACAACTTCCCCTTCAGTCCTATCCTATGAATTGCGGTTCACTAACGTTCATGGTATGTATGATTTATAAAAAATGCTTTTATTAATCATGGATGCCTTTATACTGATCAAAAGGGACATTTATAATGTTACAGTAGATTTCTATTTAAAAAAATGCTGTTATTTTGAACGTTTTATTCATCTGTGAATACTGAAATATAAAATGTATCACGGTTTCCATAAATGTATCAATGTGTTCAGCATTGATAATAATTAGAAATGTTTCTTAAGCAGCAAATCAGCATATTATGATTTCTGAAGATCATGTGATTACAGTTTAGATAAATTACAGTTTAACGCATATTCACATAGAAAACAGCTGTTTTAAACTGTAATAATATTTGACTGTATTTTTGATCAATTAAATGCAGCCTTGATGAGCAAAAGAGACTTCATTCAGACTCACCCTCCTCCTCCCATCTGCAGAGAGTCCAGGAATCCTCTCACAAAGTAGGAGTTTCCTCCACTCCAGCGGAAGATCTGCAGAGGAACCAGAACCAGACTCAGACTCAGACTCAGAACCAGAACCAGAACCAGACTCAGAACCAGAGCCAGAGCCAGAGACAGAGACAGACACAGACTCAGACTCAGAACCAGAACCAGAACCAGAACCAGACTCAGAACCAGAACCAGAACCAGACTCAGAACCAGAACCAGACTCAGACTCAGACTCAGACCCAGAACCAGAACCAGAACCAGAACCAGAACCAGAGCCAGAACAAGAGACAGACAGACCACACACACACACACACACACACACACACACACAGACACAGACACAGACACACACACACACACACACACACACAGACAGACAGACAGACAGACAGGCACAGACACAGACACAGGCACAGACACACACACACACACACACACACACACACACACACACACACACACACACACACACACACACACACACAGACACAGACACAGACACAGACACAGACACAGACACACGACACAGACTCACACACACACACACAGACACAGACACACACACACACACACAGACACAGACACACACACACACACACACACACACACACACACACACACACACACACACACACACACACACACAGACTCAGACACAGACACACACACTCAGACTCAGACACACACACACACAGACACACAGACACAGACACAGACACACACACACACACACACACACACACACACACACACAGACAGACACAGACACAGACTCAGACACACACACACACACACACACACACAGACTCACACTCAGACTCAGACACACACACACACACACACACACACACACACACACACACACAGACACACAGACTCAGACCCAGACACAGACACAGACAGACACAGACACAGACACAGACACAGACACAGACACACACACACACACACACACACACACACACACACACACACACACACACACACACACACACACACACACACACACACAGACACAGAACCAGAAGCGTACAGATGATCAGTAATTCATACCTGAAACTCTGGACTGAAGCTGTAGAGGAACGTCTCTCCCGTCCCGTAGCAGTATTTGCTGACTTTGAACGGGTCGGAGGAAAACGCTCCAAAAACCTGCGGATTCACAACAACAGATTGTTTTATCAGATCAATAAATCAGTTCGATGATTAAAGCTACAGGATATGAATGTGTTGCAATAGGCTTTGTATGCTTGCACAACACAAAATCATTTGTTTATTGATGTAAAAAAAAAAAATGGAAAAGCACTCAAACAATAGATCTAACAACCCGTGTTATTATAGTATCTTTGAGATTTGATAGTTTTTAGTATTTTTTTAATTAATCAAGTACTTTCTATTTTCATTTTAAATAAATTGTAAAAATTTGAGTTTCAAATTTGTATTCATTCTTTTTAATATGTCTATAAACAGTAGGTTTTATTAATTTTATTTCAGTTTTAATTTTAATTATTTTAGCACACAAAGTTAAACTAAAGAACATGAGACAATTAATTGGAAGCAAACAAATTAAATATTTCCTTCATTATTTATATATATTGTATTAATATATACTTATTTATATATGCTTTTTATAATTTATTTCAGTTAAATATTTTAATATTATATATGAAGTATTAAGCTAATGCATGAACTTATCAAATGTATACTTTCAATGCAATGCAAGGTTCATTGGATTAAATCATCTACCAAATGCATGAATGCAATATTAAATGTAATATATATTTTGTTTAGCATACTGTATATTAAATACATGGCTTTTCTCAAAAAAAAAAAAAAACAGTTCCAAAACTATAATTGCTTAATACTAGATGAAATACTGTTTTTGTGATATTAATTTATAGAGTTTAAACACAGCTGAAGTGAATTTATTGAAATGCACATATTCTCATGCTCGTATTACATGCATAACACACGTGCATCTGTCATGTAATAAACCTGCCACTGCATTGCACTCTATCGTAACTGCTTTAAATGCATGGATGTAAATGCATGTCTTGGCTGTACCTGGTCGTCCGTGTCTTTGATGACCATCAGGACGGGTCGCTCTAACTCTCTCATCTGTCGGTATAGTGTTTTCAGGCTGGTGCCGTGCTGCGTCGTGCTGTACATCAGCTTCCAAGAGTAACCCTGCGTCCGCGCCGGGATGTGATTCATCAGCTGTGAACACACATCAATGAATGCATCAGACACAATACATCAGCAGTGAACATTCAGCACATATATACATTACTCTCATGCATTGGACACTTTCGTTTAACACGACATAAAGTGCATTTATTTTAACAGTGCATGCAATGCATTTATGGAGCACAAAACCAGTCATAAGGGTCAATTCATTGAAATTAAGATTTATGCATCATCTGAAAAAGCTGAATAAATAATATTTCCATTGATGCATGGTTTGTTATGATTGCACAATATTTGAAAATCTGGAATCTGAGGGTGCAAAAAAATCTAAATAGTGAGAAAATCATCTTTAAAGATGTTCAAATTAAGTTCTTAGCAATGCATATTACTAATCAAAAAATAAGTTTTGATATATTTACTGTACAAATATCTTCATGGAACATGATCTTAATATCTAATGATTTTTGGCATAAAAGAAAAATGTATCATTTTGACTATTGCTACAAATATACCTGTGTTGCTTATGACTGGGTCACGTATTTAAATTCACCTGTGAACATTCATCACATATACACTTCATGCATAGTACACACACACAGTGCATTCATTTCATCAGTGCATGCAATGCATATTTCATTGATTAATTTCATAAAAGCACACCTACTTGTTCAAGATGATACTCGTTCAGAATCTGACTGTGGTCTATTAAAACAGGCAGCAGGTCTTCAGATTCAGAGTCTGCAGAGCTACAGACGCTCGGACGCCGCTTGTTCTGCTGTTTCACAGTCACGATCTGGAGGCAAACAGAGGAGAAACATCAGTTAAAACACATGCATGTTGCTCTGGTTTCTCTTTCTCTTCTATCAGAGCGGCACATGTTCGTTTCCCGTTGAATCCCACAAGGATTGAGCTCCACATAAGTCATAAACCAGAGTCATAAAACACTGGTTCTTCAAAGCTCACCTCCACAAACGGCTCCTCAGATTTATTGGCATAGTATAAGATCTTAATGCTCTGCTGCACTGGCCTCATGTTGACTGATCTGCTGTAGTTTCTGAGCTTTCTGTGTGTTTATACAGTGTTTCTCCTCCTCTGCACCTGTGGGTTTGCCCTCAGATTATATTTCAACCATGCTTTCGTTTTACAGAAAGAGCGACAGAAGAGGAAGACCTGCCAAATATGGGCAGATCGAAGCGTGTCGCTGCTCGTAGGAGAGGGTTTTTACCTCCACCCACAGGAAAATACTTCAATAAAGAGATCGCACACAAAATATCATGCTTTTTCTGTGTTCGTTTTATGTTTTTTGATTGGAGAAAATGAATGGAAAAAGACTCAAATGTTAGAGAACGACTCTGGCATCCAGTGTTACTGTACGTCATTGAGATACTATTATGATTTTTATAATAAAAAACGAGTATACCACAATATCACTGGTTGTAAAATTAGTTTCAATTTTAATATTTTCAGTTTTTGTTTTAATGTTAGTTTTGGCAAATTATTAGTACTCTTAATAATATGTCTATATAGATTTTATTTATGAAAATGAGAAATGTTGCATTGGCAACTGCAGCAGCTGAAGAAAATATATATATTTTGTAATATTTTATTGCAGTTTGATGAAAAAGCATGTCGGCGTTCGCATTTAGGAGAGGTTTTTTCCTCCACCCTTGGGAAAGTACACTCGGTAAATCATATTTTTAATATTTCCAATGTTGTATTTCTATTAATGCATTAGAAGAAAAAGATGAAAAAGCTATAATTTAGAGTACATCTCATGTCCATTATTATTTTATTAGAAATATTATCTCACACGTATATTTTGCGCATCATGATTTTCAGTTTGCTTGCCTTTATTGCTGTTTTTACAGTATTTGAATGAAGTCTCAATACATCAAGATTATCTGCATGCAATTTATTTCTACAATCAAAATAGAAAAACTGAGTTTAAATCAAATTTTATTTCAAATAGAACAAATATTTGATTTTACTCATGTGCATAAACATAATGTCAACCAAACACAAACACGCCTAATCACAAAATCATGATATGAAGTCAGTTTCTTTTTGGATTTAATTCAGATAAATATAAAAAATTGAGGTTAACCTCTCAGGAAAATAACATTTGATTGGCCAGACAAGGCAAAATGGGGAAATTCTCAATTATTTTAACTGTAAATCCATTGTTGACACACTCCCCTCCAGTAAAAACACTTCTCTTTTGGTCATTTCAGATGCTGTTAAATGATTAAGCTTTGCTATACTAGCAGAGAAGTCACACAGATGCACTGAAACCAAACCAAACCAATAGTTGTTTTCTTCAGAAAAGCATCACGTTTATACAGGTTTCGATGTGAAATGTACTCTAAATCATACCGTGACTCCACTAAAACACACTATTAAAGAACATCTCTGAGCAATACTGAACTGACCTTAAAAACTCAATGCATTATGAAACTAAGTGTTATTGTTTCATCGTGTTGCATTGGTTTTATTACTGCGGCCGAAGCAAATCAACTCAAACCCATGCTTCTGAACTGTGAGCATGCAGCGTAAATGACTTACCTCCCAATTAGTGGAGGCGGGACTTCCGAGGAAAGAGTCGATCACATCTGGATGGATCCTGAGGTAGTTTGGGTTGCTTCGGTGTTTGCTGTTGATGGTTTCTGGAGAACACCGGGCGAAGCACATGTTCAGATGATCCACGCTAAAGGGAAGCAGAACACACGCTTGAGAACCCGAGCTTTGGGTTGCTTCATATGCAAATCATACACTGTAAAAAAAAATGACTTTAACGGTAAAATACTGTAAAAATGCTACAGTTTAAAAACCTGTTAAATGGTTAACGGTAAATTCTCCTACTATATACGGTGAAAAACTGTATTGGACATTACATGTCATTTTGCAGTATTATACCATTTTTGGTAAGGTGAAAAACTGTATTGGACATTACATGTAATTTTACAGTAGTATACCGTTTTTGGAAGTAAAAAAACGTACAGCAAATAATTTACCGTAAACTAGCATTCCCAGAATTCCCTGCGTTACATTGTAAAATTTTTTGTTGAAATAACTATGTTTCTTCCCATCAGTTTTGTACTTTAGGGTTGTATGTTACATCTAATGTTATTAAATTAATGTTTTGTATTGTATTTAATGTATTGTATATTTAAGTGTTATCATGATGGTGTTTTGTGTGAATGAGTGCACTTTCTATATGTTAGTGTTTAAAAGCTGCTTGTGATGGGTTTTGGCTCATCGTGTGACTTTCTCATCACCACCTGCTTTTGATGGATATCAGTGTATTACAAAACAGACTTCAGTACTTCAATAGGTTCACTGTAAAAAAAAAAAGCATAAAATTTACAGTAAAAAAGGTCCAGAATTCTATCGTAAAAATACGGTAACAACATTTTAGGTTTTACTGTTTTAACTTAAATTTACAGTTAAATACCGTAGTTTTGTTAACTGATATAATGTTAATATACTAACCTATTAAAGTACTGGAGTCTGTTTTGATATCCACCAAAAGCAGGTGATGATGAGAAAGTCACACGATGAACCAAAACCCATCACAAGCAGCTTTTAAACACTAACATATATAGAAAGTGCACTCATTCACACAAACACTAAACACCATCATGATAACACCTAAATATGCAATAAACATTCATTTAATAGCATTCGATGTACAGAAGAAACATAGTTATTTCAAAGAATTTGATTTTTTTTTTAAAATGCAACGCATATTCTGGGAACGTTAGTTTACGTTTTTTTCCTGTAAATTTTACAGATTTTTTTTTACAGTGCTAAGATGCAATGCAGTACAAAGCCGTGAAGTTTTTCTGAAACTCTGCGTAATGCACAAATGCATTGAAAGCTCTCGTGTCATCGGTTCACTAATGCGAGGATGTTTACAGTGCATGCTTTTATAGTCAGCGTCTGAGTAACGCAACTCCTCCTTTCCCATTGTTACTGTGCCAGCACGTCTGGAAATGATATTTAATCCACTTTCACACGCCCGTGAAGGAAAGAGAAAGCAATCCAGACACTTCGTAAGAAACCTTCGCTGGAATTCAGCGGAAAAGAGCCAAAAACTCTGCGTAATGCACATCCCAGAATATTATGCATGGAGCAAAGGCAAATAATTAAAAAGGAGAAAAGATAGAAAGCGTGTGCTGCAAAGGTTATAAAACATTCAGAATGTAATAAGTATTTAATTTGAAGTATAATTGAGTACAATACCACTGATGCATTTATTAAATATAATAATACAATGGCTTTTAGATACAAACTTCAATTAGATTTGTAGAAATACCTTATATATGAGAACATGTTTACGGGTAAGTCAAAACAAAACACAATGCATTATTAAAAACTGCACGTGCAGAAGTTACAGTTCATGCATTTGATTGCATTTTAATTCCGAAATTCCATTAATTACTCAAATTACACATTTAAATATTCCAAACGGTGTTTTTATAGTTTCTGGTTCACATCGTCCTGCTTTCATCGAAGCTCAAGATGCAAAAAAAGACAAATATTGAGTCATTCTCAAACCAGTGTTATTTCAGCATCACTTATATACTAATATAGATTAATTTTTATTAATTTTATTAAATATTAATTTTATTTATATATTCTCAGTTTATATATTTTTTTTACATTTTGTATTGTTTTTGTCATTTTATTTATTTAATAATAATTTATATCAATAATATATTTTTATAATAATTATTAATTACATTACTTTTAATTATTTTAG
>CM049872.1:337500-350000 GCA_027474115.1 Schizopygopsis malacanthus
ATTAAAACATAGTTTATACTGGAGAATAACCGCCAACAAACAAATCATCAGCGGTGAGAAGTTTCCCAGCAGATTTATCTTTCACGTCAATGTGAGCCTACAGTACTTTCCCCTGTAACCACAGTAACCACCACACAGACAGATTTAGCTATAGTGACTTAAACAATAGCATTCATCGCACGACAAACGCTTCACCGTAATAATGTTCGGATGAGAGGGAATATAGCTTTTAGAAAGAAGCCGCTTCTGCTGCATCTATTGGATCAAAAATACAGTCAAATGTTATTGTTGTCTATGTGAATATGTCATTCATTTCTGTGATCGAATCTGTATTTACAGCATCTTCAGTGTGTCACGTGATCTTCAGAAATCATAATAATATGCTCAATGTTGAAAACATTAATATTTTTGTGGAAACCGTGATACGTGTCATTTTTAAGGATTCACAGATGAATGGACAATTTCAAAAGATTTATTTTAAACTTTTCAATCTTTTGTTACATTATAAATGTCTTTAATGTCAATCTTTAATGATCGATTTAATGCATCCTTGCTGAATAACAAATCAAAAATGTATTTCCACAAAAATATGCTGCTGAAAATTCAGCATGCATTGCATAAATAAATGATATATTAACAAATGTTCACACAGAAAACTGCTATTTTAAATTGTAACAATATTTGACTGTATTTCTGATCAAATAAATGAGCAGAAGAGGCGTCTTTGAAGTCATTCAAACATTGCACAGTATTGAATCGGGTCAGTGCATGCGTGCATGCTTGTTTTTAGTCCGTGGTTATCTGAAACATGAGTGTTTGACGCACTGGATCACAGTTTCAGAGTTAATGTGTAGCTGGATTGTGCAACTCCAACTCAATCATTTACTTCAGACGAGTGTTATATAAACCCAGCACTCGGTCTATACAGCATGCATCAGCTGTGAATCCGAGCTCACGCTTTGGAAAATGCTTTCCAAATATGGAGAAAGTGATGCATAGGTGCTTTTTACATTTGGGCCAGAGACACCTACACTGTTTCCAGCAGGCTTGCTTTAGCTTCGTGTCTCAAACACACGGTTACGTTCAGTATAATGCACTTTTACACATCTTCACCATGCATCTGTATGAGCGTTTCTCATTCTGATTCGATAAAAGCAACATCTATAAAACAGTGCACCATTAAACTGATTTTTGGTTTCTCAAATGTTTAAAGATTTGACATTGTCCCCCTAAAATATTAAGAATAGTTCAATTAACATATGTGACCCTGGAGCACAGTCATAAGCAGCACGGGTGTATTTAGCCATTGTATGGGTCAAAATTATACATTTTTATTTTATGCCAAAAATCATTAGATATTAATATCATGTTCCATGAAGATATTTGTAGCCGTAAACTTAATTATTGATTGTTAATATGCATTGCTAAGAACTTAATTTGAACATCTTTAAAGATGATTTTCTCAATATTTAGATTTTTTTTTGCACCCTCAGATTCCAGATTTACAAATATTGTCTGATCATAACAAACCATGCATCAATGGAAATATTATTTATTCAGCTTTTTCAGATGATGCATAAACCTCAATTTCAACTCTTATGACTGGTATTTGTGCTCCAGGGTAATATACATCTGACAGATAACTCGAGACTTACTGATATAAAAATTATAATTAATTCAGACTATTACTTGTGCACAATGCACTTTTCTTAATATTAAGTTCAAAATGTGATTTAATGTCACTTTTGATAAGGATTGCATGATCTTTGAATAATATCAGGCTTTAAATGCAAAATATTACCTAGCTCCGATAAAATATACTAAGCATATCTTTAATTAGACACTATTTCTGCACAATTAAAGTGCATTAAGTACAAAACTAGTTGTTCAGATTTAGCAGATACCAGTTTAGTATACTAAAAGTACAATTGCAGGGGATTTTATTAATGTATTTGTATTTGTAAGCATGAAATAAATATATTTTTGGGTATAAATGCTTGTATTGAAATATTGCTCTGATGTGACGACGAAATAACTTAAAATAGTTAATTTTCAAAGAGTCAAAAATGAAGGGAACCCGCTTGAAATGAAGGATTTATTCACCAGCAGTCAATCTTAAGATAAGATGATTTTATTAATAAAAGCATGGTTTATGATTACTGCCATACAGTGCTATTCATGTGTGGTGACAGCTAAATATGTATTTTAGGTTAGTGGCATATTTGAAGTCCTGGTTAAAGTCGGATCAGTTAAAGTTCAACTATACAGAACGGATTCGCTGAAACGGCTAATTAACTGCTGTTTCACCTCAATCAATGTCCAGGGTTTTACTAAATCACTGTACAAGTGCACACACCGTAAAACTGATTTGCTAAAGTTGCAAATGAAAGATATCATTGGAGGATGTTTTAGTCGACATTTCACATTAATTCAGTGTAACTGAATTCATTTATTTTCAATGCAAAGAGCATAATAACGAAAAAATAGACATTACGTCCGATATTTTTTAAAGGGTCGTTCACACAAAACCCGTTTTATATTCGACTGCATTGTTTTCCGTTGTTTTTCTGTGTGGACACGCACTTGATCAGGGGTCGGCATCTCTTTCATCCCTCTGTAACGTGGGTGTACCATACGCAGGGGAGGTGTCACCCCGACTTTTAATACAACCTAAACTGCACTTTTTCTAGGTCAAGTGTGTTAAAGTAGAGGTTTTCATGGGCCAATGTGAGTAAATCTAAATTTAAATTAAAAGAGAAAAGATAGTCACGTCGTTTTGGATACGTTTTATTCGTATCCAACATGATGTGAACACCACGGAGCACTGAACACTATCACGCGCTGTATGTTTCATTCATCCTCGAAGACAGAGGGTGCTCTCGCGCAGAAATACAAAACGGACTCATATGAGAAGTAATAGTGACGTTTGACAGGCATCACACTATCGCTGTAGCTAAGCTGAATCACAAGCATGAAACTTAACTGATGAGACGGAAGGCGATATGGTTTTTGTGTTTTTCAAGTCTTCTCCAGGTAATAAATATGAATGATACAATGTGACCCTGGAACACAAAATCAGTCTTAAGTACGGTGGCCGAGAGAGCTCAACGCGCTGCAAATAGAAAAAACACCTGCAAATTAAGAAAACAACTTTCAGCAATTTTACAACACACGCGCTGCAAATGCTCACAGCACAACCAAAAAAGAAACGTGCTGCAAATAAAATGTATTTGGTTGTGTTGTGAGCATTTGCACCATCTGCTGTCAAAATGATGAAAGTTGTTTTCTTAATTTGCAGGTGTTTTTTATGCTTAACTGTCAATAAGTTAAGTGTAAATTTTTCACTTAACGAAAAACGATACAATTTTACGAAATTGAGATGTATACATCATCTGAAAGCTGAATAAATAAACTTTCCATTGATGTATGGTTTGTTATGATCGGACAATATTTGAAAATATGGAATCTGAGGGTGCAAAAAAATCTAAATATTGAGAAAATCATCTTTAAAGTTGTTCAAATTAAGTTCTTAGCAATGCATATTACTAATCAATAATTAAGTTTTGATATATTTATGGTACAAATATCTTCATGGAACATGATCTTAATATCTAATGATTTTTGGCATAAAAGAAAAACCTATAATTTTGACCCATACAGTGTATTGTTGGCTATTGCTATAAATATACCTGTGCTGCTTATGACTGCGTTTGTGCTGCAGAGACACAAATGAGGACAATAGAAGCAATCAGACCAACTAGAGAGCAACAGTATATAAGTGTATACAAGTCTCAGTCTAGAATAGAATATAATAGATTGGAATAGAATAGAGTGGAATAGAATGGATAGAATAGATTGGAATAGAATAGAATAGAATAGAGTGGAATAGAATAGAATGGAATGGAATAGAATAGAGTGGAATAGAATAGAATAGAGTGGAATAGAGTAAAATAGAATAGAATAGAGTGGAATAAGGTAGAATATAATATAATATAATAGAGTGGAATAGAGTAGAATATAATAGAATACAATAGAGTGGAATAGAGTGGAATAGAATAGAACAGAGTGGAATAGAGTGGAATAGAATAGAATAGAAATAGAGTAGAATAGAACAGAGTAGAATAGAATAGAATAGAGTAGAATAGAATATATAATAGAATAGAGTGGAATAGAGTAGAATAGAATATATAATAGAATGGAATAGAATAGGTAAGTGAATAGAATATATAATAGAATAGAGTGGAATAGAATAGGTAAGTGCTAATATTAGTAGGTTAGGTGCTGGTGAAAAAGATGTGTCTTTATTTGTTTTTTGAAAATGGCCAAGGACTCAGCAGATCGAAAGAGTGATTTGGTACCTCTTTGGGACGGCACCACAAGACGTCGTTCCCTTGCAGAGCACACGCTTCTGGAGGGTGCATAAGTTTGCACTAGCGAGTTTAGGTATATTGGTGCAGCGCCAGATGTTGTCTTGTAGGCTAACATCAGTACCTTGAATTTGATGCGTGTGGCTACGGGTAGCCAATGTAACCTGATGAAGAGAGGCATAACGAGAGCTTTTTTCGGCTCGTTAAAGACCAGTCTCGCTGCTGCATTCTGGATCAGTTGCAGAGGCTTGATAGTACATGAGGGAAGGCTCTCAGTTAGTCTAGAGTCGTGCGACTCGCTCTGACAAGAAGGGTCTAATCTTCCTAATGTTGTATAAGGCAAATCTGCAGGACCGGGCCGTAGTAGCAATGCGGTCTGTGAAGCTTCAACTCAAAGGCTGTCCTGGAAAGAGTTATGGTTGACGAACCCAGCCGTATAGAGAAGTTGTGGTGAAGTGAAGGGTTGGCTGAGACCACGAGGAGTTCGGTCTTAGTAAGGTTGAGCTGAATGTGATGGTTCTTCATCCAGCTAGAAATGTCACTCAGACAGGCTGTAATGCAAACAGCTACCATCGGATCATCAGGATGGAATGAGAAGTAGAGTTGAGTGTCATCAGGAATAGCAGTGATAAGAAAAAACATGCTTCTGAATGACCGATCCTAATGACGACATGTAGAAGAGAAGCGGTCCAAGCACTGAGCCTTGAGGAACCTCACCCCTCCAAGGACCTACCTGAGAGGTAAGACTCGAACCACAGGAGCGTGGTACCAGAGATGCACATCTTTATGAGCGTGGACAGGAGGATCTGGTGGTTAACGTGTCAAAAGCAGCAGACAGATCCAGCAAGATGAGTATTGAGGATTTGGAAGCTGGTGAGTTCAGTCTCAGCGCCTCAGTAACCGAGAGCAGGGTTACGTCTTCCCTCTGAGGCTGTGTTATGATCTATATGACCTTATTATATTTATTGTGAGTATTATTATTGCTGATCATTATTGTTGTGCTATGATATTGTAATATTAACCATTATATAATAAGAGGAGCATGGAAAGGTTTATGAAAGTGTCACTCCACAATACAATAGCAAAATAAATAAATATGTATAGTATTTTTAAGTTACATTAATCAGTGTTCCTTCCTAAGGAAAGAATATGGACCAGAAGACATTGAATTATGATATTTAGACAGACTTAAATAAGTTCCAAATCTATACTTGTGCTCTTATTATTTAAGTTATTTTGCTTTAATGTCAATAAACATGTGCAAACAATATACTTGCTCGTGGGAACTTATTTTGATGTTAATTACATATACTTACAAATTCATCATCATCATGTTGATATGCTATGGTACTATAACACTGTTAAGACAAACATGTCTTCTAGTATCTTCAATTGTTGTGTATACCGAGCTGCAGCGGACACATTTGTGAACGACTTCACTTTGGACCCATTGTCTCTTTAATACCTCGTGTTGGCCTTACATTTTTATCACACCCACCGAACAAAAAAAAACATATATCGTTGCACAACGTTTCCAGGAAACATGTCGTTCAAACCGGAAACCTTAACAAAACGTCTGAGCTTGAACGTGCCCCTGGTTTCCTGAACACTCCCCCTATTAGCCATTGGTCGGAGACACAGATAGCCCCGCCTCTAAACTCACGCTATTGGCTGAGCTGGTGTTACTGGGAGAGACTCTTCAGAATCATTTACTTTGACTCCCTAGCAACCACCAAAAGCCTATAGCCTATACTGAGTAGATTTAAAGGGACCACCCAAAAATATAATGCATCATTCCCTCAACCTCAAGCAAAAGTTTGGAACACAAAGGAAGATAATTCAGATTTGATAATGGAGCCCCAAAACAGCAAACTTTCTTCAAAACATCTTCCTTTGAAACAAACACATTCACACAGAAGAGGATTTTCTTTTTAGGTGAACTCCAAGGCTGAGTTATACATTTATTGCGTTATTGATCAAAACTGCGTGGGCTGGCTTGTAGTTTATAATATAAAAAGAGATATTACACCAAAAGTTACAATTTAAAATCTGTAGTAGAGTTTTTTATTTTGATGAATACTGTTTCCGGTGTGAATGTGATCAAAGCTGAGTTTAATTGTAATATATTGTAAAAAAAAAAAAAAAAAAAAAAAGCATCCGCTATTGATGATTCATGTTTATGCGGAAATATTTGTGAAGATTGTTTATTATTGTATTGATTATTGGAGGTTTTTAGGTCAAGGATGTATTCAAATGATCAAAAGTATAACATCACACACAGCCAGTAAAGGCATTGAAACACACAATGGAATATATCAATAACTTCTGTTATATTTCAAATAAATGAAGTTATTTTGAGCGTTTGGAATAATTCTATTCATCTGTGGATCCTGAAAAACTAAATGCATCACGGTTTAAATTGTTTATTATTTTATCAAAAATATTAATGTTTTTAACATTGATAATAATCAGAAATGTTTCTTGAGCATATTATTATGATTTCTGAAGATCATGTGACACTGAAGACTGGAGTAATGATGCTGAAAATACAGCTTTGATCACAGAAATAAATTACAGTTTAACACACATTCATATAGAAAACAGCTGTTTTACAATATAATAATATTTAGCAATTTTTGCAGCATTTTTTGATTAAATAAGTGCAGCCTTGGTGCATGAGCAGAAGAGACGTCTTTCAAAAACATGTAAAAATACCAAACTATTGACCTGCAGTGTGTGCATGAAATAACAATAGTGATAAATTAAAGAAGGAAATATACACCGTGTTGCTTCACAGCATCATAAAAGGGCATACAGTAATAAAAGCTGGATTGTAGATGATGAATATTCACGTTTCTCAAGAGCCCCATCTTCTGGTTTTCCTCTAAAACAACCACACACTTCACACAAGCTCTCGTGTTAACAGCTTTGCTTCATGAAGAAGTTAATCTCTTTCTGGACTAATCCAGAATTACAGAACTAACCTTATTTAGTTTAGTTTAATCTCAAAGGAATTCAAAAAAACCTCGTCTCGTATGCAACACATTTACTGATGCACACAGCCTGCTTGTGAAAGTGCACGTTATTATTTGTGTATAAGCACATCTAACATGCTGGATGCACAAGTTAAAAGGAACGGAAATATTCCACGAGCTGGGAATTAATTGCACGCTGAACCGGTCAGTTGTCAAGCGATGCTGTAATTAGGCCCCCTGTGATTAAAGCACAAGCTGAATTTAATCACACCTGAATCGGAACACATCAGTTTGCTGATTCAAATCTATACTGTACATAACTGTATTCTTAAATCCAAACGAAGGTCAGCTCATCGGTTTGCTTGCATACACAATTATTAGAAATTGATATTATGGTCAAATCTTTGTGTCCCTGGAGCACAAAAGCAGTACTGTAAGCAGCGCAGATATATAGCTATATTCTTTTAAATTGTTCATATTTGAATAAATAGATCGAGTAGGTCAAGCTCATTATACATGGCTAAGAACTTCACAATTAAATTTAGATTTTTTTTGCATCAGATTCTATTTACAAATATTGCAACCATCATTAAAGATTATTTATTCGCTTTCAGATGATGCATAATTCCAAAAATTGCTCTTATGATTTTTGTGCTCGAGGGTCACATTTGACCAATTCCAAATCTCAATATCTGCTATTGATATTGTATTTAATAATTTATGAGTGATGTATAATTGTCCATGAAGGCGAAGTGAAAAAAAAACTCCTTATGTTGCAGAAATAGCATATGTTTTCTTTTAAATCAAAAATACTAATTTAAATGTTAAATGCCCCTGAATCATGCATACTAGAATAGCAAAGTTAAAACCTAATGGTCAGACAAAACAGATTAAATTGTATCTGAATTGCATTCTGATTTATATTTCACAATTTAATTGAGATTTTTCAGAATAGATTTTTTTTCAAATTATCCTTTTTATCTCACAATTTTTATATTTCGCAATTTTGATTTTGAGTTTATATCTGCATCAAATTTTTTCTCGTAATTCTGACTTTTCCTCGCTACTTAATTTAGATTTCGCTTTCTTTTTTCTCTCAATTTTTCTCTCAGTTTATATTTCAATTTAATTTAGATTTTTTGCAATTTAGATTTTTAGATTTAGATTTAGATAAAAAAATTTATCGCAATTCTGAGATTATATCTCACAACTTGATTTAGATTTTACAATTTAGATTTTTCTCTCGCAATTCTGAGTTTATATCTCACAATTTAATATAGATTTCGCAATTTTGATTTTGAGTTTATATCTTGCAATTCAAAAAGATTTCTCGTAATTCTGACTTTTTTCCTCGCAATTTAATTTATATTTCACATTATTTTTCTCTCTCTCAATTCTGAGTTTATATCTCGCAATTCTGACTATTTTCTCTCAATTCTGTCTTTTTTCCTCGCTATTTAATTTAGATTTCGTTTTTTTTTTTTTTTTTTTTTTGATTTATATTTCGCAATTTAATTTAGATTTTGCAATTTAGATTTTTAGATTGTTGGTGAAATTCTGAGTTTATCTTCTAAACATTCTGATTTTTCTCGCAATTGAATTTATATTTGCCAATTTATATTTTTTCTCGCAATTCTGACTTTTTTCTCACAATTCTGAGTTTATATTTCGCAGCATATTATTTTTTTCCCGCAATTCGGACTTTACTCTCAATTCAGATTTTCTTATTATAAATCCAGCGTTATATTACACAATTCTTTTTTTCTCAGAATCAAAATGTATACCTCACAATAAACATTTCTCGCATCTTTGCTTTCATCTCGCAATTTGTTTCTCAGAATGTGAGAACAGTTTTTAATTGTTTAATCCCACGTGAAAACTCTTCTATATTCTGCTACAAACCTCTTTTCAAACTGCATCATATTGAATTCACACAAGGCCTCTCTCAGAATCTTCCAGTTAAACTCGACTTTGTCAAGCCAGCGTTCAGAGATGCAAATTGTCTGTAGTTGATGTTTGTCCTTTCATCAGTGTTTGTCCATTTTTGAGCCTGGAATGCGTTGATCTGCTCCCATATTGAACTCAGCGTGAGGTTTGCAGGGATTTGTTTTCCAGGAGAGAATTCATTTTGCAGCTGTAAGCTGTTTTTTTCCACGCTAAGGAGACTTCAGTGACCTTATCTCCACGGGAGGTGCCTATGATGAAAACTATTTAACACGCCACACCAGCGACGGGACGGCATTGAGAAGCTCCTCGTACCAAAGCAAAGCCTCTCGATATGGTAAGTCAATCCTTTCTCTTCAAACCCTTACTCTGAGAATAAGACTAAGACTCTGTTTGCTCTCCACAGATGAACAGCATTAGTTTAGTCTGTCTTCTTCTGTGCACGAGAGTGTCTTCCTTCAGATTCGACGAGCTGACTCAATATGTGAACAGCCACGAAGAGCAATTTATCGAGGTATTTCTTAATTTTTTTGTGGATGTTATGAAAATATCTATCTGCACTAATACAGTTAAGGATTGCATTGTATTACATCTCTGTGTCCAAACATCCATCTGCTCCAGTGACTCGTTATTGATGCATCTTATCTCTAAAGAAATGCTGTATATTGTAGAAAATAATGTTGTTTATTTGAGCTCAGATAAGACGCCTCTCTATTTATTTGATGGTTTAGTGTCGTCAGCACAGGCTGTTGATGAAGAAAGAGATTTACTCGTCCTTCAGCCTGAGGTTTATTCATTACACTTTTTGGTGTGAAAGGCTTTTATATTTGTTATAAATATAACTTTTTATATTAAACACAAACAATCAAGCCCTGCTCATATTTAAAAAGCAATGCGAAAGTAACGCAAAATAACGCATTACTTTCCATAAAAAGTAACATAATTAGTTACTTTTTTCAGGAGTAACGCAATATTGTAACGCATTGCTTTTAAAAGTAACGCTGGTTCGGTAACTCTCAGTTCTGCCGAACGCTGTATGTTTGGTCTGTTTCAGACGCTGAGACACTGGGTCTCTGTGGAGAGCGACTCCAGCGATGTGACGAAGCGATCAGACTTACACAGAATGATGGACATGACGGCAGAGAAACTCCGGCTCATCGGAGGAAGCGTGGAAATGCTGGACGTCGGGACGCAGGCAGGTCAGATAATCAGCTTAACCTTTTATTAAAACAGCTCTAGTTAAAGTGCCGCTGTTATGGGTTATGAAAGATTCATATTTTGGTTTTGAGATCCCTAATAACAGGTTGAAAATGCATGCTAGAACAAAAAACACTTTATTTTTACCTTATTTACTCAACGACTCTCAAACGATTAATTTTCTAAGCCCCGCCTCTGCGTGATGCTACCCTGTACTGATTGGTCGATTTAATTTAAAGCAGAGCGCAGTGTTACTTTGTGTACAGCGTTACACCGTGTCCTAACTACACGCGACGCGACAGCGTGACGCGACAGAATCAATCAAATATCACAGCCAATCAGAAGAGTGTGTGGGCGGAGCCTCCCTGGAAGCGCACTGCTCTCGCCACAGCCAATCAGAAGAGTGTGTGGGCGGAGCCTCCCTGGAAGCGCACTGCTCTCGCCACAGCCAATCAGAAACAACAAAAAAAACAAATTAGTGTGTGGGTGGAGCCTCCCTGGATGAGCTTTATTTGTCACTCTCTCGCCACACAATTATACAGAGTAGAGTGAAATGTGTTCTCTGGTGGAGCACACTCCCTGGAGCAGCAGCACTGCTCTCAGCCACAGCCAATCAGAAGAGTGTGTGGGCGGAGCCTTCGAACCCACAACCTTGCTCAGGTTTCAAGTCCAACGCTCTATCCATTAGGCCAACGACTGCGGTTCTCTGCATTTAACCCATCCGAAGCGCATACGCACCTGGAGCACAGCCATTGTAAGCAGTTATGGGTTCAGTGCCTCTCAAGGGCACTTCAGTCTCAATTCCTGCCAGACTCGAACCCGCCTTCAGGTTACAGGCCCGAATCAACCATTAGAAGCCTTGTGTGGGCGGACTGCCTAGTGTGTGGGCGGAGCTCTCCCTGCAAGCGCACTTGCTCTCGCCACAGCCAATCAGAAGAGTGTGTGGGCGGAGCCTCCCTGGAAGCGCACTGCTCTCGCCACAGCCAATCAGAAGAGTGTGTGGGCGGAGCCTCCCTGGAAGCGCACTGCTCTCGCCACAGCCAATCAGAAGAGTGTGTGGGCGGAGCCTCCCTGGATGCGCACTGCTCTTGCAACGAAATGAGTATGTTTATAATCTAAGTCATAAATAAAAAATACTTATAACATTATTAAAGGTACACACTGAGTGACTGAGACCATCTTTGTCATGGAATATGCTTGTTGGTTCGCAGTTTTAACGTACATTTTATTTACAAGATCTGAGGTAAACTATCGGTTGTTGGATATAACGGTCATGCAGAATAATATTCAAATTCATATTAGACCCGTTTAAGTTTGAATAAAGCACATAATCAGTACCTGAAATTATCACTGTCATTAGTTTGTATGTTGTTGTTCCAGTCGTGACGTCGCGGAAATAGAAACCGTTTCTAAATTAGAAATTTCGCGTAGTCAAAAACTCAGCATGGAAAAGATACGCGCGTCGCGTGTCGCGTGTAGTTAGGACACGGTGTTACCATGGAAACCACTCCGCACCTAGTGGCAAAGAATGAATTTGCATTTTCATTCAGACCAATGAGAAAACACCAACAAGTGGGCGGGGCTATGCTAATGTCTGATGTTGACATCAAACAGGGATTGGTTTAAAAACGACTGGATTCAATGATTCAGAGTCGACTCTTTCTTTTGAGAGACGTAGGGTGTATCCGAAATCGCCCTTATACTCTCATTCCCTACATTAGTCCACTCGTAGTGTTCACTTGAAGACGAAGTGAGTGCTTTTGCATAGTCTACTTGCTGTTTAATAATCATTTGAGACTGCTCCAGTAGTAGGATTTATCTTGAACTCTGCCACGGTACAGAAACCCTTAATAGTCAATTTGTACCTGTGTTGTATTACAAATTAGCTGAATCAATAAGGTGCGCGACTAGAGTGCATTATGGGGATTCTCTATTGTTTTGGTGGTGCATTGTGGGATTGAATGAGTGCAGAGCATCCACTATGGGTTATAATGGCTGTATATTTCGGATAAGCCAA
>CM049872.1:355000-382500 GCA_027474115.1 Schizopygopsis malacanthus
GAAGATGTACCAAGACATCGAGTTCGACCTGGAGAGCTTCAAGAACGACATCGGCCTGAGTGAACTCATGTACAGCAACAAGGCAAGGAACACCACTTAAAGAGACAGTACACACAAAAACTCATTCGCTCAGCCTCGTGTTGGTCGTGTTTGTTCTGCTTGATATTCTGAAGAACAGCCTGGTTATGAACTTTCTTCAAAATATTCATCAGAACAAACACATTCATACAGGTTTGGACCTACTTGAGAATTTTCATTTTAAGGTGTACTGTCTTCTTTAAGAAACCGCTCTCGAGTCATACACAGTACAAAATAAATCTGTAAAATAACTGAAAAAGCTCATTACACATGGCATTATCCGTTAACTTTAACCGCCATTTCTACTTCAACTCTAAAACACAATAGACTGAGAGATGTGTGCAAGGAATTCTGCTTTATATTCTTTAGAAGCAACAAGGCAAGGAACACCACTTAAAGAGACAGTACACACAAAAACTCATTCGCTCAGCCTCATGTAGGTCGTGTTTGTTCTGCTGAACACGAAGGAAGTTATTCTGAAGAACAGCCTGGTTATGAACTTTCTTCAAAATATTCATCAGAACAAACACATTCATACAGGTTTGGACCTACCTGAGAATTTTCATTTTTAGGTGTACTGTTCCTTTAAGAAACAGCTCTCGAGTCATACACTGGAAAAAGAGAAAAGAAGACGCCTGTTTTTTAAGGATTAGCTCCTCACTTACTCCGTATTCAAGCGTTGTGCAAGCAAACCCGTGTTTTTCCCTTCTTGGCTCCATCAGGTGGATCTTCTCGCTCATCGCTGGCGTCACCCGACCGTGTCGATCCACGGCATCGAGGGCGCTTTCTCCGCGCCGGGCACCAAGACGGTCATCCCGGCCAAAGTCATCGCCAAGTTCTCCATCCGCCAGGTTCCTAACATGGAACCAGCCGTGGTGCAAAAACAGGTCAAGCTCAGTTTAATGTGTAGAAATTAGGGATGGGACATATTTGGGCCCTGGAGCACAAAAGCAGACTTAAGTATATTTGTAGCAATAGCCACTGTATGGGTCAAAATTATACATTTTTATTTTATGCCAAAAATCATTAGATATTAAGATCATGTTCCATGAAGATATTTGTAGCATAAATATATCAAAACGTATTTTTGATTATTAATATGCATTGCTAAGAACTTCATTTAAACAACTTTAAAGATGATTTTCTCAATATTTCGATTTTTTTTGCACTAGATTTTACAAATATTGTCCAAACCATACATCAATGGATATATTATTTATTCAGCTTTCAGATAATGCATACATCTCAGTTTCATAAAAATGTACGCTTATGTCTAGTTTTGTGCTCCAGGGTCACATAAACCAGTAAAAATTCCCCCTAGGATAATAATTAGTCTCCCTGCGATAATAACAACGATAAAGTCTAGTTTTGGCTCCCGAAGGCGGACGTGAAATTAAGGAGTTTATTGCTTTTACAATCGTTAACTGGTTTGGGCTTTACAGTGCACAAACAGGCGATTAATAAACATACTACAGTATAATTTTGCATGCGTGTATGAGCCAACAAAGATGTCATTTATTGACATTGAAATTAACTTCTTTTTGTGGCCAGACGTGGTTTCATATCACAGAATGATAGTATTATATACACGTCGATTAGCATTGATTATAAATATACTTTCCTTGTCTAAAAAGATTGCTTGAATCAATGTCTCTGTCTGCGTAGTGCATTCAATTCTGTGATAACTGGATGGCTTTGTCTATATATTGATTTAATTATGCATCGCCAGTGCTATTAATTCTACGATGCATGTGGAGTTTCTGCGCAAGATCGCCCTCTGGCTTCCAGTATGAATTATACTGTTATTTAAAGCACATATCGCACTAGTAGAAATGGCTGTTCATGTTATAACCGGTGCTTTTTAACCCCAGGTGTCTGATTATTTACACTCGGTGTTTGCGAAGCGCAAGAGTCCCAACAAACTCAACATCACGATGGTCATCGGAGCCAAACCTTGGCTGGCCGATCCCAAACACCCGCTGTATGAAGCCGGGAGAGCAGCGGTTAAGAGAGGTCCACACACTTCACTTCTGCTCTGAATCACAGTCTCACCTATTAAAGGAGTCATATGACGATGCTGAAACCAACATTATTTTGGTGTAATGCAATGTGTCTACGTGGTTCAAAAAACATATTTTCCCACATACTGTACATTATTATTGCTCCTTTCTAAAACACGCCAATTGTTCCAAAGCGCATCGATCTGAGAAGCGAGGCGTGCTCTGATTGGCTGGTTATCCGGTGCGTTGTGATTGGCCGAATACCTCAAGCGTAACAAATGTTACAGCTCAAGGTTCTTTTATTCGTCACATACTCAATTATACAGAATATAATCAGTAGTGAAATGTAAATAATACTGCTCTTACCATATTGTGTGCCGACGAGACAAAAACAATAAAACCCGTTATAAACGAGGCATTTGTTGCATCCAGTGAGGATATAATTACTGATTATAATGACTTATACTGTCTTCTAAACATGACCATGTCTGCATTTGTGATCGCAGAAACGACTCACTACTCTGCACCGCTCAAAACTCACGTCTGAATCGTCAAATCTTTAAATATGAAATCATACGTACAGACTGTGCTCCACTTTATAGAAACAGTCTTTGAGCACAGAAGCGTTGTACGTTACTCTTCTAGTTTCAGGACACAGTCCTGCGTTAAATACGCTGCACACGGTCTAATATTTGGGTTGAGCTGTTCTGAACAGTGTTGTAAACACAACTGAACCACTGATTTATAGCTGTGTCCTCTTTTGGAAGCACAAACAAAGTAATTTCTCTTTCACAATGAAACACGGCGTCTGACAGACAGAATAATAGCTCCGCCTTCTTTCGTTGCGTGCACATTTGGGGCGGAGTTATGCAAATCTCCCCACACAGTGATGCAGACATGTGTGTGTGTGTGGGGGGGGGGGGGGTGTTTAAATGAGCCATTTTAGGAGGGCGTGGTCGAGTCTTAACTTTGATAAAGAATAGAATTGAATGAAAACGTGAAATCGCATCATATGACCCCTTTATGTTTTTTGCATTTCAAATGATGCAATTAATTACAGTCTCTAACTTTTGTATTTTGTTCTGAATTTTTATTTTTTTTTCATACTTGCAAGTAATTTAGAACTTGTTTAATAATCTATTTGCTTTTAAACAAACCAAGTTGCATAAGAAGAAAAAATGCATGGATGCATAAACCCTTCTGGACCGGCTAAAAATACAATTATGCCAATTAGTATCGTCCTAATTGTTTCATAGATTGAAGTCAGACCAGTCAAGTTCTTCCACACTGACTGAATCATCATTTCTCTTTGATTCTTGTCTTATACACAGAGACACTGTCATGTTAGAATAGAAAAGAGTTCTGTCCAAACTGTTGCTATACAATTAGATTCCCTAGAATATCATTATATGCTTAAACATTAAGATTTGTACTCATGGAAATTACTAAAGTAGTCAAACCTTTCATTAGAAGGGGGTGCCAATACTTTTGTCCATATAGTGTATTTCAGCTAGTCAACACACTGTAGTCTAGAAAGCTCCAGAAGACGCAGGATTGATAAGAGACGCTGTGTGTCTCGTAGTGTTTTCCGTGGAGCCGGACCTGATCCGTGAAGGAGGCACGATCCCCATCGCCAGAACCTTCCAGGACGTCACAGGCAAGAGCATCATCATGCTGCCCATCGGAGGCTTCGACGACGGCCTGCATTCACAGAACGAGAAGATCAGCAGGTCCCTGGAGCTTCTGGGGTCTGTTGGGGGTGCTTCTCTTCATGCAGACTCACTGTTTAACGTCTTATCTTTCAGATACAACTACATCGAGGGAACCAAGCTGTTCATCGCATACCTGCATGAAGTGTCTCAGATCAAGAAGTAGGCCACTGATGAGAAGATCTGCAGCTAAACAAATATCTCCATTACTAACAGTTATATTTCTCTCATATTGTGACATATTAATGATGCTCAGGACAAATTAAACCAGTGTTTTGCAATGCATGTGCAGTGGTGGCTTTATTTGCATTAACTTGAGATGCTGCTTTTATTCACTTGGTTATGTCTAGTGACTTTTATTTTGTAATTGTGCGTTCAGAAAATGCCTTGAGACGATTTTATGGTTGCCAGATATTCACTCAAAGTCATAAACGTTCAAAACATAATTGAGTTGTGTTCTCATAAATACTTTGTTTATTGTAATCGATGCGAATCTAATCATTTAAAGTGCATGTTTTTAAATTAATGCAATTAAAAAAACATGTATTATTTATATTGCGAACACAGCATTTTTAAAATAATCAAATTAATAAGTTATATACACAATACCAGTTTTCGTACGGTAATATTTGTAACGTTTTTAGCGAATTGTCTTCTTCTCACTAAGCCTGCGGTTATTTGATCATAAATACAGCAAAGCAATAATATTGTGAAATATTTTTACTATTAAAACAACTGCTTTCTATTTTAATATATTTTAAAATGTAATTTATTTTTGTGATTTCAAAGTTGCATATTTACTCCAGTCACGTGTTCCTTTAGAAACCATTCTAATATTATGATTTGCTGCTTAAAAAAAAGATTATGATGATTATGATTATGATTATTATTATGAAAACAGAGATAATTTTTCAGGTTTCTTTGAGAGAGAAAAACAGATTTATATGAATTTTGAACATTATAAAATACTTTATCATCACTTTTGATAATTTAAAGATCCTTGAAATAAAAGATTAATTTCTATAATTTCTTTCCTTAAAATAAAATTATACTGATTCTAAGCTTTTGAATGGTGTAGTAGTGTATAATGTTGTAAAAGCGTTTTAGAGATAGATCTTTGGGTATTTCTATTCATCAAAGAATCCTGAAAAAAAATCATTTTTTTGAATAAATGAGTTTTAATTATTGATAATAATAATAATAATAATAATAATAATAATAATAATAATAACTAGATAAAAAAGGTTGTCAAGACACACTTTAAGTTGGCTTGAGAAAGCCGGACCAGAAAGTTTGAAAACATTTGAAGAAGTTTAAAATTTTGTTGGTTTTTATAAATAGATAGTTTTGAAGATAATACAGAGAGAGAGAGAGAGAGAGATAGAGAGATAGATAGATAGATAGAGAGAGAGAGAGAGAGAGAGAGAGAGATAGAGATAGATAGATAGATAGAGAGGGATAGAGAGAGGGATAGAGAGAGGGATAGAGAGATAGATAGATAGATAGATAGATAGATAGATAGATAGATAGATGGAGGATGGATATGGATGGATGGATGGATGGATGGATGGATGGATGGATGGATGGAGAGAGAGAGAGACAGAGAGAGAGATGGGTGGTTGGATGGATGGATGGATGGATGGATGGATGGATGGATGGATGGAGAGAGGGATGGATGGAGAGATGGATGGATGGATGGATGGATGGATGGATGGATGGATGGATGGAGAGATGGATGGATGGAGAGATGGATGGATGGATGGATGGATGGATGGATGGATGGATGGATGGATGGAGAGAGAGAGAGAGACAGAGAGAGAGATGGATGGATGGATGGATGGATGGATGGATGGATGGATGGAGAGAGAGAGAGAGACAGAGAGAGAGATGGATGGATGGATGGATGGATGGATGGATGGATGGAGAGAGAGAGAGAGAGAGAGAGAGAGATAATGGATGTTTGGATGGATGGATGGAGAGAGAGAGAGAGACAGAGAGAGAGATGGATGATTAGATAGATAGATAGATAGATAGATAGATAGATAGATAGATAGATAGATAGATAGATAGATAGATAGATAGATAGATAGATAGATAGATAGATAGAAGGGTATTCTGGGTGTTTGCTTCATATTATTTTCTTGATCATTTTATTATGATTTCTGAAGATCATGTGACACTGAAAATACAGCTCTGATCACAGAAATAAATTACACTTTAACACATATTCATATAGAAAACATATTTTATAAATAGTAAAAAATATTTCACAATATTACTGCTTTGCTGTATTTTGGATCAAATAAATGCAGGATTCATGAGCAGAAGAGAATTGTTCAAAAACATAAAAAATCTTACTGTTCAAAAACTTTTGACTGGTAGTGTATATAAACGAATAATTATGATAAAACATAATAATATCGAAAGTGTCCGTATGTAGTTTCGCTAAAGACGAAGGAGCGCTCCGCTGCATTTCCGCGGATCTGGCAACCAAATCAGCGCTCAGTCACGGAAGCTGGTTAGTAATGTTACTCACCAATACTTCATCACAACTAGTCCTTTACTAGCTGCAGGCTTTGCTCGGCGGATAGTTAAAGCATTGGCATCGATTACTGAAAGCACGGGTGGGTTGGTTTGCAGCGTAGATATCGCGTTACCGAGCTGCGCAGAGAAAAGGCCAGACCGACTCTGAGGTAAGACGATATCACTCACACTTCACTGATATGAGTTTATTTCAAAACAAATCTCGCTTTAAACAATCTGTAATAAGCAGTAAGTGTGCTGACTGCTGTCAGAAGTGTCTGGTTTTGTGTGAATGTGCAGTTCTGAGGTGGCGCTAGTCGGCTAATGCTAATTGTTTATGTTTTGGTGATGCGTCAAATCAGCTGACAGTCAAATTAATCACATTTAAATTCAGTTAAATACATTTATATGCTGTACACTCACTTATTATAAAGGTATGGTAAGCTACTATCAAAAGGAGCATGTTGTGGATATCTCTATAATATGTAGTGCTTTAATAATTCCTCAATAATTCGTTAAAAGTGATGTTTAAGGAAAAACACTGCAGCTGAACGGGACACAAATTAATTAATAAATCTCACCATACTGATTTTTTACAATATTGCATACGATTTTAGTTTACAGATGTTGTTTAAATATATAAATAACTCCATATCTAATTAAATATGCATAGATTTACAGAACAGAAATCTGAATATTGTATAAAATCAGGTTAAGTATTTGTTTTTTTTAATGAATAATTGATTTTTTATCACTCCATAAATCAGAAAATACTGTCAACAGACAAACAAACACATTTCTCCATGTTTTTTAAGGAGTAAATGTCGTGTAAATGATATATGAACAAATATATTCGGAATATAGAGATGAATAAAAGTGTAAAGTTTGGTGTGTGTAAGAGAAGATTTAATAAATATGGATTGGAAATTAAATCTAATGGCGCAAAAAGATCAAGTGCAATACAATAAACCTTAAATGTGTATTTTGGATGTTTTATTTGCAGTAGTCTGATGGTATGTAAGCAAAAATATCACTTCATAAATTAGAAAATACTGTCAACAACTATAAGCGCATGTTAATATTTCTGCATGTAAGTGAGACCACTTTTAAAGATATGCATTTGCAACTCTACAGAATTAAATCATGTATTTTACACCAAAATGCATATTTTATTCCACAAGTCAAAAACAAAAATATAGCATTAAAATGACAAATGCATGAAAAAACAATGATTTGCCTCTAGTGTCTGAACTTGGATCTAACACTAAAACTGCTGGTAAAATCAAATCCGTAGTCGTTATACAGATGCATTGACAATAATTAAGTGCTAACTAACCTCATCTTGTGTTGTTCTGTTTGTGTTCAGCGCTCCGGAAGCTCGGCCTCTCCGAGAGGCTTGTATTGCACAGATGATCGCAGATCTCTGGCGCTCTGATGACGTGCTGTGAGACCATGTCCCTGCGGAACGTCACCAGTGATCTCCTGCACCGCCAGATCCGGGTGAGCAGCGCTCATCAGCGCTTGATCTCAGAGCAGCAGACGTCAGACACGGTCCAATCTAAAAGCCTGGTTCAGTCACATGTACAACGATACACAATAAAGCGCTATACGAATGCAACATTCATAAGACGACCCTGATTATAAGACGACCCCCATTTTTCTAGATGTACCTTTTGGAAAAAGGCTTTGTGAAAACCCAAAAATTGAAGTCATTGTTCACTCATCCTCATGTCGTTATGAACCCGTAATGAACATTAAAGGACAACGTCTGACGAATCTACAACCAGTTTTGCTGTGTAAAGCAGTCTCAGCAGCACAAGTGTGTGTAACGCTCTCATATCATGTGTGTGTGTCTCTCTGTGTGTGTGTGTGTGTGTGTGTGTGTGTGTGTGTGTGTGTTTGTCTCTGTGTGTGTCACTCTGTGTGTGTGTTTGTGTGTGTGTGTCTCTCTCTCTCTGTGTGTGTGTGTGTGTCTCTCTCTCTGTGTGTGTGTGTGTGTGTGTCTCTCTCTCTCTGTGTGTGTGTGTGTCTCCCTCTCTCTGTGTCTGTGTGTGTCTGTATCTCTGTGTGTGTGTGTGTGTGTCTCTCTGTGTGTGTGTGTGTGTCTCTCTGTGTGTGTGTGTGTGTGTGTGTGTGTGTCTCTGTGTGTGTGTGTGTGTGTGTGTGTGTGTGTGTGTGCAGGAGAAACGGGCTCTGGACTTCCAGAGACACTATCATGTGACCGACCCGTTTATAAAGCGTCTGGGGCTGGAGGCTGAACTACAGGTGATTGATGAATGATTGTGTTAACCCAGTGTTCATGTCTCGTCACGCCCGTATAGGAACAAAACAGTGTTTTCCTCCATTGCCCATCAGTTAGTTGTACCAGGTTTGTACCGAGCCACTTGTAAAGTGACCTTACACCTTACATATCATGCATACTATAAACAAGCAAGCAGATGAGCTCAGAATATGAATGCAACACGGTTTCGCCTTGAAAGCCATTATAAAGAAAACGATTCATATGACTTACAGAGATATACAGTACATGTGTGCATGTACAGACAAAACAGTGAGCCCAGAATACGAGTTTAACATTAAACATTTTCCCCTTGAAAAGCATTCTAAATAATGTTTTGGGCTAACCTGCTTGCTTGTATATAGTATGTTTTATTAATAAACTGCATACTAAATTTCATCCTCCACTGTCACCTTCTTAATGCATTAAATCATTTTTGTTTACATAATAAATGTATGTGTACTGTTTTATTATGTATATATAAACACACACACACACATACAGTATATAGAAAATATTTATATTCTGTATAAATATATTTAATATATAAACGGAACATATTTTTCTTAAATATACATGCATGTGTTCGTATTTAATATACACACTCAGATATTATGTAAACAAAAACTTGTATAGCGATTAAATGTTTGACAGCACTAATATATATATATATGTGTGTGTTTTTATTAATTTAGATTTTTCAGTTCGACACATTAAATAAAAAAAGATATATATTTAATTTAGCATATTTTTTGTATTATTTCTAGTAACAATTTTTTTTTTTAATGATTTTAATTTTAGTTTCAGTTTACTATAATAACCCTGTGTTATGTATGTTTTGCCCTCCAGAGACTTGACTAAAACTATGAAAATATTTATCAGTATAATAATAGCAGACTTTTTTTTTAAACTGAATTAATTTTCCAGAGGACCACTTATAATTTTTGCACTAAAAATATAATTCATGACAACTCATGCCAACAACGTGCAGCTATGTAAACGCCTCCTCGCATGTGAAGTAACAATACTTTGCTTACTTTAGTATCAATAAATGTTCTTTTGAGGAAGTATTATATCTTACATACGTTGTAATCTCTGTGTTTTCAGGGTCACTCTGGCTGCGTCAACTGCCTGGAGTGGAATGAGAGAGGAGAGTAAGTTCAGTGCTCTTCACGTCTCCGTGTCTCTTCATAAACTCACTGGGTTTGTTCTTTCCAGTCTCCTGGCCTCGGGTTCGGATGACCAGCACGCCATCATCTGGGATCCCTTCCGACACACCAAGCTCATCAGTATGCACACTGGACACGCAGCCAACATCTTCTCAGTGAAGGTGAAGTCAAGGTTTTTCACTCTATGCATCTAGTAAACATGCCAGAATGTGTGCGCTCATCCGTGAACCGTGTGTGTTTACAGTTCCTCCCTCACTCCGGGGACCGGATCTTAATCACAGGAGCCGCCGACACCAAGGTGCATGTGCACGACGTGACGGTGAAGGAGACCATTCACATGTTCTCAGACCACACTAACCGCGTCAAACGCATCGCGACGGCTCCCATGTGGCCCAACACCTTCTGGAGCGCGGCGGAGGACGGGATCATCCGGTACGGATGGGTTTGCCCCCGCTGGTTTGGGGAGGAACTGCAGGGCTTGCATATCGAATCATATGTTAGATTAAAATAAATAAATGCTGCTGCACGATAATCGCGATATAACCTTGTGTGATTATCAAATTACAGACTACAATTTTATTTAAATATTGTATAATATTATGCTCTGTTTTATAGTGAAACATAATTATAATTATTAATTTGCAATTGCATTTTACAGCAGTGATATATTTCTGTTAAAACACTACTACTACTATTTGTACTATTAGTCTTTTTATTATTACCATAATTATAAACACACACACACACACACACACACACACACACACACACACACACATATATATATATATATATATATATAATAATTATTAGCAACATTCAAGTACTGTCAATATGCAAATTTGTTGTTGAATTACTGGAGATACTTCAAGTAAATATTGTACATACATGGTTTGGCTGAGTTTGGAAATCTAATGCATACTAGTGTTATTTTATTACTATTATGTTTTTATTAATATTTTGAATATGAATTTTTATTTTATATATATTTAGTTTTTTTTCAAAAATATAATTTTTATTTACTTTTTTTTTTAAATAATTTTTTTGTGCTCTTTTTAATGTCTATATAGTTTTTATTGAATTTTTTTGTTCAGTTTAACGACATTTCTGCAACTAAAAATAAAATGCGGCAAATATTTTATATACGGGAGTTTGGAAATCCCTGATCTAATGCATACTAGTGTTATTTTATTACCGTTAATATACTATTATAGTTTTTATTAATATATTGAATATAAAAAAAAAGTTTTTTTTTATTCCAAAAATATATTGAGTTTTTATTTACATATTTTAGTTGAAGTTTTAGTATTTTTTTTGTTTGTTTTATCTTTTTTTGTGCTCTTTTTAATATGTCTGTATAGTTTTTATTGCATTTTTAGTTACATTTTTGATATTTTTAGCAAACACGAAATGCTGCAACTAAAAATAAAATGCGTCAAAGATTTTACATAGTTTATTTCCGTACGCATTTATTTTATTACAAGCAACCAAAATGTTTTGATGGTTTTAGTTTCAGTTTAATAACCCTTCTGCACTTCTACAACTCTCAAGCTCCAATCAGATTCCCTGAACTAGCAGTAAGTGTGCGTTAATAAAGACGTCTGTCCAGTCGTGTTCAGTCTCGAGCCAGACGTTCAGTCATACGTCTCCTCGACGTTAACGAGGCTCGTGGGAACGGCTTGTATGTCCTTGAAAACTGTGTTCGAGTCTCTCCAGATGTTGTGTTGTTATGCGAATGAATGATGTGTGGATATAAAAACCCACAGCTGGTCCCTGACCAACGTCAGAGCCGACTTTTAGAGGACACACTGGTGCTTTATAAACATAAGGTGCCATCGCAATAGCCAAATTTAGCAGGCATAGAAGAGAAATCGAGCTAAAGTTATCCAACCCATGGATTCCTATTGAAATGACTAGATTTGGCTGCAAAAGTGGTAAATGTGCATCTTATTTAAATCGAACGTTTCTGGTCTGATTGTGGCAAAAGGATAAATTAATCCGGCATCTCTTACTATTCAAGCTTCTCTCATACAGAGAGACTTTTCACCATGCAATCGTTTTTCAAGTCTGCCGTCTGTTGTTTTTCCCATCAGGCAGTATGATCTGAGAGAGAGCAGTAAACGATCCGAGGTGTTAATTGATCTGACGGAGTATTGTGGGCAGCTCGTGGAAGCCAAATGCCTGGCCATTAACCCTCGGGACAACAACTACATGGCTGTGGGAGCCAACGGGCCCTTCGTCCGGCTCTACGACATCAGAATGATCCACAATCACAGGTGATATTAAAGGAATAATTCACTAATAAACACAGTCTATGTTATTATTAGTGTTCAAATGAACACAATTTCCCCCTCCACAGCAGCTCTCGAATCTCATTCACTTGTGTTCAATTAAAATCTTATCTGCGGCAGAGAAGACGATTATTATTGTTTATTTATTTATTTTCAGAATTTACATTTTTGGGTGGAATATTGCCTGTTACTGTATTTTTATGAAAATAAGCTGCATCTGGTCAAAATTGCATTATTGAATTGCAAAGGTGAATAAAGCCTCGTTATATTATTAAATTCTGAAATATTGTAAAATACTGGAAATTAAAACAAAACTTGGTAACACTTTACAATAAGGTGTCATTTGTTAACATTAGTTAATGTATTAACTAACATGAACAAACAATGATCAATGCATTAATTGCATTATTCGTATTTGTTGACGTTAGTTAATTAAAATACAGCCGTTCATTGTTAATTCATAATGCATTAACTAATGTTAACAAACAAAACTTGCATTAGTAAAGTCTGAATGAAAAGTATAACATTTATATTAATTTTATAGCATTATTATAAACGACTAAAATTTATGTAAAGTGAAACTTAAACTACTGGCGTTTTTTTAATATCACTGACATATTATTATAATTTATTAAGATTTTTAGTCCGTTTTAGTAATTTTACTGTGTAAAATTAAACGTCTGTATAATTTTATACATTTTAAATTTAGTTGTAGATATTTGTAGTGCTGTCAAACGATTAATCGTGATTAATCGCATCCAAAACATAAGTATTTGTTTATATAATGGGTTTATATAAATAGAAATATTTGCATGTAAATATTATGATGTATGCTTGTGTATTTATATATACATAAATATACACAGTACACATATATTATGTAAACAAAACTTTTATTTTGGATGCGATTAATCGCGATTAATCGTTTAACAGCACTAGTTATTTTAGTAAACCTTAAACTAAATATAAATGTTGACTTGCAACTAGCTGTTGTTTTTTATATTTGATTTTATTTCAGTATTGAAAATGTAAATATTTCGCATGCCTGACGTTCCTTGCATTATATGGACGTTTTATATTATAAGTCGCGACACGTTTCAGACGTGACTTATATTCCAGAAAACACAATACCTAGAAATCTGAGTTCTAGATCCATGTTGTTGTAACTTTGAGGGATGTTTTCTCTAGTGTGTAACGTTTCGCTCTTCTAGGAAGTCTATGAGTCCGAGTACCTCAGCCGGCGTTCACACGTTTTGCGACAAGCAGAAATCGATCCCGGACGGCGCTGGACAGTACTATGTGGCAGGTTTGTCGACTGTGTTTCTCATCTTCTGCATCAGAGCGACACGCGTCATAATCGGTAAACCACGAACAATCCAGCGCTCTCCATTGACTTTGTATTGCGGGAAGCTGCGTCCTTGTCATTTATGACTTATAACAAAAAACAGAGCAATGTCTAAAAGCTGATGTGTGACGAGGTGTACAGCAAGCAAGCTATAAAACCCAGAACTACGTTTTTATTAGCTGTCGACACAAAAAAGAGAATTAGTGACACAAATAGAGCACGATGTTTAGAGCGAAACATAATCGGTGACCATTCATTATAAAGGATTATTTCCCCACCCGATGTGAACCTGAGATATATTGAGAAGCTACATTGTATTGGTCCGTGTCAGTTACCTTGAGAAATGATCCAACATGACATTTTTGGGGTCGACAGCTTATAAAAACATAATTCTGGGTTTTTTATAGAGATGCATGATATTGGATTTTTGCCGATATGCAGATAAATTTCACCTCATTTTGACCGATATTTAATTATTTTTAATCTAACTTTTTTTTAAACAAGAACTTAGCTGTTAGGATTAAATAAACTATAATAACGTTATTTTATAATGACCGTACATTGAAGATTTGAAAATAACTATAAATAAACTAATCACTGCATTTTATTAATTTTTTCAGAAGGATGCAGTGTTAACCTTAACATTTTATTTAATAATTTAACATTTGTAAATAATCTAAAGCAAAAAAGGTTGTTGAAAATAGTCTAGAGCTCATAATTTGATTTAAAAAAATTACGTATTACACTGTAATTAATAAATCAATATATATAAAATTATTTATTCTAAGTGATTTTCTTTTGTTCATGTAATCTATTGCTTCTCAGCTTTAAATCAAAACATTAAACTTGTGATTTTATGGCACTAATTACCATAATTATGTCATTCTGTACTGCAGAACAGACGTGATCTTAACGCTAGCACACCCTGAGCGCACGCGAGTTAATATATTCATCATATCGGCAAGAAATATCGGCATAATCTTTCATATCGGGCCGATATTTACATTTAAAGCATAATCTGCAGATTCCGATAATATCGTGCATCTCTAGTTTTTTAGCTTGTTTGCTGTCACACAGCAGCTTTTAGACATCGTTCTGTTTTTAATTATAAGTCAGAAATGACAACGATGCAGCTTCCCGCAATACAAAGTCAATGGAGAGCGCTGGATTGTGTGGGCGTGGCCTAAAAGCACTCCATCTCTATTAGGAAAAACACGTTTTACAGATGTTTCCCTCCGTTTGTAGGTCACTTACCCGTGAAGCTTCCCGACTATAATAACCGATTACGAGTTCTGGTGGCCACCTACGTCACGTTCAGTCCGGACGGTACCGAGCTGCTGGTGAACATGGGTGGAGAGCAGGTAAACCAGCGACGCTTGCTGCTGATAGCTGCTGCTGATGATGTTTGATGCGCAGTTACGCAATACTGCTTCCTGTTTGCAGGTTTATTTATTTGATCTGACGTTCAAACAGAGGCCGTACACCTTTCTGCTGCCCAAAAAAAGCCACACGTCATCGGGTAAGATGTGAATGCTGACGTAGAAACGGATTTTATTAGTATATATATATTAGTCAGTCATATTACTGCATTTAGGATGATATAGCTAAAGTTTTAAAGGTTTAAACAAAAGATTTAGCTTATTTCCAGTGCTGTCAAACGATTAATCGCATCCAAAATAAAAGTTTTATTTACATAATATATGTGTGTATGCTGTGTATATTTATTATATGTATATATAAATACACACATGCATATATATATATACATATAAAATGTTGTTTATTTAGATATAATATAAATATATACATGTTAGAAAAAATATTTACTGCATGTGAGTGTATTTATATAAATATACACAGTACACTTATATTATGTAAATAAAACTTTTATTTTGGATGCGATTTAATTGTTTGAATCACTAATTATTTCACTTAAAGATGTTTAACATATTGCAGTGCAAGGTTGTTATAGTTTAATAAAACTAAAATTAATACAACAAATAAAAAATAATTCATTTTTGAAACAATAAATACATACAATACAAAAATATTAACTGAAATAAAGTATTTTGGCTAGCTGCCAAGACTACATTTCCCATTTTATTTTAACTTTATTTACTAAAAATACTACTAAAACTAAAAGTAAAAAAACACGACAAAAACACAACAGTTACTAAAACTTTAAAATTACATTAAAACTGAAAATATTAAAATAAAAAAATTAAAACTGTTATTAAGTATTATTAATAAATTATAATAATAGCATCTAAATTATACTAAAATAATGTTGCAGTAAGGAAGCCCGTTTCTGAATAGAAACTGAATAAAAAATTAAAAAGTTTATTGCGAGTTTACGTATTGCACTTCCGATTTTTTGTATTAATTTTTTTATTTTATTTTTATTGCAAGTTTACGTATTGCACTTCTGATTTTTTGTATTTATTTTTTGATTGAATTTTTTTTGCGAGTTTACGTATTGCACTTCTGATTATTATTTTTTTGTTGCAATTGCGAGTTTACATATTGCAATTCTGATTTTATTTAATTTTTTACACAATTGCGAGTTGATATAAAGTCAGAATTGCGAGATACAAACACACATTTCTGAGAAAACTGTTTCTGATTCATAGAAATGTATCTCTTCATATTTAACTTATCAACGTTTTACTACTGAATTTTAAATGAGAGACGCTATTAAAACCAATCTCAAACTCACAAATAACGAGACAAGGAAGAGTCGTCAAGACTAATGATGTGCTCTTGACTCGTTTAGAGGTACAAAACGGGAAGACGACCAACGGTGTGTCCAATGGGATTCATCTTCCTGCTAGCCGCCTCAAACTGGCTAAAGTTTCCAGGTAAGACTGATTTATGTGTGTAATGCTAACATTGACATTAACATTAACATTGTCTCTGTCACGTTCGTGGGATGTTATTAGCATCAGAGACTAGTGTGAGCTGTGGTCTATATTTGCATCTCCAGCGGCTCCAGCGATCTTCCTCCTCATCTGGAGCGGATCAAGCTGCAGGCTAACGATGCGTTCGCGCGCCAGCAGTGGACTCAAGCCATCCAGCTCTACAGTCTGGGCATCCACGAAGCCGGCCACAACGCCATGCTGTACGGAAACCGCGCCGCCGCGTACATGAAGAGAAAGTGGTACGATAAACGCTTCCGATGCGGTTAATAAAACATCACATTGGAAACCGCATGCATGCATCACATGCACCGTTTATATTGCATCACAGCCCTTTGTGCATTGAGGCATGATGCTACGGGTGAATATTACTTCACCAGAACATGAAGTCAAGTTTTCTGAAGTAATATTCAAGCTAAATATGCACTTCAATGCACAAAAAATTAATGTTTGCTTTTTAAATTAATTAAACTTACACTAACACTCAGAAGTTTTTGAACAGTAAGATTTTTTTTTTTAAACAATTCTCTTATGTTCACCAAGGCTGCATTTATTTGATCAGAAATACAGTAAAAATAGTGAAATATTATTATGATTTAAAACAGCTGTTTTTTATGTGAATATGTGTTAAACTGTAATTTATTTCTGTGATCAAAGCTGTATTTTCAGCATCATTACTGAAGTCTTCAGTGTCACATGATCTTCAGAAATCATAATAATATGCTCAAGAAACATTTCTGATTATTATTATTATTATTATCAATATTTAAAACAGTTGAGTACATTTTATTCAGGATCCAAATATCAGCATTTATCTGAAATAAAAGCTTTTGTAACATTATACGCTAAACCATTCAAAAGCTTAGTCTTTTTCTTTATTAAAAAAATTATGATAATTTTTTTTTTGGGGGGGGGGTTAATGAGATTAATAATTTTATTAAACAAGGATGTTTTAAATTGATAAAAAGTGATAATAAAGACATTCATAATGTCACAAAAGTTTACTATTTCAGATCAATGCTGTTCTTCTGAACTTTCTGTTCATCAAAGAAACCTGAGAAAACTTTTCTCTGCTGTTTTCAACATAATAATAATGTTTTTTAGCAGCAAATCAGCATATTATAATGATTTCTGAAGATCATGTGACACTGAAGACCATGCTCAAAATTCAGCTTTGATCGCAGAAATAAATTACATCATAAATGTATTCAAATAGAAAACAGTTATTTTTAAATGGTACAAATATTTCAATATTTTGCTATAGTTCGGATCAAATAAATGCAGGTTTGGTGAGCAGAAGCGAATTCTTTTAAAAAACTAAAAATATTTTGAGTGGTATTTTTTTTTATTTTTTTTTGTCTTTAAAAAAATAAATAATAATAAGTGGGAAAATATTGCTGCTGAAAAATAAAGTGGGTGGGACTAATGCACTCTATAAACACTTAAAGGGACAGTTCATACAAAAATAACAATTCTGTCATTAATTACTCACCCTCATGTCTTTCCAAACCCGCAAGACCTTCATCTTCAGAACAGATTAAGATAGATGCCTTACAATAGTCTGAAACAATGCACAATGAAAAGCCCCAAAATCAACCAGTGCATGTACACAAAAGATGTAGTGTCTTACCGTAATCAGTGTTTTAATGTGAAGTGCATGGTTTCTGTCAGGGACGGCGATCACTACGATGCGCTGCGGGACTGTCTGAAGGCCTTGTCTCTGAACCCGGCTCATCTGAAGGCACACTTCCGCTTGGCACGCTGTCTGTTTGAGCTCAAGTACGTGGCCGAGGCTCAGGAGTGTCTAGATGACTTCAAGGGCAAGTTTCCCGAGCAGGCGCACAGCAGTGCATGCGATGCGCTCGACAAAGACATCAAGGCGGCCCTCTTCTCAAAAACAGACTCCTGTAGGTTCAAGTCTTGGATTTGTTTTTCTGTGCATTCTTTTGAATAATCAACACTCTCTGCATATTTTGGAATCATTTAATATTGTTTTATATTTTTTTAGAAAGTAATTCTACTTACCAAGGCTGCATTTGTTTGATTAGAATTACCGTAAAATTTATAAATATTATTATAATATAAAACAGCTGTTAATATGTGTTAAACTGTAATTTATTTCTGTGATCAAAGCTGTATTTTCAGTGTCACGTGATCTTCAGAAATCATTATAATATACTGCTCAAGAAACATTTCTGATTATTATTATCGATGTTGAAAACAGCATATTTTTGTGGAAATTGTGATAATTTAATTTTTCATGATTCACAGATTAATAGAAATCTCAAAAAATCTAATTTGTAAATAGTCTAAAGCAAAAAAGGTTGTTGAAAATAGTTTAGAGCTCATAATTTGATCTAAAAAAATTACGTATTACACTGTAATTAATAAATAAATATATATAAAATTATTTAATTTACGTGTCATGTTTGTGATTTTCTTTTGTTCATGTAATCTATAGCTTCTGACCTTTAAATCAAAACATTAAACTCGTGATTTTATGGCATTAATTACCATAATTATGTCATTCTGTACTGCAGAACAGACGTGATCTAATCGCTAGCACACGCTGAGCACATGCGAGTTAATATATTCATCATATCGGCAAGAAATATCGGCATAATCTCATATCGGGCCGATATTTACATTTAAAGCATAATCTGCCGATTCCGATAATATCGTGCATCTCTAGTTTTTTCTCTTGTTTGCTGTCACACAGCAGCTTTAAGACATCGTTTTGTTTTTAGTTATAAGTCAGAAATGACAAGGACGCAGCTTCCGAATAATCGACTCTCTGCATATTATTTTTCATGCATCCAGCTGACGACAAGAAGGCGAACAGCTCCATCCGCTTCCATAACTTCAGCCGGAAGGAGTCCATCCCGGAGGACGAGATCGTGCTGAGAGAGCGAAGCTTCGACTACAAGCATCGCTACTGTGGACACTGCAACACCACCACTGATATTAAAGAAGCCAACTTCTTCGGAAGGTGTGTTTACTGACTCGTTATTCCCTTCTAATGAATATGTTATTATCAATATTATTTCCTGAAAAAGACCAGTTTTATGATTCAGAGGTGTTTTAATAGCCACACACCTTGATTATTTGCACTGCATTTTTACTAGTGCTTGGCGATGATTAATCGCATCCAAAATTAAATGTTTGTTTATATAATATATGTGTGTACTGTGCATATTTATTATGTATACTATATATAAAGACACACATAAACACATGCATGTGTGTAAAAAAATTTAAAACACTGTACACACCATATATTATGTACACAAAATTGTTTACCATATTTTTTATTTTTTACGTGAAGCATTCTGAATCTACTTATCAAAAATGCTTGTTGAGTTATAGTAATGCATTCTTGTATAGTAATGGCACAAGCAAGGCCAGGGTCATGGGTTCGAGTCCCAGGGAATGCATGATTGATAAAAGCTTGAATGATTGTAAGTTGCTTTGGATAAAAGCGTCAGCCAAATGCATTAAAGAGCAAGTTTATCGGTTTTCAACCAGCTTTGTGTTGGTATAATATCGGTAGTATATGTAAATGAACAGTGCACACTTTCTCTGTGAAAGCTGCATTTAGATATACCTGATTATTTGCCAGCAAAAGTCGTCTGGGTTATGCAAAACCCTTTTTATTAAAACTAAAGATCGAGCTTTTGTAGTTTTGTAAACGGTCGGATCGACAGGAAAAATTAAAAGTGCATTATCGGTGTGGAAGTTTTGGGCAAAAGGAAACCTCACAGCCCTTTTTTTCGCATTTCTACTGCATTGATATTCAGTTATGAATTTCCTCTTTCATATCGATGTGAATAATGTCTTGTATCCACATATAATCAATGTCGTATGTGTTTCTAAAGGAGTATGTTTGAGACCGCAGCACTTGACTTGATCGATTGTGTTTCTACAGTAAAGGCCAGTACATTGTGAGCGGTTCAGACGACGGCTCGTTCTTCATCTGGGAGAAAGAGACGACGAACCTGGTACGGATCTTACAGGGGGACGAGTCTATCGTGAACTGTCTTCAGCCGCATCCCAGCTACTGCTTTCTAGCCACCAGCGGCATCGACCCCGTGGTGCGGCTCTGGAACCCCAGACCAGAGGTGCTAACCGACTCACAACTAACCGACTCATGGACTCACAACTAACGGACTCTCACTGACTCACGATTCACCGATTCACGGACTCACGAGTCACCGGCTCACGATTCACCGATTCACTGACTCACCGACCCACAATTCACTGACTCACCGGCTCACGATTCACCGGCTCACCGACCCACGACTCACCGACTCACGATTCACCGGCTCACGATTCACCGGCTCACGATTCACCGATTCACGGACACGCGACTCACGATTCACTGACGCACCGACTCAAGATTCACTGACTCACGATTCACCGACTCACGTTTCACTAACTCATGATTCAATCACCGACTCACGATTCACCGACTCACGATTCACTGACGCACCGACTCAAGATTCACTGACTCACGATTCACCGACTCACAACTCACTGACTCATGATTCACTGTCTCACGATTCACTGACACATGATTCACCGACTCACTGACACATGATTCACTGACTCACTGACACGATTCACCGACTCACTGACACATGATTCACCGACTCACTGACACATGATTCACCGACTCACTGACACATGATTCACCGACTCACAACTCACTGACACATGATTCACTGTCTCACGATTCACCGACTCACTGACACATGATTCACAACTCACTGACTCACGATTCACCGACTCACGATTCACCGATTCACTGACTCACGATTCACTGACTCACGATTCACTGACTCAACGATTCACCGACTCTCGATTCACCGACTCACGATTCACAGACTCACTGACACATGATTCACTGACACATGATTCACCGACTCACGATTCACCGACTCACGATTCACCGACTCACTGACACATGATTCACTGACTCACGATTCACCGACTCACGATTCACAGACTCACCGACTCACGATTCACTCACTCACGACTCACCGACTCACTGACACATGATTCACTGACACATGATTCACTGACTCACGATTCAACGACTCACACGTGGCATTTAGTAACTTTTTAAAATGCATTAAAGGACTATTTCACCCAAAAATTTACATTAGCTGAAAATGTTCTCACTCTCAGGTCTATCCGAGATCAAGATGAGTTTGTTTCTTCATCAGGTTTGGAGGAATGTCTCAGCAATAGATGCTCTGCAGTGAATGGGTGCCGTCAGAATGAGAGTCTGAGGAAAACATCACAATAATCCACAGCACTCCAGTCCATCAGTTAACATCTGGAGACTCTGATTCTGACGGCACCCATTCAGCGCATCCATTGCGGAGACATTCCTCCAAACCTGATGAAGAAACACTCATCCTAATCTCGGATGGCATATCTTTAGGGCAAGTTGACTGCACCAAAGTAACCTGTGTCCTCTCTTATCACCAGTCGGAGAACGAGAACTGTCGGGTGGTGGAGGACATGGATAGCGCGGCTCAAGCCAACCAGAAGCGCATGAATGCGGATCCGCTGGAGGTGATGCTGCTAAACATGGGCTACCGCATCTCGGGTCTGAGCAGCCGAGGCACCGAGGGCTCAGACGATGAAGAGAGCTCAGACGGCCAGGTTCAGTGCCGCTCCAGCTAGAACACCGTCGACGAGAGAGCGAAGCACTTTAGATATTTACTGTGCGATTTCAGTTCAGAGTGAATGAATGCTGCCGCTCCGCACTATGCAGATGGACGTGAGAAACCCAAGTTTCCTCCGAGAGTTTCACGATCCAAGCCAAGCACCTATAAATCAATACCCGCAACACATTCGCCGCGCCACCGTCAGGTTAAAGCTCGTAAAGTCGCGCAGCACTTGGGTCTTTCTAATGCTTTTCAACATGATTTTGTCTGGTTTTGTTTCTTTCCCCGAATGAACCTGATGATCTTTGAGCGCCGGAGGACAGAAAATGAGTGTTAATGTTCATATAAATATGTTTGTAGGTCTGAGGCACTTTCGTTTGGATTTAATTCTGGAGAAATAAACAGTGTTTGTGTTCGACCCAGACTTGCATTGTGAATGTTCATCAAGTCGGTTTAGCTGGGACTGAAAGTGTTTGTTGATGTTTTGAAGGGGATTTGTTTACCTTTTCCTTCATCGGCACGAGCGGAGGACGTCTAACGGTTGCTCTTTTATCTCCATCGCTGAACCTGAGAAGAGAGGAATAAAGACTGTGAGATTTAACAGCAGTATAAAGATGGGTCTATTTTGAGATGTTTGTTTGGGATTTCAGCACAGTTTAAAAAAACAAGACATTTAAAGTTGTGCAGCAGCTCTGTCGCTGCTGTTATGATCATTGGTGGGGTTTTTCAGAGGAAAATATGATATTATATATTTCTCATCAACAGCATGGCTTTGTAAACGCAGTAATTATGGAGATAAACTAGATTGATCTTATTTCAGACGTAGAGTCGTCGGAAGCGCCGGACACAACCACTCTATTTTCCCATCTGTCTCAAATAAAATTAATTTATTTACAAATATGTGTATTTTTTTTATATTATTTACTTCTTAAAGCCAGCTCATAATGCAGGGTTTCATGAATTTCAATTAAAGTGCTTTTTAAGACCAATTAATGAATTTATGTGTTAAGTTTTAGTTACCTATAATAATCTTGACACTAGAATAATAACTTCTAGACCTGGGCATTATGTAAAAAATATCTTGACGATAAATGCCTTAATATTGCGATATTACCATATACACTTTTACTATAGTGAAACCACGGTTCATTTTCTCAAAGGATTTGTATTTGTGTATTCTTTCTTTCTTTTATAACTGTAGGCCTACTGCCGTAATTGTTTGATGTTTTGTGTTGTTTAATAAAAATAAATTGCGAAACAAAAGACCCACACCGAAGTCCGTATAAATGATGGTTCGTGAAACGTTATTAACGGGTTCACAAATCATTTGATTCAGTTTGGGACTCCGAGAGCGGATCGCAAATCACTCAATTCAAGACATGATTCGCAAAAACGTCCCGATCCAAAGGCCCCTTCGCGCCAAGAATGATAACTATAACTATATTAATACTCGAACTCGTTACAGCAGGATGGATTCTGATTGGCTGTCAGTGTTTGTATCATTCATCAGCTGGAAAAAATAATTCTGAAAGTGATTCCAACGATATCGTTTATCTGTGCCGTTATCGTTTATCTGTGCCGTTATCGTTTATCTGTTTCGGACTCTACGGTTCTTTAATACCGAGAAGGATTTTTAGATCTATATCGTTATCAAATTATTCGCAAGTTGGAGTGCTTCGAAACGGTGAATCATTTTGTGATGTAACGGTTTAACTGATTCGTATTTCTCAATGTACGTGCTTTTTAAAATCATTACAAGCGATGGTGGTATTTGGAGACGAATGTCTGTTTTGATCTGTTTTTATTTGCTGGAGAATCGCTTGAACTGAATGATCGAAGTCACGAGTTTGAATCATTCGGAGCGATTCAGCGTAAATGACTCACTCAATTGAATCGCTCCTCTGCTTCTTCAAGAAATCGATCAAAATAAGTTCATCTACGGTCAAAACAATATCAATCTTTCAATGGGTTCAGACAAAAAAAAAATGTTTTAATTCCCCACTGACAGATATTCGTTCTTGTTTTAGGCATAAACTAATTTAGTTCAGTTTCTCATATTCGCATCTCCAGTAAATGTCTTAATTTTATGATGTTTAGATATTCGTATTTGGAAAATGATATAAACACTGAGTAAGATTTTTATTATGCAGTGCATGCAATATTTAATGCCATGCCTTTATGAACATCTGCTCCAATTTAAGACCTATCGTGGAAGGGATAATTAAGACTTTTTAAGAAACCGTGTGATGCATCTGTCCTAGTTTTGTTTTCAACATACGAGCGATTAAACCAATGCATTTCTATTGGAAATAAAGTAGAATGCATGTTATTTAGATTTTACCGCATCTAAAGCGTAGCCTCAAGATTCCAGCACAGACGGGATTCTCGCAGCTGATTGGCTGCTCTGAGATTATGCAAATACATTCGTCGAGTGCTGCTTTGATGAAGGTGTTACATTGACTCCCTCGCCCACAATTACTCAAAGTCTGTGTTGTGCTGAATCGTTAGTTTCTATTCTCCGTGTGTAATTCATTTGAAGGAAGGCTGTGTCCTGACCTACATACACTAATGAGGGAAGTATAGTGCACATCCAGGCCAGATGTAGTATGCATACTGTGCATTACCACCTTCCATTGCAATTTTAACACCTCTATATTTTTGAACTCATTATTTGATCAGACTTATAAAAGTTAAAGCTGTTCTAGTCACTGTATTTATTCCCAGGATGATCTTAAAGAGTGATTTTAATCAGATTTAACCCATACAAATGGGTTTTCGTGATTATTACATTATTACGTTAAGTTATTAATTGTGTTTTGGTATAAATTAAAGTATATGGGTTGATTCGGTGCATGCTCGTAGTTAAACGAAACTCAAATTAAAACTGATTTTAGTTCAAAATAATGGTTAACTGACATAAAATACATATTTTTTTATATATATATATTTCAGCTAGTCACCTCATTTTAATTTGTAATAAAATGGAATAAAAATATAAAAACTATACATATATATAAAAAAACTAAAATATTAATAAAAAGTGTAAGTCGCGTGTAGTATATTGCGCAGTATTCACTATGTAGTATGCTATAGTAGTATGCAGCACCGTGTAGTGTGTTTAGAATAGATGTATCTCATATATCAGTATATATATCATATATAGTACAGTAAGCAGATGGGCCAGGTCCAAGACACCGCTGGGATCGTCTCTACGGGAAGATATTATAACGTCAAGTAAATACATATTTACATAAGCCACTTTGAGCTTGATGATGTTAGTACTACGTTTTGGACGGAAAGAAAACCATATTAGCCTGATATTATATTGGTAATGGTATTATACACTGGCTGTCAACGTTTTGGAATAATTTTATATTGTTATTTTTGTATTTTTTTGAAAGTAGTTCTACTTACAAAGGCTGCATATATTTGATTAGAATTACCGTAAAATCGCTAAATATTATTATAATATAAAACAGCTGTTAATATGTGTTAAACTGTAATTTATTTCTGTGATCAAAGCTGTATCTTCAGTGTCACATGATCTTCAGAAAACATAATAATATGCTGCTCAAGAAACAGTTCTGATTATTATCAATGTTGAAAACCGTTGTCCTGCATATTTTTGTGGAAATGTTGATGTATTTTATTTTTCATGATTCACAGATTAATAGAAATCTTAAAAGACCAGCGTTTATTAGAAATAAATGCGACTTTTAGTAGGTCGCTTTTAATCAATTTAATGCATTTTTTATGAATAAAAGCATCCATTTATTTGTTTACTTTCAAATCTGCATGTTATTATGATTTCTGAAGATCACGTGACACTGAAGACTGGAGAAACGATGCTGAAAATACAGCTTCCATCACAGAAATAAATTACAGTTTAACACATATTCACATAGAAAACAGCTGTTTTAAATGTAAATAATATTTCACTGTTTTACAGCATTTTTAATTAAATAAACGCAGCCTAAGAGACTTCTATCATTGTACCGGTGGCACGCACGCACGCACGCCGCACGCCGTCGCGATGACGTCACCGCGCACAGACGGTAATGGCGGATGTTACCGATAAAGACACGATGAAGCACTTCCACGGCGGTTTCGAGAAAATCGACAAAGAAATGTGCCGTTATCCGCTCTGCATCGTCTGGACTCCCATCCCGGTTCTGACGTGAGTGGCGACCGGAGCCGTTCTGACGCGTTTAACGTCTCTGCTGAACCGAGCTCGTATAATCCTCACCTATGTGTGTGTGATGAAGTAAACATACTTCAGCTATAAACACAGATCGCTGTTTGTCATGTTGACATCTCTAATTAGTGTTATTAAGTTAAGTCACCTTTATATATAAAGCACTTTTAATAATACAGATTGTGTCAAAGCAGCTTTACAGTATTAAATAGTGTAAATAATGCAGAAGAACAATAGTAAACACTCAAATATGCTGATTGTCAAACGATTAAGCGCGATTACAAAATAAAAGTGTTGTGTACTGTGTATATTTATTATGTATATATAAACACACACATACAGTATATATATTGAAATTATTTACATGTATATATTATTATATTTTAGTTCTGCCAAACGATTAATCGCGATTACAAAATAAAAGTTGTGTTTACATAATATATGTGTGTACTGTGTATATTTATTATGCTTGCATAAATACACACACATACAGTATATATATTGAAAATATGTACATGCATATTTATATTATATATAAGTATATTTTCTTAAATATATACATGCATGTGTGTGTATTTATATATGCATAATAAATATGACCCTCTCTGTGAAATCAAAATCTAATTATGAGATAACGAGCATCAAAGTTGGATTTCAACTATTAATTTCACTATAATTTAAATCTTTGACATGGCATTACTCCGTCAATATTACAGATATGAAGGTTAAATGTTCACAGAATGTGCTTTAGCGTATGAAGAATGATTTTATGTAAATCACAAAAAAATACGTTAGCTGGGTTTCACAGAGAGGCTGTATACATATATACTATGTGAATAAAAATGTTTATTTTAGACGCGATTAATCGTTTGGCAGAACTAAAATATAATAATGTATACATGTAAATATTTACTGTATGTGTGTGTGTTATATATATATACATAATAAATATACAGTATACACACACATATCTTATGTAAACAAAACTTTTATTTTGGATATGATTAATCGTGATTAATCGTTTGCCAATCAGGATAATCGAGTGTTTACGATGGTTCTTCTCCAGTATTAATGGTTTGGCAGCACTTGTATTATTGTTGTTGTGTTCGCAGGTGGTTCCTGCCCTTCATTGGTCACATGGGCATCTGCACATCCACCGGTGTGATCAGGGACTTCGCCGGGCCTTATTTCGTATCAGTGAGTTTATATCTGAAGATTGAGCCGACTGTGTTTTTATCATGAAATGCACTCATGCGCTGACTACTTTCATATCTACTTTCCACAGGAGGACAACATGGCGTTCGGAAAACCGACAAAGTGAG